>CAHIKZ030001920.1:0-381615 GCA_903632075.3 Acanthosepion pharaonis | reverse complement strand
TTCCAGCCTTAAAGTGATGATCAGTCAGATCTGTCTGGAAAGTATTAATATATTCAACATTATGACTTAACCAAAGAAGATGATTATGTTTTCTTCAGGTTAATATATCAATTTTACCATAATCAAATGAAAGCAAAGCAGATGATCTGGTCACAAGTTTTAGGTATATGTGCAAAATAAAAATGTATAAAGCATCCAGCTAGCTAGTGAAAGTCAAAGGACAAGAGGAGTTGAAGAAGACAGAAGAAATCTTCATTTCTCAGCTGTTGGCCTTTCATCAGTGGTGTAGCTAGTGTTTTTTCTGCCCAGGGTGACCCTCAAGTTTGTTGCCCTTCCCCAGAAGGAATACAATATTACAATGCACATTAACCCCTTATGGTTTATATATATATATAGTCAACGAGGAAATTATTCTTACACCCATCAATTTTTAATATTTTTAATATTTTTAATCCATTTCTCAGAATTTAATGCTCGTATGATGCCAGATTTTCCCCGTGTTTCTGTTTAACTCCTTACGGATAGATTATGAAACAAATGTACAAATGTCTCTATTTATTTATGTTTTTAAAAATAAAATTGGGTATATATAAAAAAAACAAAAAATAAGGAAACAAAGACGTTACTTCTTTTTTTCTGAATTCGAGAAAACTTGAAAAACCTTTTACGATATTAAAAGAAAGATAACTTGTTTTTGTTTATATACCCTCTGTTTTATTTATTTTTTTAAATTGGACTTTTAATTCATAATTTATCAGTTTTTTGGGGGTGGAGGGTTAATATTTATTTCAGTTCTAACAAGTTAGGAGTCATAAATTAAATGCTACGTTAAAAGAAACACGGTTCGTTTTTCTTTTAGCAATGTAAAAAAAATGGAATGTATTTTTAAGTTATTTTGTTTACATCGTTGAAGTTATTATTTGCAAAGTTGTAAACTATAAATTAAAGTCCGATAAAATTAATTTCATTTTTCCTGTCACCCCAACATCGGCCTACCTATAAAAAAAAATCACAACACGATCCTCGAGCATATTTACAGGCAAATTAATGCCCTGATAAAGCAGAGAACGTCACCCTGGCCAACGATGAAGATTTGAATGGGACAAACAAGCCCCACTCAACTGTCCAATCCTCTCAAAATGACCCATTAAAAACGAACAATATGATCTTTGATACAATCCTCACCGTGCACAAATGTTTTTCCGAATCCCTCTGCCTCCACCATGTTCAGTTACTAGGATCATTCTCCTCTACATCCCTCGAAAAAACTCAGCAAAATAATATTTAAAGTGCTTTATTTTCGTCCAATAAAAATGGCCCCCTCCTAATTATAAATCACACGTCGAAAAATAAAATTCGTTTCGCCTGTTAAGCCTCGAGCCTGTTAAGCATAAAAAAACACTATAAAATGGGTCACATGGAAGTTCAGACAGGCAGTCCACAGGTAGCCAGGATCCAGACCTGTCACAGTCAGTAGCTGTCAGCAGGGTAGCATCAACCACCGTCAACATGTGTGAACTACTATGAGAGATCGACCAGATCCGAAACCGGCTTATGAACTTTACCACAAGGTAGCTGTCCCAAACCCACACGTTCCTGTTGAAATAAACCACGTAAATCTATTTCTACTGTTGTCGTATTTCTTTCTTGCAACCATACGCTTGTTCATAACAATGTTATCTTTATAATTAAATTTTTTTTATCATTGTTTGAATTTATATTTTTGCCTAATTTAAAACGTCAAATATCATGAAGGAAAAAAATAAAATATTGCACATTTTACACACACACATAATATGTTTTTGAAAATGGAAAAAATCAACATATTTTTTTTAAAAATAAATTAATTTAATCCATTTCATTTTAATTTTCTTTTTAATTATGATATTTCAAGAAAAAAACAGATGACGCATATTTCAAGAATTAAACAAAAGCATGTATTCAAAGCACTATTTATTTATTTATTTGATTTTAGGTCATTTATGAAAAGCTGAGAGGTATATCCATGTCACATGTAATGATGGTTTCTCAAAAATGCAAGTTTGAATCAATTGGTTTTTAAAAAAGATTTTTTTCGAATATTCAGGCAGGTAGATGTAAATAAATAAATATATTTGTAAAAAATAAATAAAAACAGAACATCATCTCAAATATGAGTATCTATTTAAAATAATGTTTAAAAAAATTAAATTAATATATATATATATATATATATATATATATATAACTTTAAAAATGTTCAATTTTTTTTTTCATACCTTTTTCCTATTCTTGTAAAAAATAATTTATTCCCCACCAGGAATCATAAATGCGATCCAATTCATCAGACCTATTTTTCAAAAAAAAAACAAAAAAACAACTTCAGGAATAAAAAATAAAATTTAAAGAAAATTATAAACATTTGACAACCCCATTATTTTCTAAAGAGAGGGGTAACAGACGAGAGAGGTGGGATATTAAAACTTAACAGATTGTTTTTTTTTTTCTTTTCTGAAAAAATATATATAGACCAAAAGTGCACATTTCATCCCCAAACAACCCTCCGAATAGCCACTAATATGGCCTTTCATTACAGACAGAAATGGTCAAACAAAAATGGATTGTCTTGACTAAAGAAAAAATTTATTCTTTGTTTAACCTCTCTTTCTCTTTTCATTCTATATCTTAATGTTAGAACTCAAAGAAACACCATGTTTTATTGTATTTTATTTAAGAAGAACTGTTCTTCTGGCAGTTTTCAAATCTTTTCTCTGAAACACAAAGAACTTAGTGAATGGATAATTGAGGACATGTCCATTATTTAATGATTTTTTCATACTAAAATATTGACAGATGATCATAGGTTATTTCACAAAGCATTTTTTTAATATATTACTAGTCCATGGATCTACAAAATGTTATCTTTCATGAACCATGACATTTATTCCAAAATTGATAAATCAAATGAAGTAGTCTATAATAGCTCAGCCAAGAAAACTCTGTTAATTTTTTGACATGCCACTATTTAACGTCTTTGTTTGTAGATGTTCATCTTCAACGTTTCTACTCTCCTTTGATAGTAAGACAATTTTAATTTGCACAGATGCTGGAGTTTCATTCCTAATGATATCATCTTTGAAAATGGTTTTTAATTTGCTCTTTGAAAGCTCAACTTGTAGTATGCCTTGGGTTAATAGTTAAAGAACAATCTTCAAAAACCAATTTGTCAACTCACTCCCAGGGTCAAATGAGGATATTACAAGAAACAGATATTGTTTCTGAAGAAGATGTTAGATGACATATATCTTTGTCGTCAATTTTAATATTTAAAACAAAAAGAAATTATCTTGAAAAATGAAAATGGCATGGTAGTTGTTTCTTTACATACAATCTATCTTAGTGGGCAAAATAAAGGGTCCTTTGAAATGCCAATGTAAGGACCTAATGCAATTTTAGAGGAAAGTAATAGTCCAAATGTTTTGAATTTGACAATAAACATGAAGATTGTTTTTCAAACAATGTAAATCTCTTACAATTTTGTCATCTCAACAATATTTTCATCCATAAATTCTAATAAAGAATGTGTTCAACCATTATTATTGAAAAATATATCTAAATATGAATTTACTATAAAGATCTGAAATATGAGATTGCTAGTAATTGGTACTTAGTCTTATTAAATGTAGACTAATGTGGCACAAGGTTACAATTGTATTACGGCTGGTGATGATTTTATTCACCACACTACCAATGATCACCTCAGCAAGCTACTCAACTATTACTTTTCAGAAGGTATTCAAAATAATTGTTATTTATATATTATTAATAAACTGTAACGTGATTAAGGATTTGAGAAACTGATTGTAACAAAATGAACAAATTCAGTAGATCATGGTTTTAATTGTTTAATACTATAAATTCTAACATTTTATAAGATACGCAATAAGTCCTCAAGAGAATCAGTTTTTTGAAATCACATGTTTCTCATTATAAATGGAACACATCTCCTGATAAAGTTGAAGGAAATTATAAAGAAATTATGTCAACCACTTTCAAAACACTTTCGCTATCAACTGTAATTCAACAAGTTCCTTTAAATGCCATTAACTGACTGTCAATAATCTGCAAAACTTTATACGCATTCCCTGACGACCCCCACGTCATTACATCCATCTTACAGACTTTTTCTCTTTCCAAAATCAAGATTCAAAAAAACAACACAAAAAAAAACAAATTGTTTACATAATCAAATAGCATTTTTTCTCATCTGTTCACTATTCCATTTTCTTTAGAATGGTTGGAACTCTAATTACGAGAAAGAAATTACAGAGAGAGAATCTTTGAATGTCTAAGAGGATTTTCAACTTTTTTTTTCTTTTATCAGACAGAAACCAGAGATACTTTCAAACTCTGCCAGTTTTCCTTGATGGTTGCAAAATTTTAATTAACTTTTTTTTATTTGTTTTCTTTTTTTAGGCTAATTGGTCCATTTTCATCTCAAACAAAAATTTGTTTTTTTGATTTGTGGAATATGGAGATATTTTTTCTCATATGAATTTATTAAAATCTTGAATGAATTCAAAGATTTCTGCTCTCTTAATATCCCTTCTAGGGGTTCCCAATAAAATTATAATTTAAGTTTTTTACTGATTGCAAACATTAATTAATTATACTGTAAACAATCAAGCTATCATTTTCAGTCCAGAAATAACATTAATATGTTTTCTCATCAATGCACAATACTTGTTTAATACTTCATGTGGAGAGTTATGATTTCTGTTTTCATTTGGATTTATAATTGGGTTTTTTTTTTTTTTTTTTAATCATTTCCACCCCAAGGTAAATTTATAAAGTCCTGAGAAGATTTGTTGAAATTGGTTGAAAAATGTTAAAGAATATGAGAAAAAAAACACTATTAAGAAGAGAGAACAATAAAAGAACAGGAATTAAAAAGACAAGATAACGATTGACATTTTTATAATCAATCGTTATTTCATAAAAGATCAACTCAGTGGTAAAGTTTCCATAAAATAGACATTTTAGATAAAGTAGGGAGAGATGGATCATTGGACACATATTCTTTAAATTGGATCAATCTTTTCTTTCTGGCCATTAGAAATATGTTTGAATCATCAACCACAGTCAATTTGTCATTAGGTTTTAGTGTTTTTTATGTTTTGGATTAGTGTTGGGAGGCAATTAATACTTATTTGGCACCTTAGGAAATTACCTGGCAACCATAGAATTGTTTGACCTAAATCTTATGAGTAAAATTGGGTAAACGAAACAGTTTGGAAAATCATCAATAGTTGTGCTATCCTGAAGTCACAAATCATCGTGACCGAGGGTTTGAGCATACTGACCTTGTTCAAACTGGTGATCCTGCCAGATTTTGCACTCTCTCCCAGAAACTAAGTAAGTCTGCTCAGAAGAGTTGCAGCATAAACCACAGGTGAGCTCAGTGGGATTTAAACAAAAATGAATGTGCCTGCAAAATGGATTGGCTAGCCACTCTAACAAATGGGTAGTGTTTTATGTATAGTGTTCCTATTTCTTTGAATATTAAAATTGCAGCAATCCAAATATTTGAACAATAGTGAAACCCTTTTTAAATTGTTTGCTGTGTTTTTTGAACCAGAGAAAAATTTACCATCAGAAGAAATTAATGGACTAATTTGTTAAGCTGTAAATTTGTTGATATAAATTGGGCTTTTTAAATTTAGCTTGTTGTGTATTTCATAATTTTGAAACACCAATCTTGTTTGACCAATACAACAAAACATTGAACCTTTATCAGTCTTCTTTTTTTTTTACCATATGGGAATGATTGGATATGCAGGTGGTAGGTCTTACTGCAATATGTTAAAACACTGGTTCCATAAGATCACTGAAGTTTTTTCATTTGCCTGGTCTATCTTTTAGATTGGGTCACCACTTGGGAATTACCAAATTCTGGTTTTGTTTTTATGTGCAGAGTTGTTAAAAAAATTGGAGAACTATCAATTACAATTTTTGCTGGGTTTGTTAATGATTTTGATGAAATGCAAAATACCCATGGGAAAATAAAAGAAATTCCTCTACTACCTTCAGCTATGGACTAATTAGTAAGAATTGTATTACTAAATCCTTATTATCTACAAAAAAATTCTTAAAATCTAAAATAATTTTCTGGTTTTAAATAACCGGCAAAGTGTTGATAATCCACAAAAAACAAATCAATCAATTAAATATTGATTGGTTACACAGGCATGTCTTTTAGATTTATTTACATCCTCTGGAACATAGTGACAGATCAGTTGATATAATGATTGTAATATAGAATTAATCTCCCATTTTATATTCACTTTCTTGTTTGTTTATCAAATTCTGATTATGTATGCATTGAGGTGTCCTCCCTCTAAAGAGTCTATGTTAGACTCTTCCACCTACTATAAGTTTAGTAGGAGAGATCTCATCTTCATCGCCAAGATGTTGTGACCAAGTAAATGGTTAAAGAAATAACAAAACAAGTGTTGCAGATATATCATATATGAAACAGTAAGTATAGCAGAAGACTATTACACTACTAGTGAGTGTGTGTCGGTTGACCCAGCATTCAATCTATTCGACTGTTCCTCCACTGCCTTCTCTCCTACTAATCTTATAGTAGGCAGAAGAGTTCAACATAGACTCTTTAGAGGGAGAACACCACAACAGTATGAATTTGCCTTTTTTACCCAGCTATGGATTAATTAATAAAACTTGTATCACTATTATCTCCAGAAAAAATTTTTAGAATCTAAAAATATTTCCTGGCTTTAAATGACCTGCAAAAGTTTGATAAGCTGTAAAAAATGAGTGAATCAATCTTTGTTTTTTTTATAAAAAAAAAAAAATCAAAAAAAATAAAGATTGATTGATTTGTTGTGATAGTTGTTCCACTAAAAGTTTGCTTGTGCTCTGTGAGTGTTAAATTCTCCAAGCCTTATTTCTTCATTATATCCTCAAAATGTCAGCTCTTTCTGGTTGTTAGACACAGCTTCTTCTTCTTTTTTTTCCCTGGAAAAGTTCAAAATGGCCAATTCATTCTGTGTATAATTTATAATCAAATTACTGTCATTTCAATGAGACAGTAGATATTTGAAATCTAAAAATATTTTCTGGCTTTAAATAACCTACGAAAGGGTTGATAATCCATAGAAAATAAAACAATCAGTCATGAAAGGCAAAAACATAACCTTCCTTATATGTTGTTCTGTTAGCACAATGTCCACATTTAATAAACAAAGATTAGACTACTGTATCACTGTGTGTGGAGCAGTGGGGGAACTCACCTTGTTTATGTTAAACACACTACACTAGTACTTTTTTAAATACTAACTTTTGGATATTTACTAAGCATAGCTGAGGATCATATTAAGGTAGGAGTACTTAATAGGGAATGAACACAAAGGGCTTTTTTAAGTTCCTTAACAAATGTTATATGACATTTAGAAAAACCACCTTGCGATAAATTTAAATATAATATGAATTTTAATGATATGCATTTTCCTATGTCATGTGGATTCTGAATGTGAGAGTTGTATTTGGGGATTTTGACTATCTTCTAGAAATAGCTGCTTCATCCATTGCCTCTGTTTCCTTAATGTTTTGAAGAAACAGATAAAAAAACAGAGATTTTCTTTCTTTCTTTTATAGTTTGTTTACTTTTTCTCTTTCTCTCTCTTTTGTCTTTGTTTCTTTCATAGTTTGCCTTCCTTTTCCCTCTTTGTTTTATCTTTTCTTCTTTCTGCTATAATTGCCAACCTTTTTCTCTCTTTGTCTTTCTTTCTTTTTTATAGTTCTCCTGCCTTTTCTATCTTTTTTCTCTCTATATTTTGTTTATTTCTTCTGTTTTTCCTTCTTGTTATGATCCCTAGTCTCATTTTCTTCCCATTTTTATTTACAATATCAGGTATCCTGAATGTATTTTTGAGACACTAAAATTTCTGGAAATAGTCCTGAGTGTGCTAACTACTAAAGAGACAACTTGACTTGCTGCTTGGTATATTTCTCTGATTTGTCTTGTTAGGCCTTGGTACCTCTGTATTTTTGCCTGCTCTACCTTCTCAATGTTCTTGTCCCAAAGTACTGCAATGTCTATCAGGATCTATTCATTGCTTTTCTTGTGCACAAGTGTGATATCAGGGTGATTGCTCTCAAAGTGCTTGTCAGTCAAATAGATGCACTCCACATCAGCTTCATTTGTTCATTCTCATTAATAATAATAGGATTTTAAGTTTGATCATATAAACCCCAACACTCCAATGATAACTGGGACTTTAGCAGCCTGAATGTCCCACATTATGGCAGCTGCAATCCAGAGGTTGGTGTATTTCTTGACCATTATATTATGGTTACTAGGAACAATGAGGAGGCATTTTCTTGTTGTCAACAATGGTAATGTCTGGTTTGGTAGAAATCCTACAAGATCTTCAAGTGGTTGTTTTTGATCACCTTCTGTTGTTGTTGTTGTTGTTGTTATTATTATTGCTATTATTATTATTATTATTATTTATAAAAGGTAAAATACACAATAGTGTTACAAAATCTAAAATAGAAAACTGAAATCACATCATATGACAAATCTGGAATCAATATTCCAGTTTCACTGTGAGATGTAAAATTTTGAAGTCAGGTTATGAGCAACCTAGTTTCACAGACCCTTACTGCTGTATTAAGTTTGATCTTCAGTGAGTACCTCTCACTTGTAACATTGTGTTAAACAAAAGTAAAATGTGTAAATATCTTTCTGAAAGTTGTTAAAATACAATGGACTTTGGTACACCATTAGAATTCAAAATAACAGCCTTGCATATTTGATTCATTCACAAAACTCAATTAAAATCATTCTAACCAAATGAAACACTTTTGGGGATATATAATTATCAATTGCTATGCAGTGTTCTACACTGATTTACAAGCAACAAAAAATAAATACATTTCTTGCATATCTTAGATAAAGTGAAATTGAGCATCTTTTTTTATATTCTATATCCCTTCATGATTATGACTTTCTACAACTTCTTATCCCTTATCACTCTTAGCAGTGTTTGTCTTTTTAATTATACTATACTACCTGTTCTGTCATCCATTTATACAAGCTTGTTACATAGGTTACTCACTGTTTCTCTCTGCACTCTCTTGCCTTTAATGCTCTGTGAATGTCAGATTCTCTAAGCCCTCCTTCCTCAATATATGTCCTAGAAACTTCAGCTGTCTCTTTCTGATTTCATTTTTTAAAAACTTCCTTGTTGCTTATAGTTCTGTACATGGTATTCTCAGCATTCTCCAATAGAACTACATCTCTGATGCCTCAGGACCTCTCTTCCAATATGAGAAAATTATCCAGCATTCACTGCCATATGACTGAGTATAAAGATGAATTATTTACCAATAATAAACCTTTTCTGTTCTCATTCAGAACAACACAAATATATATATTTTTTAAAATACCCCAAACCCTAAACTGTGAAAGAAATAATGTATTTTTCAATTTATAAGATGCATGTTTTACATCAAAATTTAATGTTAAAATCTGTTTGAGTCCAATACACTGAAGGTATGAATAAAATAGGTATATGTTTACACATTATATACACAAGCCATGTGTAAATATACTTAAATAAGCATGAATAGTTTAGTTTATTTGAGTGTGTTATCTAAACCAATAGTATGGATTTCAAAAGTGCAATAAGCTTGACCAATCATAGGGCTTAATGTAATTAGCATCAGTAATCACTTAACTAATATTTCAATTTTCATTGCATACTTGACAGTCTGGCATGTGCTTACTGTGAAGTTGGATGTGTCAACAAAAGTTGAAGTACCATATCTTGAGCCTAGGAAGCAAAACAGTTCTTTTACATTCTATCTTTTGCTTTATCCTTGACAATATCAAAAGAAAAATGAGTACTGTAATACACAGCTAAATTCAAATTTGATTATAATATTGGATTCAGTGATCAAATATCTGATTCTTTTCCAAGTAATAATGAAAGCAATGAGGGTCTTGTAGGTTTTAAACCAAACTAAAAAACAGTAAACCTTCTTTTTTACAGTAATTTCTCAGTTTGATATTTTGAACTCTTTTGTGTTGTAAATAATATTTATTCATTTTTAAAGTAGAGGATTGAATTTGGGTTCAATAAAGATCTTTCAAATATGACTGTAATTTTTTTTCCAAAACTTTATCTTCAAAATAAGGGTGCATCTTATACACTGAAAAATACAGTCTGTCTTTCTGAAATGAGGTATTTAACTATTTACATTGTTCAAACTATTATCCTCATCTTTATTACTATATTCACAATGTTTCAGCCATTGTATGCTCTGGTCTTCTTCAGATGATATACATTGGAATTTCAAACTGAACCCTTTATTTAGTCCACTGGGATAAATATGTTCCCAAGTACACATGGCCCAGTAGATAAAAGCATTGTTTGAGTAATTCAAAAGTGAGTTGACCCAAAGATTTATGAGTTCAATACCTGGCCACAGCAGAGGTGAACAAAAACTTGCAGAGTTGAGTTACCAAGGGGAATTTACTGAAACTGAGATATGTGAAGGCATGTCATGTGGAATTTACCCCCATGGACTAAATAAAAGATTCAAAATTCCAACTAATATCACCTGAAGAAGTCCAGAATGTACAACAGCCCAAACACCATGAATATGGCAATAAAGATGAGGACAACAGTCTGGACAATGTAAATAGTGGGAATAATACAGTCAGGATTTTTAATGAAAACAAAATAATAATTTTCCTAAGCAGACAGTCAGTCAGTTATGTAACATGCATGATACACACTTAGACAATCATTTATATTTCAATACATGACTGATGAGGCATATTTTTTCCCACATTAGGTTGCCATTTCTTTCTGTGGTAGACGAGTTGCCATTCAAGGCTATAGAACCCGGTCTGTCTAGCTGGGAGGAGAAGAAGAGATTCATACCTTTCCCAAGGGTATTAGCATGTAAATGAATGTAATGGATTCAAATGAAATTCAAACTCAACTCTCCGATTCCTCAATCTAAGCTGCTATCCATTACCCCACCATGCCTCCCTAGACCTAAGCAGACACTTTTGTCATATTCACATGTATCAATGTACCTGGATTTCTATTCAATTAGCTCCAAATAATTTTCTTTTTAGCTCTCTGGGTTAGATGGGGGAGTAAGGAGTCAAGAATATCTTTTTTTATGTTTATTAGTCATTAAATTAATTGATTATTTAATAATTAAGCTAATTGCATTAATTGTTGTTTTATAGAAGACTCCTGTCTCCTTTCCTGAAATGATTAAAATAAATTCTACATTGAACTGGAACTCTGCCATAGAGTTCCAAAATATTAAGACATTGCCAATGGAAAGCCTTGGCTCATCTCAAATTACCATTGGAAAAGCCAGAATGTTATTATGCACCTTCAGAAAACTGTCATTTATCAAGTTACACAAATCGATGGGAGAATTTGAAGCACTTCCAGACAATCAGGCAATGTGTTTATTATTAGATAACAGTGACATCTGGCAAATGAAAATCATGACAACAGGCCACAGTTGTACACGTTTTAATATGTAAAGGCTCATCATGAGGGAAGAGAGAAAAAAAAAACCTTTATCAGCTGACAAGAAAAACTAGAAATTATTGAAAACACCTTCTTTTTTTTTTTTTTCAAACAATGAAATACAACTGGGTTTCAAGGGTGGATTTCCAAAGTATATTTGTACTTGCTTCTAATCTTTAAATTCTATAAGAAGAATAAAATGGAATACAGAGTGCTGAAAAGTTCTCAGCCCAATCCAATTCCCAAAACCTGTCCAAATGATTAAACATCTTTGTCTACCTTTGATCTAATGTCCTCATCTTTGTGGTTATTATCACAACATTTTAGCTATTGTGCCTTCTGGTCTTTTTCAGGTATCTTCCAATCCAGGTAACCTTTTTGGAGTTTTGAAATGAAAGTCTTATTTAATCTATGGGGGTGGATTTTTCTCATTCTACTCTTCATATCTAGAGATCTCGTCTTGTTCTGATTTTGTACTGTTTAGTTAATGCATAAATTCAGTTTCATATGTTTGGATTTTATTAAAATTCTAAAAATATCTTTTTAAAACAGTAAAAATTGCTAAGAGAGTATGCAGCAATAGCAGTGTGATGGGAAAATCCGTCCTTTTAACATACTGCTTTTTTGTGGGTAGGAAAGTTAAACTTTGCCATCAATGTAATATATAACCCAAAATTAAAAATTATTTTTAATTATTAGTATAAACATATATCTGTGGACATTTTATGGTCTTGTCAATTTATAAATTGATCAAGAAGCAATTTTAATAATACTTGAAAAATATTATTTATCATTTTAATTATTGCTTTATATTTGACTAAATTGAAATTGTCACCAATAAGAAAAAGGAAATATATCAAAAGGTTCTAAGATCAGGAAGAGGCTGCATCTCAATGGATCTGCCATTTTCAGAATGATGATAAACAAATGAAGTCTGATAATATTGTGTGGTACTGCTGAAGTACTCTAGGTTAGTGGGAGGGATGAATGTTTTTTTTAGAACTACTACTGCTGATTTCTTTTTTTTTACCACAGGCAAGGTGATAATGCTACTAAGACACATGGGGTTGCTGGGAGTGAAAGAGAAGGAGGAGACTTCAGTGAAGAAAAATGAAGAGAAAGGACAATAAAAGAAATGGTTTCACAAAGACAAAAGATAGTGACTGGCATTGCATTTAAATTTTTAAAGATTATAGATGGTAAGGAAGCAAGTGATCAGGAGTTCGACAAGCAAGAAGTGTAAGAAAAGAAACTATTAGAATAGAACAATGCCAATCACCATCTTTTGTCTTTGTGAATCCCATTCTTTTATTGTCCTTTCTCTTCATTTTTCCTCACTGAAGTCTAGTTATTTCAATAATAAAATGATAAGACCTAGTTCTCAATTTAGTAACATGCTTAAATTCATGCAGTTGAGGCACCAAGGAGAAAAGCTCAATTGTGTTAATGCATTTCTATTATCTCATTCTTAAATTTCAAAAACCTTTGACAAAACAAAATATTTAATTTACAAAATTTTATTCCCTTTCAGCATTTTATTTTTTTCTGTTTGGTTCAATTAAATTTTGAAATTGCCTGACCTAAAAAACGATAAATAAAAGAAGTAAGCAAAGTTTTCTGTAGAAAATAATGGCTGTGGCAAAGTGGTTTTATTCTTGTATCTTGTGTTGATGTTTTTTCCATTCCAACAGGATAATCACTGTATCCCTGGGATGTAAGGTAATTTGTGACAGTATGATCAATGTAGTTTAAAGGAGATTAGGCAATATCATGTACATTGTAAATAGGTAGATTATTTCTTGTGAGATGTGTCTTCTTCTTCTATGTATTGTCTCCTAGCAGGACGTGGGCGATCACGGTTCGCCAGAATTTCCTGTCCTTTGTAGCTCTTAATAAATTTTATCTTTTTCTTATCTCTCCTAAACCCTGTTCTGCTAACCATTTACTCAAAATTGCTAGATAGGTTATGCATTGCCTTCAATCTGTCCTGTAAGTATCAAATTCTCCAAATCTTCTTTCCACATTATATGTCCTAGATATTTCAACTCTTTCTGATGTTAAGTATTAATATCCTTTTTGTTTTCATTTTTTCTAAAACTTCATTGTTGCTCACATGGTTGGTCCATGGTATTGTCAGCATCTTTTTATAGAACTACATTTCTTCATCTCTCAGGAGATTGTCCAGCATTTACTGTCATATAGGAGGACTGATATTAAGTACACTTTTTCTTTATTCTAATGAAATTTTCCTGTTTCTTAATACTTTGCTTTGTCTTTGGAAGGCATCTTTCCCTATCACAATGCATCTTCTGATTTTGGTGTCACACTTTCCATCCTTTGTTAAAACACTTCCCAGATATTTAAATAGTTATACTTACTTGATTTTGATATCTCCAATTTGTAATTTGCATGTCGGGTTGTTCCTTTTACTAAAAATCATGCATTCACTCTTCTTGTAATTGATTTTTAGTCCTTTCTTCTCATTTTCCTTCACTACCTTTTGTTGGAGTTTCTTGTAGTTGCCTTTCTGTGTCTGTTATCAACACTGTGTCATCTGCATATCTTATATTGTTAACACTGTGATCATCAGTAATGAATCCTGGTAGGACTTCTAATTCTCTCAGAATCATCTCACTATATAGGTTGAATAAGTCCGGTTAGTAAACACATGCTATTTTTATATATTTATTGAATTCATTTTCTATCCATGATTGAGATGTGAGGTGAAAGGACAATAAAAGAACAGGATTCACAAAGATAAAAGATAGCGATTGGTGTTGCATTTAAATTTTTGAAGATTGTACATTGTTAGAAAACAAGCGATCAGGAGTTCTACAGGAAAGAAGTGCATGAAAAGAAACTATTAGAATAGAACATATGGTCACATCTATCTATTTCAAAAGTAAAACTTGTATTAAATTTATCACTTTTTTCTTTTAATAGATGAAATCAATGTCTATCACTAAAGTATTTTGTAGATATTTGCATGCAAGGTGTACAGCTTAGGCTAAAATGAACAAGTGAAATTGATTTTTGAGTGGAAACTAACACAAATAAACATCCAAGAAATCTATGCAGCTGCAAGTGACCATTGAATTTTTATAACCAACAAGATTTATTCAAACACATGTTAAGTTCTTGGAAGAACTTTTTAAAAATACTTGAAGTTTTCACCCACTGAGAAGAAGATAATCTATCAGTTTGTCTTTCAAGAAAAGGAAATGAGACTTCACAACTCCCACTGTTTCTCAGATTAGGTCAGGGAAACTAATGGCTATTTTAGTATTTAAATACTAGTTGAAAACAATTATCCATAGGGTGACTGTTTTTTTATAACTTAAAATATCACCCTATAATCTTTAAGATTTATAATCATTTCATCTCAAGCAAGTCAATAAAGCTACTAAAACAACTTTTTTTCTAAATTTCATGTACACATCGAAAGACTATGGTTCCAGTCTGTGATTAATATTACTGAATCTTTCTATAATGAATGCTGAACAATCTCCTCACATATGGAGAGGACACTTGAGACAACAGAAATGTGGTTCTACAGAAGGATGCTGAGAATACCATTGATGGAGTATTTAGACAAAATTAAATCTTAAAATGTAAATAAAAAGGACACATATACTCAGAATCAGAAGAAGACAGTTGAAATCTCTTGGCTGCAATTAGGAATTCATGTTTGGAGAATTTGATACTCACAGGACACATTGCATGCAAGAGGCACAGGGAGGCATTAGGCTATCTACCTGATGAGCTTCTATGAATGGATGATAGAATGGGTGGAAGGGATAGCACAGAGACAAACTAAGAACTACAAGGTAGAGGAGGTTGTGGTGAGCCATGACTGCCTACATACATAATTATTTTGATTTAAATGTTATAGTGATAAGATTTTGTCAGTTTTTGAGGCATTATTTTAAACTGGACCTCAAAACAGAATTCAGGAAGTGGAAGGAAATAAAAATATATTTGACCCCTCCCCCAACAAAAAATGATTCAACCGTTTCAACATAGAGGGACTTGTTTCTTGAAATAAAGATCAAAAGTGGATAATCATCAATTATTTACATGCAAACTGTTGCCCCCAACTTTGTTATCACATTTCAGTTATTATGCCTTCTGGCCTTCATCAAGCCTATGTCAATCCAGGTAACCTAAACTGAACCCTTTATTTAATCTATCGAGGAGGCAGACTTTTTTTTCCACTGCTCATGTTTAGGGTTATTTTGTCTAGTTCTTATTTTTAGTACTGCTCAGTTATTTCTCACCCTGTTTCCACTGAGTCCAAGTACACACTGCCTGTCCCAGGGATTGAACTCAAAATTACTATTTCTCCAAATTCACCAACCAATGCTTTAATTCACTAGGTTATTGTCTGCATGTAAATAATGTAAATATAGATAACTCCTTATCCCAGAAATTCAGACTGAACAACTATCATTTGTTGGCTTTTAATGTTTTAAAATACAAGGCAATAGCACACAAAAACTTTCAGAAATGACAGGATCCTCAAAAGATACCAGATGTGGAGAGCATTAGATAAGCTTCAGAGAATATAAAGAAAATTAAAAAATGAAAATGTTTTTGGTTCACCCCAATATGAACAAATAGATGTTAACTTATTGATTTCAAATCAATAATACATCAGTTTTATTCTATTAATTTTATAAACTGTTTCTCTTCTCAACGATCAATTCATCTGATAATAAGTTCATATTTTAAAGACAGTGGACATCTGGGCTATTATTTTGTTTTTTACTTGTATGGAAGAATATGATTTATATATTTGAAAGCATATACAAGAATCAGTGGGCATATTTGATGATGCAGCAGATAAGAGCAAGACCAGAAAGAAGCAATAAAAAAAAGATATTGAAAACGTTACGCATGTTTATATTAATACTGAATTTCTGTAGGAAAAAATGAACAGGTCTCAAAAGTCATGAACAGAATATTTCCTTCTAACAAGTAAATCTCTAAATAGAAATGTGGAAGAATTCAGAAAGTAATCTATGAATATAAGTGGCCAAATATTTACTGGCATAATAGTGAACTTCTTTTTATAGGTCAAATCTGAGAACTACCCAATATATATATATATATATATATATATATATATATATATATATATATATAAACTGTGGTTGCTTCTGACAAAGCCTTCACCACTATAATCAAGTCATATGTGCTAGTGTCTGGGCTGTCACTTACTAGGAACTGAATTGCTTGACCCTCATACGTTGAATATGACAGGAGAGGCCACCATATATATATATATATATATATATACATACAGACAAACCTCTCATCAATGGACAAATAGTACAAGTGTGGAGGGGTAGTTCATTAAAGCCGATTGTCTGTAGATGGAAGAAGCTCTAATTTGTCACTGATACTTAAATTTGTACACGTTTTTAGTATCTTTTTACACTTTCCTTCTCCTTCAATGCCATGATGAGGGCAGAACAATTAATATATTAATCAAAATAACAAAAATAAAAGCTACTTTCTCACACACCTGTCTTTGTTTACAATTGAAAGGCCTGCCATTAATGCCAAGTGGTCACTTTGAAAACTAATACAACCAATTTTGCTAAGCCCACAAATTTTGAAATACATTGCCTGACGATTTGGAAATTTTTCCTCCAGATTCTTTTTTTTTTTTGCCTGCGTATTTTGTCCATTACATCTGAAGTCCATTGATGGGGGGGGTCTGTAGATGAGAGGTTTTTTGTGTATATATATATATATATATATATATATATATATATTTTTAAAAAAAAAGGTGGATAAAATAAATAAAGGTTTATTGTACAAAACCAGTACAATAAAGTAACAGTTATGCACAAGGTTGTCGCAAGTCAATCCAGTAGTGAGTGCTACTATTGGAAGGTCGGTAGTTCTCGCATAAGTCTGAGTCATACTCAACAGATCCCAGCTAGACTCTGTAGCCCATTGACCCACACATACTTATAGGTAGTTACTCGTGGGGGTGACAGGTTATTCCATTACATCATATATATATATATATATATATATATATATATATATATGTGTGTGTGTGTGTGTGTGTGTGTGTGATTTTGAAAACTATTTTCATACATTTTACCAATGAACTGGTGATGATGCTTACATATTTTCCACAATTGTCAATTATGACCTGTCTATGTTATGGTTTATCATGGCATGAAAAAATAACTCACCCACCTCCACCCTCTGTGCTTACTTTTCTATTTAGCACAGATCTAACATTTAATTCGTTAATCAATGACATACCCACAAATCTAATTTTAATCCTGACTTTAAGTTCCAGCTCCTTTAACTTTTGGAAAAGAGGTAACACTTAGTTTTTAAATTTTCCTAAAAATCATTTAATCACCAGTTACTTACCATCACCTGAAGAAGTACAATCAAATTATTAATACATAAAAGCTTTTGTGAAGCGATTTCAACATGTTCTTATTATAATCTTTTATAATAATGATAATAATGCTCTACTTTGTATTGATCACTTTTTTAAAAGTAAATGCTACAAAGAGTGGAATTTTACTCCATCTGTTCTTTCTCTCATTTGGATATATATATATATATATATATATATATAAGAACTATTAACTTTGAACATAAAATAACATTAATGTGTCTTAAAAAATTTCTTAATTTTTAAAAATACAAATACCATTCTCATCAATGTCCTGTGATATGAGTCTTTTATTGCTCATTGATCATTCATGACACTGAATCTCATGATAAACAATTATTTCTATTAGTAATCAATTGGTGAATGAATCCTGTTAAGTTTTGGAGTAAAAAATAAATTTTGATGTGCTAGTATTGCAGTTTGTGTCAGTTCTCATTGGCTAGGGCAGCTTCTGGTGTTCACAGTCTAAAATCCATTTGCTCAGGCAATTTTCCCATGACTTCCAATGCAAAGGACTGGTTCTTGGATTTCACAGTCTACACCCACTCACTTCCTGCTTTTCAAGGGAAATAAGTCAATTCAGTTCTCCCCAACTCATTCAGAAAAATTAAAAAATCTCCACCTCCTTACAACTCATTTGTCAATAATTTTAATGTTAATAATGCACAAAGCTATTATTATTATTATTATTATTATTATTATTATGTTGGCTCTTTTTAGCAGTTTCAGTTCCACAAAAATATTCTAAAAATGTTCCTTTTCAGGTAATTTCAAAAATGCAAAATGATTTTTCTTTTGCAACTTTGTCCTTATTTATTTTTATATCATGATGGAATTAATATGGCTGCAAGACAGAATATTGGAAAATTGAGGTCTTTGCCCTCATGCATAGTGTTAACACAAAATAAATCTTTTGATCTTAGCCAGAAATTGAAATTTTAAACTTCATGAAGTCTATGATGAGAGAAATTTCACTTAAATGTACAAAAATTGGCTTTGTTGAGATGTAAAAGGTTGCTTGTGGCCAAGTTGGTTAAAGCATGCCAAGCTTAACAGTAGCTCCCTCTGCCCTGAGAAAGGCATGTTCAAATTGTGCCAGAGAGTAACCTTTATTGAATCCATTCTTAAAGAAACTAACATATGCTTATCTAAAATAAACAGGATATAAGTAAAAATGTTCCCAAATCACCAAACATAATGTCTACTAGATATATACAACACTTAAAAATATACATTATACATATACACACACTTACGAACATACATTATAATCTGAATTCCACATAGACAAACTAGAATTATTATACACTTACATACATAAAGCAATATATATGGTTTTTAAGTTAGGCTTAGAATCCATTGATTTCTTGGAACTTTGAATGGACATATCGTCTCTCCTTGAATTTTGGAATGCTACAAATTATACTAACGTTTTATGAAGTTGAATGCATGAGAAACATGATTGACCAATGAAAATCAAATAACACAAAACAAAATACCAGAATTTCTTTCTTCTTTTTCTCTATATCTCATTCTCTGATGACGCTTTAATAAATGTGAAACATGTTAGATTGATAAATATTTCGTATTTTTCTTTATCTTACATATATATATATATATATATATATATATATATATATATATATAAAGTGGGCATTGTAGTCAACACTCAGTGGCAACAGTTTCATGCTTAAACACAATTATCAAGCTTGATGATTGCATTTAACCATGAAACGGACTGTCACCGCTGGGTGTTGACTTCAAGGTTCACTTTTATATTTACATGTGCTTTATCCTTGATATTGAGCACTTTAACTCATAAATAGCGCATACCTTAAAATTATATTTTTGTCACACATAATATCAATTGTGCATATATATATATATATATATATATATATATACACACACACACACACACACACACACACAGTGACAAGGCTTTATTCACACATAATTGTTGTCTTTCTAATGCTGGATAAATTTCCTACATGCAATAACAGGACAATCCAGAATTCATTACCTTATTGAAGACAATTACTCTTACCTGGAATGTGACAAGACTGTCAAAAATTCAGGTGGTTAAAATGCCACATAATAAGCCATCAGGCCACAAGTAGCCAGGCAGCAAATGTTACCTGTAACAACAATTCAGTAGGTAATTTTACCTGTTCCATCTGTCAACATATATGTAATTCTCTCTTAGGATTTAAAAATCATCATCTTGGGCATGCCATGTCTGTGCCAGCCAAACAATGATTCATTGTATCCTTGTCAATATTTCTAGGCAAAAATAATAAAATAAATAAGCCAAAAAGTCTTGCTTAATAACAAGTACATCAGTAAATCAACATCCATAGCTTCATGATAAGAAAAGCATTCATTTTAAACAGCAAATCTTTATCTTCACATAATTTCTTTCCATGTTAATTCACTTATTTTAGGGATCAGTAATAACATAGTTTAAACATTATACTGAAATTTTCAGGTCAAATTTCAGTGAATAACTATGTGTCACACAACAGACTTAAAAGTCTGATGCTTTACCAACTGAGCTATGCAGGTTGCTTTGGATGTGCGGGTGGTGTAATGGATTGCGACTATGAATGAAAAATCAGGGGAAATTCCAGCTGAATTCATCACATTTATTTTTTATTTTTTCATCAATTTTGCCCCAAACAAGGCAATAAAGCCACTAAGATGTAAGCAGTTACTGAGTGTTAGAGAATGAGAAAAAAAGCACTATCAAGGAGAGAGCACATGAAAAGAACAATAATTAAGAAAACAGTAGATAATGATTGACATTGCATTTAAATTTTTGAAGATAATACTTGACAGGAAGAGAACTTGTGTTGGCAGAACAGGGATTAGGAGAGATAGCAAAAAGACAAACTATACTGAGAGCTACAAAGGACAGGAAGTTGTGGAGAGTCATGATCACCTATATCTTGAAGGGACATGGCATATAGAAGAAGAATCCATTATGTAAATCTTTATTGTCTGTGGAAGTTGATCCACTAAGAGTTTTTGTACATTGAAAAATGAGACCCCTTCATACATTTGTAATTTCAGCTCGCAGCAGATGAAAACTGATTAATCACTAAAGGAATTGATCTTTTCTATCTGAAGAATATAAAAAGTTCTGACTGCTTTTGTTAATCTGAAACTCATATCATAATTCTAACATGATAAACATGGTATGGAATGGCTTTCCTGATCATCAGACTAAAATCACCTTTATATGGTTGCCTAATTTGATATGAAATATTGGATTTTGATAAGGAAAAATAAAACTGAATTAAAAAAACATTTCTTTAATTCAATTTTGTATTCTGAACTAATATAAAGGTTCCATTTTCTCTAAATGATTCAAAATTTTTATAGTCAGTGATATTGTATAATATCCATCTGTCACAAGAAACCATGGATCTGTGCCTGAGGATTTATGCCCTCTCCAGGGTGCAGGCTTAGGCAGGATTTTTTTAATGAGAGATCATCAATTGCCTGTGCAGTTTGGCACTGGCATTGTTGCAGGAATTGTCAGAATGAAACTAAACATGACATCAGACTGTTTTAGGGAGTCTGGCTCTGAATCTGAATTCAGAGTTGTCATTCTCCTAGTCTGGTTGCCAACCATGGCTACAGAGGCCAGTCTGTCCTGCTATTTATCCATAGATGGAGGTTTTTTGAATTCAAAGTTTCCTTCTCCTGGAGGCACAGTAGGGTAATGGATTTTAGCTCAGATTCAGGAATCAAAGAGCTAAGTTTGAAATCCAGTTGAATTCATTACATTAACTTACTTGCTAGTATCCTTGGAAAAGGTATGAATTTTTTCTCCTCCCAGCTATGGGTAAATAACAGGGAAGACTGGATTCTATAGCCAGTAATAAATACATCTTAAAATGATACAGTTTCTGGTTTTTTACCAATTCACTTTTGTTCATTTTTTTGCTATTCTTTTCATGACTAAATGAGAAGAAATATGCTACAGAAAAACTGTAAATTTTGCTGAATGAGGGCAAATTTTTGTTTATAATTGCCCTTTCATAGAATATCTCAAAGGATCATCAATGATGACATCTGTGAAACTTCCTCAAGATTTCTTGTATTTTCAGTACCACTTTTGGAATAATTTCTGATGCCATTGCTTGTTAATTATTTCTTCAGTGAATGTTAAATTGATATTTCTTTCTGCTAACTTATTGAGCAAAATTTCATGGGAAAATTAGCTCAGGAGGAGGTGTTGTAATGGAATGCCCCACTCTCCCTATTGCATATGTGGACTGACTATATCAGTAGGCACAGGATATACCTGGCAGACTTGCTTCAGGAATTACTAGCTTGCTAACAGATTCCCTGTCTTTCAGTAGTGTATTCTTTTTTACAATAAACTTCTCTTTCATCTATGCCCATGTTGCTGGAGTGTACAACAGCTGAAATGTCATGAATATGGCAATAAAGATGAAGACAACAGTCTGAACAATGTAAATAATTAGAATACCTCATCTCAGAAATATAGACAGATATTGGTTTTTTATTGTTTGTCCATATTTTGGAAATTAGTTTTTCTTCTCATGAACTGATTGCCACTCAAGGTTAGAGAACCCATTCTATCCTGCTATTTTACACATAGCTGGGGAGAGAACTAATCAATTCCTGCTTTTTCATTTGGCCTGGGTGGGAAAGTCAATGTAACAGATTAGCTGAGAATTGAAACTGAGCTCACATGTTCCACTTTCTATCAACACATCACTTATTCTTTTCTAAAAACCAAGAATTGTCTATCTGAAATGTAAGATTAAACAGTAGGTTATTCAGATATTCACAATATCAAGCAGTAGAATATAATACATGTGTAGTGAAGATTTTCTAATAGGGAAAACCTCATCTCTTTTTATCTTAAACTGTTCCTGAAGATAACCAGAGGGCACTTGAGTAAAACCGTGTGTCTATAATAACATCTATAAATATCAAGATGAGAATGATTGTTTGCAATAATAAAATTATATTGACAATTCCTCATCTAAAAAATGAAACATACATTGTTTAAAAGTGCTAGCCAATGATAGCCAAATATTGAAACCATCTGAAAGTGAATATAAAGGCTCCAAAAATACACTACTGATGTCCTTCAGGATGATGGTATAGTTGATATAGGAGATGGGTAAATATATATATATATATATATATATAATAGTTGTGAGTTCATTACCTAGATAAGGTAGTGAAACAATATAGACTGATTTAGCAGGAATGAGCAAAAACTGGCATCACAGGCAGGGACAAAACAATACAAAATAACCAACATATGTCACATATCCAAACAATGAACACCTGAAAATGGCCAGAACTGTACCTTGTATGAAAAGAAATCCTGTTTATTTATAATTATTAAAAAACAATAACTTAATGATTCTTCTCTTCCTTTAATAATCATGACAATTCTTACAAGAAAAGAATTTTTCTTTCTTCTCTTCATTTAATAAACACTAGCTTAAACGCTACCTGATTCAGTAGCATTTAACCTAGCTGCTGTGATGGGGCTCTTGACTGAGCCTTTGCCTTGTTCAGGAATTTGAGAGTTCATAAGTCTTTGCATATTCTCAGCATTGGAAGTTCTCGTGGCTGCCATTTGATCTGTGTTTTCATTTACATGGGACTTTCTTTTCCTCACTGCAACTTTGGCTCTTTTGATTGCAATCTGGTCCTCTGTTGGCGAAGATTTCTTTTTGCAGTGCATACTGCGATAGGCAACAATAAACTACAGAAGAACTCAAAATTGATTGCTGCATTTAAGTATTGCATTAATATTTAAGCTTACCTTTTAAAAGTTCAATGATAATTTTCCTGCCACCACTTAATTAAAAACAGTTTGATGTATGTAAGTCCTTACTTTCTGTACAAAAAATTATTTTTATTATAATTTCAATTATTGCCAAAATTATTACCAAGTTATAAAAATTGTTATTGCACAAAAAAATTTGTCTCAAAAAAATCACATAAAAAATTGCCAAAAACAATCGCAGTAGGGAAAACCTGGGAATCCTAAATTTCAGGATTACAGGTCTGGATCTGGCACAGAATGTTTTTAATTTGCTCACAGAGTCAGCCTGATTCCAAAATGGTATGAGATGTTGGGCTAAAAACTCTAGGAGTTAAGTTGAATGAGAGTGACACACTGACATTTGCATTTATTTATACAGATGACTTGACAATTCTTATGAGAAAAGAATTTTTCTTTCTTTTCTTCCATTAACAATCATAACTAGACAATTTTTACAAGAAAAGAATTTTTCTTTCTTCGCTTCATTTAATAATCAATTTCATGATTTCACTTCTATCCCAGGTTTGAGCAGTTAAACAATTCATTTTCTTGCTTTCTTCTGCTGTTGATCGAAATTCAAATCTCTTCTTTGTCAGTCTGTTAGTCTGCCATTTAACTATATACAACTTAGCATTCTAAAAGAACAGGATTTTGCAAAAAGTATAACGATAATTATCAAAGCATCTCGTTAAATTATTTAATTAAGAGGAATATCTTTGGTTATAAATTAACTGCAAATGTCCTTGATAATTGATGTTATTTTAAAATCCAAGACTGCTGGTTGGACAGGAGCGGAATGCGATCAAGCATGTTGAACTTTTCAATCTGTTTTTTCTTCAACAAACACCTGATATCATTCTCACTGTCTTAATGTTTGTAATAAAGCAAGAGGTCTGAGGAAATCAATAAAACATTTATGATGACATTTCCCATAGGTGGAAGATTGTGTTATTGTAGCCAACATTAAAACCTTGATTTACAAGATCTACTCTTTTGCCATCTTTAAAACAGCAGGCAACATTTGCCCACATAATATGAATGTTTCCTTTTGGAAAACAAATTGAAAATAAATGACATTTCTTTTTAATGCCACCAGAGGAAACATTTTACAAATCTAGATATCACATTCTAATATGCAGGACTGATTACTAAGGCATATAGGTGAAAAAAATACTTACTACTAGCAAGAACAGCTGGTATTGCCTGGGTCAATTCTTTTTCCTTTACTCCACTGTGCTATGCAAATTATCTAAATTTTATTTTTATACTAGTGTTCATCCTATACAATGCATGAGAGACACTCAAGGTAGAGGGTTACTGCTAAAATGATTATGATGAATGAGGTGCATGATATGAATAAAGGAGGTAATAGGAAATGATTATGAGGATAAGATAAGAATTAACCCTTAATTTAAAGAAGATTGTTGTGTTCAATGAATCAGCCATATAGAAGCGTGTTCCATAAAGTAGAAGTTCTCCGAAAAAAATTTGTCTAATTGGAACTCTTTTTTTAAAAAAATCATTTCACCTCCAAGTAAGGCAATAAAGCTACTAAGATGCAAAGGGTTACAGAGTGTGAAACAATATAAGAAAGAGAAAAACATTATTAAGGAGAGAGAACAATGAAAGAACAGGAATTAATGATTAAAGATAACGATTGACATTGCATTTAGATTTTTGAAGATCAAAGTTGATTGGAAAGCAAAAGGCCAGAAGCAAGAACTGCATGAGAAGAAACTATTAACATAGAAGTTATGGTTACATCTAGACCTTTCAACTTTAAAATGCTGAAACCTAACTGCCAATCTAGTACTGCACTTAAATTCATAAAAATAAGGTACCAAAGAGGAAAGCACATCAAAACAATTACCATAAAAATATTTATAGAAAAAGCACATTCATGAGAATTTTCTCATTATGTCTATGGAGGAAATTAGGCTGATTTGATGCTGCAGATGTGTCTTTTCATGTCCTAGGTGTAAAGGTCTGAACTAGTGGAATTAAAGAATGGAACTCATCTATGATAAAAATAGGCTTGCAATGTTATATCTGTAGGAAATAGGGTGTAAATGGCAAATAAGTCTTCTCTTATGAGACTGTATAAATGATTTTGAACGCTATCAAGGATGGAAATTGAGGAGCAGGGCAGCTCCAGCCCAGATAGGGCAACAATACTCCAGTTTTGGTTTAATCTGACCATTGTAAAGATAAAACATGGTAAAAGGTTCTTTTTGAAGTGATAGAATGAGCAGACCATTTTACCAGCATCTTTAGCAATGGATCATATGCATTTGTTTCAATTGAGACCCAATAGATGTTTCAAGCATGGCGTCTCATTTAGAATGCAACTGTTCATTGCCACTGGAGACATCTGATCGGTAATAAAGTAACAATACTAGCTTGGTTTTTGAGTTATTAAAGTTACAAGCTTTGAGAGATTTGAAATGGTGTTAGCCAAATTGTCATAATTAAAGCAGTTCAACAGATTGTAACATTTTGATAGTTATTTCATATATAGCATATTACTATTAAAAAAGTCAACATTGCTTTACTCTGAAGCTATGATCTAAATGCTAAGTTGGTTACCACTTTCTGTGCAAAAACAGCTTAATTGAAAAACTAAGCAGTTTAATTAATAAAAGCCATAAAAACATTTTTATTTAAAGATCAAATTGAAAATTTATTAAAAAAAAAATAATTTTGAAAGATGAATATGAAATTAGTTATCTCCATTAAGCAAAAACTACAAAGTTGGGCATGCTATAAGACATATGATAGTGGATATAAATATTAAAACTATTTGATTTCATAGTTTACATTTTCAGCATTTCAAATGGACATACATACAAAATTTGAGTGACATACAGGGTGTTCCTTAAGTCTGGACACCAAGGCAAAAATGCATATTTTCAAGAAATTAAATTTTCAACATTTTATTGAATTGGAATATTAACAAATAATATCTTCAGTATGGTTTCCATCATTTGTGATGCAAATATTGATGTTCTTTGCAAGATTCATGTAAACTCAATGCAATAACTCCACATTGCCATTGATTTTAGCACATTCACTCTTTATATGTTCAATCAAGTGTGTTGCATCTGTGATTTTCATTGGGTAGACCTTTTCCTTTTGCATACCACAGGAAAAGAAGTCATTTTTTCCTTCTTTTGACAAAACCATGTTTAATCTGTAGAGGTAAAAAAATATACTTAATGAGACCAGACATTAGGGATACACCCTGTATAAGGCTATATATTGCTATTACTTATACTATCCAGATAAAACAAGACATGACTATGAAAAATATATACATATCCAGAAATAAACTCTGATTTTAGAAGGTACAGTGTTGGAAATCCTGGGGGCATAATTTCTTTAATACATTTTATATAATTTCATTATTTTAGAAGATAATGAGAAATAATTTTCTCTCACCAAAATGAGGTTTCTATGCTGGAATTATTATATGTCTAAAGGTACAAATTTAAACAGAAGAATTTATTGATTTTAGATTGATGGATTATCATTATCTCTGAGGAGATGCTGAAAAGTTCTCATTCTCAGCCACTTTACAAAATTGATATTTCAATAACCAAACATCAGAACACTGATTTTGGAAAGTGGGTTGAGCTGATAACTTTTCAGCACTTCCATACACACACACATGTATCACAATGACAAAGAAAATAAACTAGCTAAAATCAGAGATATAATACTACTTATTAGCTCTTTAACATCTACTATCCAAAACAATTTATCCAATATTAATAATATCAAAATAATTACAACCACATCTAAAACTATTATGGGATATGATCAAAACCCAAAATGTCCATCACAATAATATTTCTGAAGCAGGTATATATAAAATAAACTGCCCCAACTGCTTCTCACTATACATTGGAAAACTTGCAGAAATTTAAAAAAAAACATATCTATGAACACAAAAAGCATCTTATGCACAACAATTTATCAAATGCAATAAAGTAACTTACTTTGACAGTAAAATTCTTGAGAGTGCCATCTTAGCAAAATATAAATCTGCACTCTAGATTTTTTTCAAATATCTCCATTTCTGAAAGAATTACTCCTATCTCAAGTCAACATACAAGACTATAAAAATGTTAAAAATTGAAAGAAACTCTCAAACCCTCAGCCATGATGACTTGTGACTTCATGCTAGTACAACCATTGGTGGCACAGTTCTGTCAACACAATTTCACTCACATGGCTTAAGTTAACCCATGGTTTAGTCTTCAAGCATTTTACAAATGTGCCATATGCTGGGATTACTTTTCCAGACCAATAACGTCAAGAATTTACCTTCCTAACAAATTGACCATGGTTAGATTTGAACCCGAGTCTCATGATCAGAAAGCAAAATTTCTAACCATGAAACCATAGGATAATAATATAAACACTGAAAAGAAAGCAGTTCAATCAATTCAACGTATACAAATATGAATGCCCTTCTTTTTTATTTTTGCTAGAAATAAATACTTTATGGCTTATCTAAATTTCACCTGCAAGTAGATAAACTTATAGAACAGTCTCGGCTTTTAATTCACAATGAAAGATTTCTAATTCTTTATCTTAAAGAAAAGTTATTGTCTTTTTATTATTTTATGTTGGAGAACTTTGAAGTATTCCAAAGTCATGAAAGTAGAACAGTGGCTGACTGGGTCAAAAATTTAAGCCCGGAAAACTTGTAAATAAAAGGACCCACTTAATCCTAAAACACTTCATCAAACAAGGAATTGAGGATATCTATTATCTACCAAAATAAATTACAGCATCAAAGAAGCCTTATTTAAATCTTTCTAACATCTATGCAATATTTTTTTTTTTTTTAGTTTTTACTTTTTTCGGGTTACTTCTAAAGTGATGGACTATCAATTTCCCGGTGTCTTGCTGGGCCAGTTCACCACTGAACTACAAATTAGCCCAAAAGACAACAAAAATGGTCAGCATGAATCTGCCGAAAAAATTGGAAATACTGAGAAGATAAAAGGGCAAGAATAAAATATATATTTTTTTTTATTTTAATAAAAAAGGAAAATGTCTGTCATTCCTTTCACACTGTGCATTCAGTATTGTTTCATATTTTTTTATTATAAGATATTGGTGACAAATGCATTTACTGCCTAGTAAGAAACATTGGTTAACTAACTTCCTTTTAGCAGTATTTGACCTTACTTAGTATTTATACTATTCTCAGGACGTGAGGTTTGCCATTTCTCGGAATTTTCGTAAATTTAATTTCACCGTTACACATTTGAACTAGTTTATCTACAACGCTTGTATATCGTTATAATGGGGCCTCACATCAGTAAGGGGGGAGCGGTTTGCAACTGAAACCGTTGAGAGGAAGGCCCCAAAACGGTGCACATTCTCTCCTGATGACCCCAGTTTAAATATAAAGTCGAGAGGAACACATCAAAATTCAGTGAAGTCATATGCCGTAGAGAAGCTCGGTGGAAGTGTCATTGGCATGAGAAGCATTACACATTCAGCTCGCTTCAGGTGAGTTTCAATTACTTTCCAGTAATTTCCTTCTACTATCTACTTCTATGTGTCATGTCTCTACAGGACATAGGCAATCATTGCTCTCCACAATTTCCTATTCTTTGTAGCTTTTAATGAATTTTTTTTTATCTCTCCTAAACCTTGTTCCACCATCCATTTACTTAAGCTCACTAGGTAGGTTGTTTTCCTTTATCACTCTTGACATCTTTCCTGTGAGTGACGAATTTTCCAAGCCCTTTTTCCTCATTATGCTTCCAAGGAATTTCAACTCTATTAATTATAAGTGTCCTTTTTGTCTCCATTTTCTCTAAAACTTTGTTGTTGCTCACATGTTCATTCCATAGTATTCTCAGCATCCTTCTGTAGAACCACATTTCTGTTGATTAAAGTTTCTACTTCATATATGATCAGATTGTCCAGCATTCACTGCTATATAGGAAAATTGATATTACGTAACAGTTCTCTACTCTTTTCTTTGTTTCTAGTGAATTTTCTATCTATCTATCTACTATCTATATTTCTCATGTTGTCTGTCTGTCGTGGGCATTGTTACCTTGCCCAGGCCGCATTTCTCACCCGATTTCGATGCGGTTTTCAACACAAGTTTGCAAATGGCTGCCATAAGGACATGACAGAGCCCGATTTTTGAGTTCGGAATCAGGTTCCGAAAAAATCGATAATCGAAAAAATTCTGCTTACAGAAGGAATGATCACATTTCAACCAAAGTGTTGTCCAGAAGTTTCATGACCACTGACCCCTAAACAGCGCGGAAAATTGATAAAACCCAAAAACCAATATGCCCTGATTGCGTCTGAACCGTATGTTGTTTTTTAGCAAAAACCGAGCGGATTTATGAAGAGGCCATTGGGAGTCATCATGTGAAGTTTCAATTCTGAGCACCCCCCAAACAGAGTGCAAATTGACAATCGGTCAACCCTTAAAAATGTTTTTTCCAGTTTTTTTAAAGCTGATGGTATTGTGTTTATTTTGTTTAGTTCTTTTTTCCTAACAGTTTAAATTTTTACTATAGAGCTTAGAAAAAGTTGGCAGTGTGATATAGGCAAGAAGTAAGGCATGTAACAACATCAGCACGGCAAAGGGCACTCCTCTAAAGGCAAGGAAGGGCAAAAATATTTTAAGTCAAGTGATAGCGATTGCTGTATTAGTCGTACTATTTTTGAAACAAGCACGGGTAACGCCGGGCCATGCTGCTAGTTTCTTAATATTTCACTTAGTTTTTGGAAATCATCTTTTGCTATCTCAATATATGTTTGGATTTCAGTTTCACACTTTTCATCCTCTCTTAAAGCACTTTCAAAATATTTAAATTTTTGTATCTGCTTGATTTTGTAATTTGTATGTTGGCTGTTCCGTTTGCTAACAACCATGCATTCTATCTTTTGGCATATGATATTTAGTCCATTCTTCTCTGTTGGAGTTATTATAGTATCCTTTCTGCACATTTTTTGTTGCTTCAAGTCTTTTCTTCATCTGTGAGCAGATTGTCCAGCATTCAAAGACTGCTATTACATAACAGTTCTCCACTCTTTTCTTTGTTTCTAATGAAAAATTTTCTGTTTCTTGATACTTTGCTTAGTTTCTGAAAGGCACTTTGACTATATAATGCCATGACTGAAAAGAATTTTTTTCCCCAGAAAGGTAAAAAAGGAAGTAGAATAGCCAAAACTGTTCAGCTAGTTTCCTAAACACTTGTTCTCTTTGTTAAATGGATAGCATCTTTCTGAAGAAGGAAAAAAATGTTAATTTCATGTAATAAATTTGGACAGGATGCTTCCAGATAACAACATAGAAAGGACCCGAGCTTAACAATATATATGTATACATTTTTATCTTCCTAATACATAAGTTATATCTTTGGTTACCTCTTTTGCTGACAACCATGCATTTTGTTTTTTTACAGTTAATGATTAACGCTTTTATCATGCTTTTTATTGACTACCTTTTCTAACAGTTCTTTCTGTTTTTCTTGTAAATTTGCCAGCAACACAGTGTCATTTACATAGCATATGTTGATAATGTTATTTCTGCCAATAGTAAATCTTGGTAGATCTTCTGGTTCAGAAATGTTGTCACTGTACAGGGTAAATATGTGATTTAACATGAAAAGAATATGTGAAAGATAAACATTTTTGTTTAAAATAGATATGAAAATGATATCCTTATAAAAGCAAGACACTTTTGGCTTATTTATTATTATTATTATAATGAATCATTGTTTTTGGCTGGCACATACCTAGCATGTCCAGGAAGATGATTTTTAAGCCCTGAGAGACATTTACATATATGTCGACAGATAGGACAGGTAAAATTATCCCCACATACAACACTTTTGGAAAGTGCCTCAAAACTACACCACAGATTGATCCAAAATCAGGTAAACAGAATTGTTCATTGATGGATGTGCTAGCATGAAGTCACAAGTCATCGTGATGAGTGTTTGAGTGTACTGGCCTTGTTCAAACTGTTGATCACACCATATAATACACTCTCTCCCAGAAACTGTAACTAAGGTCTGCTCAGCATAATTGCACTATAAACCATAGGTGGGCTCTCATTGTATTGAACAAAAACCAAGGGTGCCTGAGCAAATGTCTACAACAGGCATACTCAAATACAAGCAGCCAGCCATAATACATTGTGTTCCCCCAAAACTGACATAATTTAAAATGTGAATATCTGAGTAGCTCCATGTCCCAGACAAACATAAATAGGCTTCATGTTGAACAATAAAATATTTATTTATGAAGATTTAAACAAGATATTCAAAGGGATTTAGATTTTATAACCAATTTCATAAATCTTCACAAATGTTTAATATGCACACCACCTGTGACAGGATACATGTCAAGTTGATAGTCCAGCTCCTGCCAAACACACTGTAGCATGTCTTGCATAACATTCTCCAAAGCTTAAGTTCCTCTAGGCTTGTGAAATGGCAGGGGATATACACCTGTCCTTTCACATAGCCCAATAGAAATAAAATCACAAGGTTTCAAGTCAAGTGAACGTGGTGGCCATTTCAACAGCACATTGTCATTATCACTGGCATGACCAATCCATCTTACTAGTAGATTTTCACTAAGTGCTCACAGTCAACTTAGTTTTTACACATTTTGTTAAAATTTGAGATGATTTGAGAGAGAATTGGGTATGTTATTAAACTGCAAAATTATGTCAATTTTTGGGGGAGGATGTATGCAAATATGCTGTTGTATTCTTAAAGAAGGTTACAAACAGACAAAGATGGTACTCGAGTGAAAGGAACAGCAACATGGGTGTAGATGAAAGAAAGGTTTATTATAAAAGAGAATACACTACTGAAAGACATGGAATCGGTTAGCAAGCTAGTAATTCCCAAAGCAAGTCTGCCAGGTATATCCTTTGCACACTGTATATATTTACTGATATACTCAGTCTACATAAGCAATATAGAGTGGGGGACATTCCATACAACACATACATGCATAAATACAAATATGTGTGTGTGTATGTGAGAGAATATCCAGTGTTGTTCTATTATAAAATATTGGGAACAAATGCATTTGCTGCCTGTTTAGAAATGTCAGTTAATTAACTTCCTTTTAGCAATATTTGACCTTACTCAGTATTTATGATATCTTATATATATATAATCCAGTGTTCTTATAGATATTTTTATTTTTACAAAATAGTGCTCAATGTAAATTTACAGAGCATTAATATTATAAATTAATTGATTTAAAATATGTTTTTTTTCACTACACAATTCTAACCATGTTTCAAAAATGGAAGCTGAATGCTCTGAATTTAATTTTGTAATTAAATTAAAGACGTTAGTTCCATTTCATCCTCAAGCGAATTTTGGAGTAACTTTTAAAATTACTGGGTTTTAAAGACACAGCAAAAATCATAATTCACGTTTCCAAGGTTTATATATACTGGATGTAACAGCAAAATTGTACAAATCCTGTAACAGCAAAACTATCCAATTGTTAGATTAAGCTTTGAACTGTTGTATCTTAGAAATGATTAAAGATATCTTACTGTAATTCTCCAAGGCTTTTATAACACTATTGGTCTCTACTTTGAGCAATAAGAATGTATAATTACTCTCCAAGCTTAACAGAAAAATCATGATGAAATCACTCATAAATGAAAAAGACTTGTTCATCATTAATTAATCATAGCTAAGGATCAAAAGCTCATGAAGGATTGAAATTATGTTCAAATAGATAGATAGATAGATATATTTCAGGATTATTTTCTAACTTATTCAAGATGATCTTTGCTCTCTCTAACCTTCAAACTTTCTGTCCTGGAGTAACAAGGTGCCTGACACATTTCACGTTCAATTTCATTTTTAAGTCATTTTTCCCTGCGCTTTGGACTATCATAGCTGAAACTCCTCTCTCATGTGCCAAACATCTTATGAATTGAGTTGGATCATTTCTAATTGATCTCTTTATCTCTAAGTTGAAATGATGATCCCTCTTCCTATTGTGACTGCCTGATCCCGTTTTCCTTTCTACTGTTCCCTTTTTTTAAAATTTGTTCACCATTCTCTTGATGGTTCTTGAATGGACTTTGTAGATGGAAGCCAGAGTATGAATGTTGGCACCACTACTGAAGGCCTGAATGATTTTTTCCTCTTACCATTGCTCAGTTGAGAAGACAGTGGGTCTGACAGAAAACGATTTTAACCTGATCTCTTTCTAGCTGAATAATTCAAAGAGTTTTTCAGTGATTCTTACAACAAATGGTATCCTAATGGCTAAATGTCTTGTATGAAAACCTTGAAAAAAGAAAGTCAAATTAGTTTAGTGTTTTTTTAGATATTAAACATTTTGTTGGATGGACAATTTTACTGCTACACCCTGTACATGGATATATATACATATATATACATACACATACATACATATATATATATATATATATATATATATATATATATATATATATGCAATAAAAGATGTTTTGTCCTTTGAAAAGACTTTATCAGAATAAGTCTTTCTTCAATTGCCTCAGATATAATAATTTATATATCAGATTCTTACATCTATCTATCTATATATATATATATATATATATATATATATATATATATATACATACACACACACACATCTGTAAAAGGACAACATGAATAAAGACAAAAGGAAAACATTTTTAGCTGAAGCAGCATTTTATCAAAGCAAATAAAGTCCCTCAGGGGATGAAATGCATCAGCTAAGTTTTCCTTTTGCATTTATTCATACACATACATACATACACACACATATATATATATAGGAGAATGCTGAAAAGTTCTCTTCCTTACTCAGAAATGATTTTTTTTAAAATTCTTGTGGACTCAAAAATCTTCACAATTTCATTATTTACAAAAATTGAATTTAATGTATCAGTTAAATTATATTATCTTTATTCAAAAATGAAAAAAAGGAAAAATAAAGGGGAAATTTACATATTAAGTTTGGTGTAATGGTTAGTAAACTTGTCTCACTAGATCCTCTCTGACTGAGTAGTGATTTCAGTCATCACTGGTTGCCCCATACTTTCGGCCTTATACCACATCTAAGCTACTCTTAGAAAATTACTATATCAGCCCGACTTAATCCGAATGTTTTTGGCATCATTTTTAAACTGATGACATTTTTTTTCATATTTTGTGAGCCTTTTGCAAGTTTGCATCTTAGAATGGTGACCACTTAGGAATACCAGGTTCTGTAAGCTTGAATATGTGGATGGTGTAATGGACAATGGCTTAGAATTGTTAATCAGAGAGCTGAGTTCCAATTCCAGTTGGGTTCATGATATTCACATATATGCAAAATATCCTTAGGAAAGGTATGAATCCACTTCTTTTCTCCTCAGCTATGGGTTAATTAATAAAATTTCTAAATCATTATAATCTCAAAATAAGAAATCTTACAATCTAAAAATATTTTCTGGATTTAAATAACCTGAAAAGGGTTGATAAGCCATAAAAAACAAATCACTCTATCTTCCTTAGCTTGACCACCAAGCCAATAGTGAGAATGCAGAAGAAAGAAAGAATACAAATTTTCTCACAGATGAAAAGGTGACAAGAAAGTAGAGATGTTGTTCTACAGAAGGATGCTGAGAATACCATGAATGAAATGTGAACAACGAAGACAGTTTAAGGAAAATGAGAACCAAAAAAGAGACAATTCAAACTTTTAGGATGCAAAATGAGGAGAGAGGGCTTGGAGAATTAGAGACTCTTTTCCATATTGAAGGCAGGAGGGTCCAAAGCAAACAGCTATTAAACCTACCTAATGATTTTGTGTAATGGTGTAAGAACATGTACTAGGAGGTATAATAAGGGGGAAAACATTGCTAAGATCTACAAAGAATAGGAGAGCCATGATTGCCTACATCCTGACGGGGCTCATACATAAAAGAAAAATTTTGAAATTGTATTAGTTATATTTTCTGTATGAGTCATTTAGAATTTTTATCGATAACAGTTATGATTGTCACATAATAGGGAGTGCTGAAAAGCCTGAACAACAGTAGTGTAATGGATAGCGGCTCAGATTGAGGAATCAGAGAGCCGAGTTTGAATTCCGGTCGAATCCATTATATTCACTTATGTGCTAATACCCTTAGGATAGATATGAATCCTCTTCTTCTCCCCCCAGCTATGGGTAAATAGCAGGATAGACTGAGTTCTATAACCTTGAATGACAACTGGTCTACTTCAGAAAGAAATGGCAATCTACTGTGGGGAAAAAATCTCCATCATCAGTCATGTATCGAAAGATACATGATCGCCTAAGCATGTATCACACATAAATTACATAAAATTGATTTTTTGAATTGGGTGGTTCAAGCCAAATAAAATAAAGCAACTTTATTTTTTAAATTATTTAAAATAAAATAAAATAAAATTTATAGTACTTGCTTTGAATATTACTGCCACATCTTGTCTGGTGCTCCTGCTATATATTGACAGATTTCTGATAAAATACAAAGAAGAATCTGCAATGCTATTGGTCCTAACCTGGCATCTTGCTTTCAGTCAATTTCCCACTGCCTTAACATAGCTTCCCTGTGCATCTTATGGTAATTGTTCTGATGAACTTTCCTCTTTGTTACCTAGACTTTAAAAATTTAAAGTCCTAGATTGGAGGCAAGTTTTCATAATTTTACACCTGAAATGACTAGATGTAACCATAAGTTCTATGCTAACAGTTTCTTCTATCTCACTTCTCAGTTTGTGGAACTTTCTTCTGGCTTCTTGTTTCCCCAGTCAACTTTGACCTTCAAAAATTTAAATTCAGTGTCGATCATTATTTTCTGTCTTCTTAATTCCTGACCTTTTGTTGATCTCTCTGCTTGATAGTTATTTTTTCTGCATGTTAGAGAATATGAGAAAAAAATGCCTTATTTGGGGTGAAATGATTAAAAAAAATATCCCAAGGATGTTCACATAATTAAAAAGAAATAAAAAGCAATGTACTTGCAACCTGATCTCCACTATTTACAAATGAGATATTTATTTATTAATATTGAATGATGTTCTTTAATGTTCCAAAGAAAGGAGATCTGGTTGCATGGACAATAGAAATATTATAGAATGATACTATTAAGGGTGATATTTTAAATATAGAACTGGTTCTTGTAAATGTATATTGCATGCAGCATTTCCATATTGTGCTAAAAGAGTTAGAATTATGGCAAGCTCTGATGCTTGAAGAAAAAGCCAGTGGAACTGGCCAATTTCTGGAAATAACTATCATTGAATTCCCATATTAAAAAAAGATCTCGTGTCACATTTTTGTGCACCTGCCGAGGAAGACAAATCCTGAAATAAGTAAAGTGCCTGTTGTAATATTTAGCATGTTGGTGTCCAAGGTTCTTTTGCTTGTGAATTCAATTCTTACTATTTGCTTCATTATTGTGTCTTTTTACCAAACAAAGTTTAAGCCTGAAACTGTCTCTCTATTTCCATGAACACACACACACACACACACACATATATATAGTAGTAAAATGGGATATAATAAATAAGATGAAGAAAGACAGAGGCAGAAATTGCAATCTATGTACAGAAGGGAAACGGAAAATCATCAAATTCAAGAACATAAATGGATTAATAAACAAAAGGAACAAAATTATTTCCAACCATCACCATATTAATGCATTCCTTTTGAAAAACATGAAAAAGGATTGTAGTGCTCAGGAGTTTCCAAGGATAACAAATGCCCATTTTTAAAATCACAGTGAATGAAAAATTGTATTAATGGGTAAATCAAAAAATGTTATTTTTCTGTGTGTATACATATATACATTGTATTCTTCTTTTTCACATGTTTCTCTGGGCATAAGGAACAGTGTAAATTTTGTACATTTTCTTTATTCAATTTTTGTTACATCCTTACAGTTTTAAGTACAAAAATTTAAATATCTGGTAAGTGTTTTAACAGAGGATGAAAAGTGCAACATTGAAATACAAAGGTGCATTGGGATAGTGAAAGGTGCATTTCAAAAGCTAAGCAAAGTATTAACAAACAGGAATATTTTGTTAAAATAAAAAAATTATTCTGAACTCTTACGTAATATGTAATGTCAACCAACCAATATATATATATTTATATAGATATAATTATAAATCAAGAAAAAAATCCATATTGGTTATAATTTTTTTTCATGAATATTTTTATATTCATCTCTTCAGACAGAAAGATTTTTTTAGAAAAACAAACTTTTTAAATATAACTTGTTTTTGATTTAACTTATCTTTAAAGTTAGAAATTTTATTTATTTCATTTTTATTTCTAAATGTATAATTTTTATTTCTAAATATTTTTATTCTTTAATATAACCTATTGATTTTATATTAAATATAAACTTTTTAAAATATAATTATACTTAATTTTAATATAAATTATTAAATATGACTTATTTTTAATTTATTTAATTATATTTTATTTTTAAATATAACTTGTCTTTGGAAGAGTATTTTAAGTATAATTTTGTATTTTAAACATAACTTTATCGATATAATTTATGTTTTTTAAAAAAAAACTTTTTGCTCCTCTTTTAGTTTCAAATTAACATTTCATTCTTCATATAACCCCAATTTAATGTCATAAGGTTAATATCTGGGTTTAATTTTATAAAACCTTTTTCCTTTGAGACTAATACCTTCCATCCTTCCCTGACCACTGTCTCATACCTTTCGTCTGACTGAAACTTTGAAATGGATAAATTTTATATTAGTTTTTCAACGTTCTTTTTTTTTTTTTTGTAGTTGTCACAGCTAAATTTATAATTCTGACACAAACTCAGTCTATACAGGGGTCGAATAAGACTGACAAATTTTTCATCAGTTGAAATAATCCTATTCCCCATATGAGGTAATTTTGAATTTTATTGTGTACTAATTATTTGCTCTGTAATTATAAATACATTGAGCTCTTTTTGTGGATTAGTTTTATTATTTTATATTACTAGGGTCCACTTGGATTATATACCAATAAATTTATTATCTTTATATATATATATATATATATATATATATATATATATATTATGAAAAAAGATTATGTAAATTTTTATATATTAACACTTTGAGCTCTGCGTTTCTGAACAATTTTAACCCTTCTACCTGAGCTCCTGAGTCAAAATTCGCAAATAATTGGTATGTAATGTTTCATGGTAGATATAAAAATAGTTACAAGCATTTACCCACCGTTCAACCGGTGGTTGGGCATTAAGTCATTTTTCTCTACCACTCTTCAACCAGGGCATTAGATCATTTTTGTCTACCTCCATTAAAGCGGTGGTCAGGGCTCAAAGGTTTAAGAACAATTTTAAGGAAATCTATGACAAAGTGGACACATTTCATCCTTTAAAACTTCAGCAGATTAAAGTAATGTTTACATTGATGGGACAAGACATACTCATGAAACAGAGGGGATGTTGAGAATTTCAAATTTAAATAAAAAAAAAAGATATTTTACCTAAACAGTCAACATATTTCCAGGATACTAATGACACTCTATTAATATATCCCTGAAAAACTACTTTACCTGACATTGTAGATAAATTAAACAAAGTCTAATATATTATAGAATTCATTTATAAAATGATAACAAACTATACTCTACCTTTCATAGATGTTATTTAAAATGTACTGTTAATGACTGAAAACTAAGTGCCCATAACAAATCTATTAATAAAAATGATCTCATAATCAATTTTTATAACTTGGAAATAAATTTGGGAATAATCAAAATTAATTTTGAAATCTAGTGAAAAATCACCCATGAAATAAAAATAATTGTTTGTACAGAAAGTAAGGATCTAAGTTCATCAAATTGTCTTTAAATTAAGTTGCGGCAGAAGAATTATTGTTAAACTTTTAAAAGGTAAGCTTAAATATTAATGCAATATTTAAATACAGCAATCAATTTATTTATTAGCAATCAGTTTATTGTTGCCTATTGCATCTACTCCTTCCTATCTTAAATGCTGCCCAATAAGGTAGCTTTTAAGCTAGTATTATATAATGTATAAACAATCACACTGAGTACTTATATATATTCAATATACACTTTATGCTGCTGTTGATACTTCAATTTTATAAATTTCTGATTCACTTATTCCTTTTGATGTGTGCTTTAACATTGGCTTCCAAAGTCATTGATCTGGAATTATCTTCTTGATAAAGGTTCAAGCATTTCTTTTATTTCTCTCAACTTTATTCTTTTGCATTACTGCATTGCAAAGTCCTACTGTGTTTAGGTAAAAACCACTTTACATTGATGTGGGTGGGAAATGTTTTTATATTTGTCTTCTCTCTCTTTCACTCACAAAAACTTCTTTTGGTCTTTTTTTCTTTCTTTTCTGTGCTTTCATGATATTGATACGTATCTCAATTCCAACCATTTTGTCATCAATGTAAATTGTCAAGAGACATTTCACAGCGATTTTTCTCCATGTCTTTCTTAAAAATATTTTTAATTTTCTGATTCTCCTTCTTTTTTGCCTCTTGCATTTAGATTTAAGATTGCATGGCTATTCTTATAAAGAAGAGTTCTTTAGTCATTATGGTATAAATATTGTATGTGCATCTTGATCTTAGGCAAATCTTTTTATCCATTGCTGTATCAAAATAAACCTGAGAATAGCCAATGATATCAAACGATAATATGATTTCATTCTGTAGCTTTCTCTTCAAGTGATGTAAAATCCTTGGTAAATTGATCCGCTTTTAAAAAAAGCCTTTCACTAAGAACCATTTTCCAAAAAAAAAATATATGAAAGGGTGCTGAAAAGTTCTCAACCTGAATCACTAAAATTTGACCATTTTACCAAATATCAAACTTATTTTTTATATTTCTTCTGATGAACTTCTTGGTTTGGTTAGATCATTTTAATACACTCTCATATTTAGTAATTTTTGGGTAGATTTGTTTATTATGTAATAATAAAAAAAAAAATTCCCCTCCCACACAATTTAATTACAGTATTATCATTTGAAATTTTTTTTTCTGAACAGCATCTTGGTCAGGTCAGTCCAAGAATTTGTTGGCACTCCTTCATATATAGTAATCTTTGCAAGGATCAGTTTATTACTTAACACTTGAAAACTGCACCCACCCACACACTTTATATCCAATATAAGGATATAAATACTCTAAGAAGGTGCTGTAAAGATCAACTTCACAAAATCTGACCAAACATTTTTTTTTTCAGAAGAGCTTCTTTTCATCACTCCCTCACATTATTTCTGGCCACCACTGATCATCTTAGTTTCAGGAAATAACTTTGGGGGTTGACACTAAATGAGGTGACCGCGTTGAAGTGTGAGTTGTATTCAGCTTAATTAAGGTTTGATGTTACACTGGTCAGTAAAAGATTGGGAGTAATGTGACTCAGTTGGGGGGTGACAGTTTTTGAACAACATGAGGATTTAATGCAAATGTCTACTTCTTCATCCTGCTGAGTTTTTAAAAGCCCCTGTGGGATTCTTGCAGATATTGCCAATAATTATATTTGGTATGAGTTTGAGTTTCTAAGGATTCTATAGGCAGTACATTCATGTCCTTGTAAAATTTATAATATTCTCACAGATATATTATAAAATGAGTTGAAAATTTATAATATTATGTCTACAATCTATATTATTCTTGCAGATATTGTCAATAATTATATTTGGTATGAGTTTGAGTTTGTAAGCCTTCTCCAAATACTACATTTGTACCCTTGTAAAATCTATACAAGTAGAAAATGCGTACTTTATATTGGGAACTTTGTTATTGAAGGAATGGAAAGAGATTTACAAGGGTGTGTACAGTTGGAAGATAATTCTTGAGGATTTAAAAGAAAAAAACAAGAAAGAATACGAAGTAAGAAGTCAGACAGTTATCCGCAGCTATTGTTACCAGCTATTCTTATTTGTGCAAATATAAAAAGCTTTTGAGCATAGGATTCCGAAAATGCAATTTAATGTTTGCTTTTGTTAGACTGCATATAGCAATTGGGGGCAGGGTGAGTGGGTGAAAAAGCTAATGTTCAGCTGAATGACTGAACAAGTGAACGAAAGAGGAACGAGGTGAGAGAGTGAATAAGGTTTTTATTATCGTTATGTGCTTGAGAAAAATCCATGAAATGTTTTTTTCACTTTACTGGTGAGATAAAGAATTTCATTGTTGCACATTTAAGTCTTTACCAACCCCCATCTTATTTTTATTTTTTTCAAATTAATTTTATTTATTTTTTATATAAATCGGTGTCGGAAACTATAGCTTTATGGGAGAGTATTGGATTGTCGGCAGCAAGGTTTCGTAAATGGGGTAAGATTTAAATAAAATGGATTTAATGGAAAAGGTCAATATGGGACAGAGTGCACATGCTCAGTAACTGTATATCTTGTTAGGTTGAGTCAGAAAGAATTTCTGCTTTTACTTATCAGCTTTGTTGTTCAAAAAATAAATTACAATTACATTTTAGTCAATTTTATATTCATCATCATTTGCAATGACTTGTTGCCATTTATCAGGCAGCTCTTTGATACATTTTGAGTAAGATTTTTCAGGTTTTGATATGAAAAAGTTTGCAATAAACTCTGATTTTCATTAGAGAAAGTTTTCCCTATAAAAGCATTTTGCAATAATCAAAAAAGATAATAAGCAGTTGGTAAATATTGCAGGTTGGGCAGAACAGACCAACCAAGTTTTAAAATTTATCTTCTATATGCTTTGTTTCTTCAGGATCATGGTTCTTCACAATTTCCTATCCTTTGTAGCTCTTAGTAAATTTTGTCTTTTCACTATCACTCATAATCACTGTTCTACCAACCATTTGCACAAACTCGTTATGTAGGTTATACTCTATTTTCCTCTGTCCATCTTGTCTTCAATGTGTCCTGTGAGTATCAAATTTTCTAAGCCTTCTTTCCTCATTATCTGCCCTAGAAATTCTTCTGATTTTAAGTATAAGTGTCTTTTTTGTTTTCATTTTCCTTAGAACTTCCTCATTACGTGTTCTGTCCATGATATAATTATTATCCTTTTATAGAACTATATTTCTGTTGCCTCAAGTCTGTGAGGTAATTTTCCAGTATTTGTTGCCATATAGGAGGACTGATTTTACATACTCTTTTTATTATTTTTTTATTGCATGTAGCCTTGTATTGCCATGGAAAAGAAAAGACCAAACAAGTTCCAGAATTTTTCCTGTGTTATTCTTGACCTATGCAGCCTTGTGTTATCATGGAGGGGAACATTTTTCTTTTAATCCACTGTGTACACTGCCACTGCTACATGAAATGAAGTTATGTTAGTGTACTTCAAATCTATTCTTAACTGTCACATATGATTAGTAGTTAGCATGATATATTCGTCATTAGAATTGGTTTCCAAAAATGGAAATTACTTATGACACAACCTAATCTGTCCATGTATCTCAGTCTGTACATATCTATCTATCTATCTAGCTAGCTATCTCAATCTGTTCATTTCTATCTATCTAAGGCTGTTCATCTCTATCTATCTATCTCAATCTATTCATTTCTATTTATCTCAGTCTGTACATCTCTATCTCAATATGTTCATCTCTGTCTCAGTCTGTCCATCTATATCTATCTATCTATCTATCTACTTATCTATCTCAGCTCATCTCTATCTATCTGAATCTGTTCATATATCTATCTATCTCAGTCTGTTCATCTCTATTTATCTCAGTCTGTTCATTTCTATCTATTTATTTATCTATCTATCTCAGTCTGTTCATCTCTATTTATTTATCTATCTATCTCAGTCTGTTCATATCTATCTATCTATCTATCTATCTATCTATCTATCTATCTATCTATCTCAGTTTGTTCATCTTTATATATCTATCTCAGTCTTTTCATATCTATCTATCTAATTCTGTTCATCAGTGTACTCCATTTAACTTCCACATATGATTACTTGTTAGGATTAAATATTTGTCATTACAATTGGTTCCTTAAAAATGGATATTACTCATGATACACTCTAATATGTTTAAGAATACCGTAATTAATTTTGTGTTTCTTTAATTCTAAGTGTATCTGTGTAAGTGTATTTTTAAGTGTATTTATTCTAAGTGTATTTGTAAAACCTCAAAAGAAAAATGACTCTGCAACTTAGCTGCATTGGTTTGAGAAAATTCATGAAAAAAATATGGGGTATGAAGGTTACTGATAATAACTAATTGAAAATTTTATTCTTGATAGGTAATGCCCTGTATTCTTTTGGATCTTGTTGGTGGCAGCGGCTTCTGGGCAGCACACATCCTCCATATACCATTGCCCTGGCCTGCACCTTGGAGTGTTCACTTCAGTCTCACCACCAAGGGACAAAGATGGTGCTACCATTATCTCATGAAATAAACACATACCTATTAATACTATTTTTTATGTGACATGCCCCTCCAAGGCATTGATGAAAATGACTCTCTGCAATGTGGTTTTAAATATATATTTTTCTTTTGTTATCTCCCCTAAACCTTGCTCCACCATCCATTTACTCAAACTTGCTGGGTAGATTATGAGATTATGCATTGTTTTCCTTTGTCCCTCTTGCCTTCAATCTGTCCTGTGCATATCAAATTTTCCAAGCCCCCAAAACTTAAATTCAATGTCAATCATTATCTTCTGTCTTAATTCTTGTTCTTTTTATTGTTCTCTCTCTCCTTAATAGCAGTTTTTCTTATATTCTCTAATACTCAGTAACACCTTGCATCCTAGTGGCTTTACTGCCTTGCTTGTTGTGAAATGATAAAAAAAATAACAATTAACCTTCTTTCCTAACGTGCGCTAGAAATTTAATCTATCTCTTACTGATGTTAAAGTGCCTTTTTTGTTTGTATTTCTTTTGTTGTTGCTCACATGTACAGTTCATGGTATTCTCAGCATCCTTCTATAGAACCAAATTTCTCTTTTTCATCTTCGAAGACATTATTCAGGATTCACTGCTATATTGGAGGACCATTCTTATGTAACAATTTGGTATTCTTTTCTTTGTTTCTAATGAAATTTATCTATTTCTTAATACTTTGCTTAGCTTTTGGAAGGCATCTTTTGCTATCCCAATGCACCGTCAGATTTCAGTGTTACAGTGTCCCAGATAAAGGCTAAAATCTCAGACAATTGATTTAAATGCTAAAAAGTTGGTGTTTTTTCTTAGTTATTTTGTTTATCTGTCAAAAGATGGTAACAGCTGTAAAAAAAATTGTTGTTGAAAGAATTTCAGATATTTGAATATGTGTATTCAGATAAACAAGAAAAGTTCAAATTATCCAACCAAAAACAATTTGACATTATTCAAATGGGACTAGTCCACTAATAAAAATAGGGAAAATATTTTGAGGGAATAATTTTTCTCAATCACCATTCATTAGAAAATTCCTCAAGTCACATTTGTCAGAATTACAGTCCTGTTTATATTATAAATACAGTGTCAAAACAATCCCTGACCCTTTTCTTTATCATTTCATCACAAGGAAGGTGATAACACCACTAAGATGCAAGGAGCTACTGGGAGTGAAAGAGAATGAGAAGAGTTAGAAGGAACAGGAAACCTAATCTTAATCAGAAATAGGAAAACAAGGGATAGTCTCTACATCTGTTCAAAAGATGGGGAAGGAGTGTGAACTTTTAGTAGATAGATAAACCTATCTATTAAAAAAATAAAAAATGTCAGTAAGAGATTAAATTAAAAAAAATTAGTAAATAAAATTTCAGTGATTAGGCAGAGACATGAGCAGTATGAACTAAGAGCACATGCAAAAATGGACACTTTATGAAAATATTTCTTTTAAATAGAGAACAAATGGAGATATATATATATATATATATATATATATATATTTTAGTGGACTCGGCAATTTTCATTCTGCTTGTCTGAATCCTCTTCAAGAAGCAAGAGCAAGATCTAAAAGGTCAGCCAATATAACAGTGATCTCATCTCACAATCCTCACACTTGCCCCATATGTGGCCTCCTTTGTAAATCATTAGCAGGTTTTAAATGTCACTTAAGATTATCACACAAAATTTCATAACTGAATCAAGTAAGCTGTTAGATCCTCATACGTCGAAACCGATGGGAGAGTCCATTATATATATATATATATATATATATATATATATATATATATACATACATATTAAAGTCAAAACTCAAAGGCGACAGGCTATTTCATGCTAAACGACAATTGTCAGGCCACTTTATATATATATATATATATATATATATATATATATATATAAAAAACATTTTATGTTAAACATTCTTTTTATCGATACAAATATTTAAGTAAATGCTCTGTTTATAATAAACAGTATTAAATAACATTTACCGCCTGAATGCTAAATGAAATTTTCATAGAAAATATTCATCCTTCAACAGGATTCGAACCTGTATCCTATAATTAACCATCATATAGCCTGACATCCCTTAATTATTATATACAAAGGATCGTTTGGTTTTACTAATTATAAACTTCAATTTTCCATGAATCTCTCACGTACATTCATAACTGCTCATGGCCTATCAAATGTAAGCAAATGACGTCACGCATTATGAAAGGAATAAAGGTGGTATATATATATATATATATATATATATATATATATATATATATATATGATGAACTCTCCCACTGATTCATGTATGAGGATCAGACAACCTCATTCAGGTTTTATGTTTGTGTTGTATGTGGCACTTTAGTCCCACTAATGACCTGCATACAAATCTATATCTTGTGCAACAGTGTGGATATTGGGACATAGCAACAGGAATATTTGCTGTCACTTTTCACTGTTGCTTTTCATTAGCCAGTGAACATGATTGATTTCAAAATTTCTGATACCACTCTGGCACAAATATCTCCAGTTATTTCTATCCAGGGCAACTCACTCAAAGTTAGTATGAGGCACATTGACAGCTGAGAGGTTACTCTTTATCTTGTCTTTATACCTGAGTCATGACCATCCAATACTCCTTTGTCCACTGTGAAGCTGGCTATACATGAGGACCTTAGTTATTCTGTCATCACTCATCCTTGCAACATGACAAGCCCAGTGAAGTTGTGACTGCATCAGGAAAATCTCCATTCCATCAATGTTGCATTTTCTGAGTAGATCATCACTGCACACTCTATTGTTAAAAGTATAGCCACAGATAGTGCAAAGACAAATTTTGTAAAAGGCATCCAACTGATTGATATGGGTACCTATATGGGGTTCACGATTCTGAGCCACACAACAGTGTGGTCAAAATGGCTGCTCTATAAACACAGATTTTGGTGTCTAATTTGATACTTCTCTCATTCCATAGGTGGTAGCGTAGCTTCCTAAGTATATATATATATATATATATATATATATATATATATATATATATAAAATTAAAAAACTAAAATTTATTTAAATTAATAAAAGTATATATATGCATTTATTCTTTGTTTAAAATAAATAATTATTATCTCTCACTGCCTGCGCATGTGCTTCTGAAAAAAATCTCCCTCAAAAAAATGTTGGGAAAAAGTAAAAATATTCAGAAAATTAAAAAATATATGCAGATAGCAATGACATCAGTATAGTTTCAATCTTGACATTTCTAAATCACAAAGTCCAAATAACTCCATAAAAAGTGAGGGATCGATTTGTATTTATATATTGAATAGGACACTCTTTCCCCAATTGTTGTGGGTGGGGAAAAGGTCTAAGAATGCTAATCTACAAATATTATTAACTAAAAAAATTTCCCTATATTTTTTTATGAGCAGACTCCATTATTTAAATAGTGCCAATAATTCTAATCTTCATGGAGAATATGTTTAAATTTTGTCACCATTTGAGAAATACTCATCAATTCTAGGTAACAGGAATTTAAAAAAAAAAAAAACATATAAATTTGTAAAAATGTAATTAGCCTTCTTTTTTATTTAAACTTTCCACCCCAAGCAAGGTGGGAGTGCCACTAGCACACAAGATCTTACAGACAAGAATAAAGAGGTGTGATAGAGGAAAGGATGAAGAGAAGGATGGGGAATAGATCAAGGCTTCTGAAGATGTCAACTGACATTGCATTTGAATACTTGGAGATTATAGCTATCAGAGAAGCAAGTAAGAGGAAGGGAGTTCAACAGATGGGAAGTGTGAGACATGAAGTTATTGGAGTAGAAGAGACGGCTATATTTAACCGTTTTGAAAGTGACAGGGTGGGACTGAGATGTCAAACTAGTAATACATTTAAATTTATGCAGTTTGGGAACTAGCGAAAGTAGCTCATCAGAAAAAAAGTTGAAAACAATCTTTATAATCCTGAGTGTAAAACCTGAAGAACAAAAATAACTTTGATCTATCAGCATAAAACATACGAGGATTTTAAATACTCCCAAGAGCTTGCTTCCACAATCACTACAATCTTAATGTCTTCAAGTCTAGGGTCAACTATTATCTATCCTTCATGACCTCATAATCTGCACTTACACCCATTCAACAACCCTTATTCACTAATTCTCTACATTATGTAGCCTTGAACATTTAGTAAAAAATAAAAATTTTAAATCTTTAAAAGTTTGAATGTGAAATTCTATAAAAGAATTTTTTTTTTTTAAATTTTTAGTTTCTTTATACAAGAAAATGTAAATTCCTGAGTCCTACTATATGCGTTACCAATCACGCTTGTAGTCACTTTAGAGCTGTATGTTTGTACTCAGAAAACTTCTTTTTTTTTTTCTTTTTTTTTTGAGACATGTTACTTAATGAACTGAAATATCAGTGAAACAGAAAAAAAATCTTAATCAGTTTCTCTGCTTCCACTTATTAAACATAATTTAATATTTTTACATTGGGGATCCTTCTTAATTATTTATTGAATTAAGTCATTAAGCCTCTGTCACATTCGGTTATCTCATTATTTATTGCCTTGATTTTTTCCCCCTTTCAAAGTTAGTCAGGCTATACAAGAGAGACCTGCTTCATTTTAGTATTTAGGTTACAGAGTTATGAATGTGTGGATGGCATAACAAGTTTTGAGACAAGAAATGGAATCAACAAACCAAGCATAATCTGTTGTGTTCACTTTCACACTAATCTTGGAAAATACACAGATTCATCTATTCACCACCAGCTATGGGTTAAATAGCAGATTAAAAGTGGGCCTTCTAGCCTTGGATAGCAGCTAGTCTAGGAGAACTATTCTGAATTGAAAACCAGGGAGAAGACAATGGGGAAGCACAACACTTTCCTTTTCAAGAAAATAATAAAGTAAAGGAATTTATAGAGCCATGATCGTCTCCATCCTGAAGGGATTTAGCATAAAATGTTAAAAAAAATAAAAAACTGTGTGATTGATTATTGTGTGGATAAGATGACAAATTTAGAACAGAATAAAAAAAAAAATATGGCCATTTATTTCTTGAACATGAGCCAACCTGCAAATTACTGAAGCATTCTTGGCTGAACCTACATCCCAAAGTCTTAACCTTATTTTTTTTTTACTCCTGTTTAAGAATCACCATCCTGGATATACAGCCAGTAGTGCAGTCTCATGTGAAAACTTAGCCTACAGCGTGTCAAAACTTGTTGTAGTTATTGTCTCTCAGCTGAACTCCTCCCTAGTGAGAACCTTGACAATTTCTAATTAGTATACACTAGCAGCATGGCCTGGCATTGCCCGTGCTTGATTCAAAAATCATACAACTCATGCAGCAATCGCTATCACTTGACTTAAAATATTTTTGCCCTTCCTTGCCTTTAAAGGAGTGCTCTTTGCCATGCTGATGTTGCTACATGCCTTACTTCTTGCCTATCTCAGACTGCGAATTTTTTCTAAATTCTATATTAAACATTAAATCTGTTATGAAAAAAGAACTAAACAAAATGAACACAAAACGATCAACTTTAAAAAAGGACTCATAACTGGAAAAACAGAATGGAAAAAGAATGTTAACAACAAATACTTTTTCACACCCAACCCAGTTCTGCAGAATCAGAAACGTTGAGTTTAAGCAAGCGAATGAGCCAATTGGAGTAAAGTGCCATACAGATTTAAATTTTTCTCACTTGTGACGAATGCAGCTATCAATTTTTTTTGCATGCTAGCATGCTAGTTAACATTTGTGTCAGTCAGCTGTTGGCTCTCACGGTGGCCAGTAGAGTCTTCCTGCCTATTCGTGGCAGCCAGCTATAGGCTCTCACTCTGGCCAGTAGAAAATGGCCACAAACTACATGAAAACTGACATAGAAGCATGAAAAAATGGATTATTTCCACTATCAATGGGTGTTGGGAAATGCAATGTCAGTCTTGGCCTTCCCACTAACTTGGAGCATGTGCATGTAAATTTTGGTGCAAATCCGTCAAAAATTGCGGCCGTGCATTCGTTACACACACACATCCTACCTTTTATAGATAAAGATTATATATTATATGTAATTGGTTAAAATCCGACAAATATTTTAATATATCTTCTGTTTATACATTATTTTTACAAATACAACTTATTTGAGTAAATGCTCTGTTTTAATTAAACAGTATTAATTACATTTACCAGCCTGAATATTCAAGAAACCTTGCAGAAAATATGCATCCTCCAACAGGAATTGAACCTGTATCCCAATATGACTCAAAATACAGTTTCCAGTTGTATTGATATTTTCTGCAAACCTAATTCCTGTTTAACAATTTCCAGAATTTACTCAAAAAGTTTTAATAATAAAAATAACATAAACAGAAAATATATTAAAATTATATATATATATATATATATATATATATATATATATATATATATATATATATATATATATATAAGAAAATGGATAAAATCCAAATATTTCATCATTTTTTTGATTTATTTGTTTAAGTGTTATTTTTAATGGAAACTCATATTTGGGTAGATGCTCTGTTTCTAATATTAAATAGAATATTCATTTATTTACATCTGCTAGCCTGAATATTCAAAAAAATCTTGTTAGCAAAATATGCACCCTCTGGCAGAATTCAAATCTGCCTTGACCTCTCAGCTACATAGGACCCAATGAAACAAAGACCGAATAGTGCTTTTGGACACATATTTTTCCCCGATTCTCGAAACATATATATCTGCTCTGTTTCATATCCTAATATAAACAAAGACAATTTTTTAGATGAACTAATATAATAATATTATAGTAATGATAAAGCAAATAGTTATTAAAATAACGTCTGTTTACTCATTTCTGAGTATACCTGTTTGGTTGGGTGGTTAGCCAGTCCCTGTTGTAAATGCTTGCTCAGGCACATTTGTGTTTGTTTAACGCCCACAGTTCACCTGTCATTTCCACTGCAAATATACTATAAATAGGCCTTAATTACATTTTCTGTGAGAGAGGACTATCTGGCATGATCAGCATTTGAACAAGGCTAATGCATTCAAACTCTCAGTCATAATGACTTGTGATTTCATACTAGGAAAACCATTGATGAAGAGTTCTGTCTATCCAACTTCTCATAAGCCTTGCACCAACATGAGGTATTGTTTTCCGGCACTTTCCAAAAATGCCACATGTTGAGATTGCCTTCCCAAACTGATATTATCTGGAAATCACCTTCCTAACAGATTCACCACATTGAGATTCGAACCCGGGTTCCTTGATCAGAGAGCAAACTTTCTACCTACTTTTTTTTTTTTAAGCGTTTCACCCCAAGCAAGGCGGGAAGCCACTAGGACGCTAGGGGTTACAGAAAACTTGGAGCAAAATCAGATAGAAGTGATAGAAGAAAGGATGAGGAGAAGGGTAGTGGATAGATCAAGGCAACTGGAGATGTCAATTGACATTACATTTGAATAGCTGGAGATTATAGCTCTCAGGGAAACTGGAATAGGGAAGGGAGTTCCACAGGCGAGAGGTGCGAGACATGAAGCTATTGGAGTAGAAGAGACAGCTACATGTTTTGACAGTGAAGGGGTGAGAGCAAGATGCCAGCCTCGTAGTGCCCTTGAACTCATGAACTCAGGGAACTTAGTTATCAATAAACAGTTTAAGTGTTAGTACTATCAAAAATCTATAAACATTTAAGGTATAGAGTTACATTTATTTTTACTTAGCTATTTTCTTCTTTTGTAAATCACTTATCAAATTGATATTAAAAATTAGAAATTATTTCTTATTGTTGTTTTGATGCCCACCACCATTTTAGCTAATTTTTCTTTGTTTTCTTGCTCATTATTTTCTCTATTTCTTTTTATTACTGTAAAAAAAATGCAACATTACATTTCTTATTCATGTTATTCATACATGCAAAATTTTGTCACAAAAGAAACTGGATATTTAAATATGAATTCTACAAGAAGTACAAGAAAAGTCTTTGGATTCGAGATCTCAATCGATTCTTGAGAATCATGGAGACCAGGAAAAAAGAAAATTAAAAAAATACAGTTTTTCACTTGATGAAATATGCTGACAGACAGAGATGAGGAGACAATAATTTTGCTGAATTATGAATGTTAGATAAGCACAGAAAAGTGGTAGTGGGAAATAAATGTTCTTTTTCCATTGTGAGTCCCGAGGGAAATTTTTAAAACAATACTTAGCAGAGAATGTATCATTCAAGTAAACAATGGCTGTAAGCATTGAGAGAGATTTTCAAATGAGGTAACTTAGGTTGCATTCCATGTATTTTCTTTGATAGATTGAATTCCATTATCCTGCTGTATCTGCAAAACACTTTAAAGTTCAGGCAAATCAATTGATTTATTTTCATGGCTAGTGTTTAAAGTTAAATAAACTTACCTCCCTTAATAATTTTAGATCAGCTTGGAACAAGGTCAAAAAAAAAAAGCAATTCTATTTTTTTCATGCTAAAGCTTTTTTTAATGCAATCTAAATGCTCACAAAATAAATATTTGCTTCATTATATCTAAGCTTCTGTCTATATTTTTAAGATGAGGTATTGTAACTATTTACACTGGGCAATGTGTCTTTGGGGGTAAAAGCATTGGTTGAAGTAATCCAGTAACAAGATCCAAAGAGTTGTGAGTTCTATAACTAGCCACAGCAGAGGGGAAACAAAAACTTAGAGAGTTGAATTGCTAAAGGGAAATAACTGAAACTGAGATATCCAGAAAAGACATGACATGTGAAACTAGAACAATCTATTCCAGTGGACTAAATAAAGGGTTTTGTTTGAAATTCGAACTAATATCACCTGAAGAAGGCCAGAATGTACAACAGCCCAAACACTGTGAATATGACAATAAAGATGAGGACAGCAGTCTGAACAATTTAAATAGTGTATAGTGTAAGCTATTTGAATATTAAATAGTGTAGTGTAAGCTATTTGAATATTAAAGATTTTACAAGCACATGATTTTTTTATATTCAAAATGTCTGCACTCATTATGTCAGGGGTTGGATGTAAATAATTTTTTTTTATCTTGATCAAAATTGAAATTTCTTATTCATTAGAGGATTCAAAACTGCCTCCGTGAAATCCTATTTCTAAAATCTGTCTGAAAAAGTACCTTTATGTTTTTAAATTGCAGATTCAAGCATGATTTATTGTAGGGTGATTTTCCAATTTAAAATAATTAAAGTCATCAATAAGTAATTAACTGATTATTTCTTGTTACTATAGACATTATTTTTTAGCAGGTTTTGCTATCTTTGTGTTTTATTTTCTTAAACAGTGAAATTAATATCAACCAGCCTAGACTGGGAAGTCCTACTAAAGAAAAATGTGACTCCTGACAGGAAATGAACCTGCATCCCTTTTTCCATTAGGGAGAATGCTTTTATAGCTGAAATCTACCATTAGTCTGTGCATTGAACACTGCTGTCATATCTGATCTGATGCTCGTGCTGTACATCTCAAGATTCTTGACAAAATCTAAAGAGGGATCTGCAATGTAATCAATCCTGACCAGGCATCTTGACTTCAGTCACTTTCCCCTTGACATAATGTGGCTCCCCTCTGTCTTTTCTACAAATATTTTCATGGCAACTGGTCTGATGAGCTTTTTTCCCTGGTGTCCCAAATACATGAATCTAAGCGTGCTACTAGATTGGCATCTAGGTCCCACCCTTTTACTGCTGGAATAACTAAATGCAACTGCCATTTCCATTCCAACAGTTTCTTTTCTCACACTTCTCACCTGTGGAACTCCCTTCCGTTTACTTGCTTCCTTAATAATTACAATGCTCAAAAGTTTAAATGCAACATCAATCACTATCTTCTATTTTCTTGAATCCCTTTCATTATTTGTCCTTTCCTCAATCCTCCCTATTCTCAGTCTTCTCTTTCACTTTCACTTCCTGTATCTGTCCACCATGTATTAGTAGCATTCCAGCCTTGCTTGGGTTGAATAGATTAGGAAAAAAAAATGTGACACTACCAATAAAGGAATGTTTTCCCTGATGGAAAAAGGAATAAAGGTGTGATTCTTGTCTCACTTCTCCATCTAAGCTGGTCTGACTGAGAACTTTTCAGTCTCTAATTTTAATAATTTATTGTACTTAGTAGCATTTATTAGTACCATTTCCATTCATTTTAATGATGAATGCTGAAAATGGATAGAGTTTGAGAGAAATTTCCTTTATCTTGTTTTGCGAGTATGCTGGTTTAGTTGGAAAACACATGTCTCTTGGTATATTTATCCCACAACAAAAATGGCAGACTCGGAATGTGACTCCAAATAATAAATGGTAAAGTAACAACAAAACTATATATATATATATATATATATATTTCTAAATTCTTCTAGTTGCTAAGGATATTTTGTTTTGCTGTTAATAGTTACTTTGTTTTAATAAATTCATTTTGTTTTTCTGCCTTGAAAAATTCCACATTGGACAAAACATGTTTTACAGTTTTTCCTATTGTCTTTTACCTTTATATATACTGTCTTTTTCTACAGGTTAACTCTGAGAATTTTTCCATATACATATATGTATAATAGGCAATAGGAAAATTGTATTATTAGCTGGCACATTTCAACCAATGTGGACTTTTTCAAGGCAAAAACAAAAACGAAATTAAAAAAATTGAAAAAGTCCGCATTGGAAAAAACGCATTGTCTAATAATACAGTTTTCTTATTGTCTTTTACCTTTATGCATATTGTCTTTTTCTACAGGTTAACTCTGAGAAATTTTTCATATATATATATATATATATATATATATATGAACAATAATGTATGCATTAAAAAACAAACATAGATAATTAAATATTATTGCATGTTACACAACAATGAACATGAATGAAGAAAATATTTAAACTAGTGAAGGTGTGTCTGTAGAAGTTAATGTAACAAGCATGTGTGATAGATAAATGTGTATATATGCATGTGTGTGAGAGAGTTCAAAAGTCAACAGAGGATCAAGGGAAGTGAATGCACCTCAGTGGCAGCATTCTTATTTACATGCGACTACATCTGAAAGCTTGAGAAAAAAAATGGAAAGAGAGTGACAGAATGTCACTTCCTATTTATAGACTTAAGGAGTGTCCCCCAGTGGCGTTTTTTAAGAAAGTAAGTGTGGGGGTGGGGGATAACTCCACAATCTGAAACAGCAATCTTGTTAAACAGTTTAACCCCTTAGCTTTGGATGATGGCTCTTTCTATCATTGAGGTTCTGTGATTCGCATGCAAATAATGGAAATGTCTGCTACAGTTAATGAGTTAATTGAACAAGTGTCAGATTTTCATTATCTTAGAAACATTGGATTAGAAGAAAGAAGCCAAAAATTAAGAGTGAAAATTAAATTCAAATAAGAAGAAAATTAGTTTAAGAAACTTTTCTAGATGTTGTTTTAGTAAAATACCTCACACCTTTATTTTATGATACTTCCATAAACTTTGTTCAGCTTCAAATGCCTTACTTGAGAATTTTATATTTTAGACATTGTTGTATAAGAGTAAGTATCATTGCCAACACTGTGGTTCCAAAAACTAGATCACCAGGGAGTATTAAGTGGATCACGTGATCATAAAGGAAGTGAATAAATAGGAAGCAGTATGATGACTATACAATCACTGTTCATTCTCTTGATCATTATACTATTTAGTAATTACTACTTGAACAAATATTACTAGTGTGGATAATAATATCCACACTAGTAATAATTGTTCAAGTAGTAATTGCTAAATAGTATTGCATGTTACTAGTAACAGTAATAATTGCATGTTACATAGTGATTGCTAAATAGTATTGTGTGTAGAAGACGTTACTACTAGTACCAGCATCTATGAGGTCTCGAATATAACGAGGATTTTGGAAGTGAAAATGAGCTTTCACTTGACATAGCAAAAGTGACAAGTGAAGCCGTCCAACGTCACAAAAGACATTCTCTTCCTTTGGTTTGAAGTTCACCTTTGTCATCATTATGACAGAGATAAGAATGCTGATAGTAATTGTAATATTATTTGTTTCCTTATAAGGAAACATTTGGCATTCATTGACCAAGCAACTATTATTGGTTGAAATTTCTAAAATCTTTCTTTTAAAAAAAATTTTTCTTGGGAAATAGGTTTCTTATGACTTATTTCTTAGAGATAAAAATGGAGAAAATGTCCTAAGAATAAGAAAGGACAGGAAGCTGTGGAGAGTCATGAAATAGGTTTCTTATAGTCTTTTTTCACTGCTCTTTGGACTGTCATAGATGAAACTCTTCTCTCACATGCCAAATGTCTTATGGACTGAGTTGTATCTTTTCTAATTGATCTATTTAGCTCTAAGTTGAAATGATGATCCCACTCCCTATTGTGACCTCCTGACCCAATTTTCCTCTCTATTGTTACCTCTTTTTTTAAACTTATTCACCATTCTCTTGGTGATTCTTGAATGGACTTGGAAGATGGAAACCAGAGTATGAATGTTGGTACCATTACTGAAGGCCTGAATGATCTTTTTCCTCCCACCATTGCTCAGTTGGGAAGATATAGTGGAGTTGACACAAAATGATTTTAACCTGTTCTATTTTTAACTGAATAACTCAGGGTTTTTCAGTGATTCTTATGACAAATGGTGTCAAGATGGTTAAGCATCTTATTTGAAAAAATGGAAAAAGAAACTCAATTTAGTGTTGTTTTTTTTTTTTTTTTTTTTTGTTTTGTTTTTTTTTTAGATATTAAACATTATGTTGGATGGACAATTATGCTGTTACATGAATTGGACAATTTTGCTGTTACACCCAGCATATTAGAATAATCCAGAACCTATACTGGCAGCAAACTGCCTGTGTTCAGCCAGAAAATGAATACAGTAAATATACAAATATAGAAAGAGGTGTAAGACAAGGATGTGTCTTCTCGCCAGACTTTTCCAACCTTTACAGTGAGGCGATTTTGAGAGAATTAGAAATTCTACTACAATTCATTATTGGGGGTTGCAATTTTAACAACATAAGATATGCAGATGACATAGCATTGTTAGCAGATATGGAAAGAAACTACAAGAAGTCGTACAGAAGGTATTGAAGGAAAGTGAGAAGGAAGGACTAAACCTCAATTGCAACAAGATAGATTTCATGGTAGTTAGCAGAAGGGAGAAGCAAACATGCAAGTTACAAATTTGAGATGCCAGCATTAAGCCAGTACAAAAATTTAAATATCTTGGATGTGTTTTTTTTTTGTAAGAAAGGATGTGTAGCACTAAAATCAAAATGCACATTGGGATAACAAAAGAAGACTACCAAAACCTAAGTCAAGTTTTAAAAAACAGGAAAATCTTGTTAGAAACAAAGAAAAGAGTACTGAACTGTTGCATAATATCAGTTCTCTAATATGGCAATGAATGCTAGACAGTCTCCTCACAGACAAAGATGAGACTTGAAGCAACAGAAATTTGTTTCTACAGAAAGATGCTGAGAATACCATGGATTGAACAAGTTAAATATAACAACAAAGTTTTAGAGAAATGGAAACAAAAAGGAAACATTTGCTTAACATCAGGAAGAGATACTTGAAATTTCTAGGGAATATAATGAGGAAAGCAGACTTGGAAAATTTTATACTCACAGGATCTATTGAAGGCAATAGGGACAATGGACAACAACAACTACCTACCTAACTAACTTGAGTAAATGGACACAAGGTTTGGGAGAGATAACAAAAAGACAAAAATTATTAACAAATGACAGAAAATTGTGGAAAGCCATGACTGCTGACATCTTGAAGAAACATGACACATAGAATAGTAACCATCAAAGGTTTCAGGATTATTTATATAAAAATAGTCACTTCTGCTTCGGATCAAAATGTAGTATCTATTCCCTTTTTATAAGTATTAGACAATATAAATGGATGCTCATTGCCTTTTATATATGTACAAGCCCATTGTTTTGATTGGATAGGCAGACTAAGTAAAAGTGTTAAATGCTAATCCTAAATTCGGTATAGCAGTCACTGATTGTCACATTGGAAAAAGTCATAAATAAAAAAAAAAAAAAAAATTTATCTTTTTATCATTTTCATAATAAAAGATTTTATCTTTTTAACTATATATATATATATATATATATATATATATATATATATATATATTCTGGTATCCTCTTTCTGAGTTGAAGTATGTTTCTTTCTAATTCCCATTTTCTTTAAAACTTCTTTGTTGCTATATCCAGGATATTCTCAGCATCCTTTGGTAAAACAATATATCTGTTGCCTCAAGTCTGTGATGAGATTGTTTAGCATTCACTGCCATGTAGGGCATTAAATATTAAATAACAGTTCAGCTCTCTTTTCTTTATTTCTAATGAAAGTTTCTTGTTTCTTAATACTTTGTTTAGCTTTTGAAAGGCATCTTTCACAATTCCAATGCACCTTAAGATTTCTGTGCTGCATTTTCTGTTGTCTGTTAAAACACTTCCCAAATATTAAAAGTTTTATAGAGTCCATCTTACACATTTACAAATCTACCATTTGTCTGTGCATTTAATACTGCTGCCATATTTAGTCTGGTGCTCCTGCTATTCATCTCGAGGTTTTTGACAAAATCCAAATAATGACCTGTAATGTAATTGAATCTGACCAGGCATCTTGACTTCAGTCATTTTCTCATCAATGTGATGTGGCTTCCCCCTGTCTTTTCTACAAATATTTTCATGACAACTGCTCTGACGAGTTTTTTCCCTCGTGCCCCAATTGCAAGAATTTAAGCAAACTACTGGATTCAAATCTCACCCTTTTACTGTTGGAATAGCTAAATGCAACTGCAACTTCTATTCCAACAGTTTTTTTCTCACACTTCTCACCTGTGGAACTCCCTTGTTTACTTGCTTCCTTGATAACTATGATCTTCAAAATTTTAAATGCAATGAAAATCACCATCTTCTATCTGTTGAATTCTGTTCATCTTTTGTCCTTATCTCAATCCCCCCTCAGTTTTTCACTTGTACTCCTTTGCATACTTGTGACCTTTCTGCCTTGCTTGGGGTGAAATGATTTAAAAAAAAACTTACTTGATTTTGACATCTTCAATTTTGTTGTTCATATCTTGGACTGTTATCCTTGCTGACAACTGTACATTCTGTCTTACAATTGATAATTAGTCCTTTGTTCTTGCTTTCCTTTACTACACTTGTCTAAGAGTTGTGTGTCTGCTCTTCATACAGTGCCATACTGTTTATTCATCATTATTATTATTATTTCCTTTTTATTTAAATCTCTACTTTTTTTTGTCATAAAGGAGTTTTATAGCCAGTCATCAGAGTAAAGGTCTCATATGAAAAGATTTAAAGAATTCAAAGATCTGTTGAAGTTCCTGATACTTGATTGATTTTCTCTAATCACTTTGGACAATGTTGGATGACATTTAAAATTTAATTGATGGCCTTCTCTGGAAGCTTCTCGATGAAAACAGTTTCCGAATCCAATTAGTGATTTTAATGATTGACTGAATAACCAAATGAATAATTTAATTAAACATCTTAATTATATCGGTTAATTTCCCTGAGAACTTGTTTGCCATTTGCCCTTAGGTTAATATTACACTGAAAGAATTAAAATCCTGAATTATTTCCAGAAGCACTTGCAATTTGAAACTATAGAAATAGGTTTTTGCTAACCTCTTTTGAATGAGAAATTTACAATTTGCCTTGACTGTTTGACTTTAGCACTTCAGGGATAGAGCAATACCCTGAAGGCTAAGAGATCTCAGATATGCAAGGTTCATAATGAACATTTCAGAGGATTACATAGATTCTAAACAAGGCAGATAACTCTTATTATTCTAATATATTCAATATCCAAATGGTACAATGAACAACTCTTTTATAGTTAACTCACTTTTTATATTTACATTTCTTATATTTAGCAAATGCATTAGTCATACATAGAAATGAATTCAAACACAACTTTCACCTAGTTAATACTACACATTAAAAAAAAGAAAATAACTTGGAAGGAAAATTCTCGAAAGTGGTGCTATCAAATCTTGACAAAATATAAATCTGCACCCCGGTTTCTTCCCAATATCTCCTTTCCTTTAAGAATTACTACTTTCTCAAGCCAAGATACATGACCACAAAAATACTAAAAATTAAAAGAAAATGGTTAAATCCATAACCTCATCTTATTCAAAACATATAACACATAGATCAATCCCAATCCAAAATAATTTAAAAGCTAATTTTTATATATATATAAAAGTGAACATTGAAGTCAACACTTCTTGACAGGGTGTTTCATGCTGGACACAATCATCAAAACTGAATTGCATCCAGCATGAAAAGCCTTTGAGTTTGATTCAATGTTCACTTTTATCATTTATATATAAATATGCACATCTCTGATATTGAGCACTTTATCCCATAAATATAGCATACCTTAAAACTATATTTCTTTATATATATATATATATACTTGTCTGACCTTTCTGCTAACACAAGGAATATTCATGAGCACTCCTATACAAAAAAACTTTGAAAATCACATAAAATCATTGCTCTTGTATATAAATACTTGTCACAAAATGAAATCCTTACATTTGCCTTGATAAAGTCTATCAGAAGATGAAACGCATAAGTTTTTCATTTGTCCTTATATATATATATATATATATATATATATATATATATATATATATATATGTGTGTGTGTGTGTGTGTATCAATTACTAATGAGATATTCTGTTGTTGAGATAAAAGGATAAATTATTTGATGTCAATAAGTGAACATACCTTGTATTACCATAACAATAGAATATCTCATTAGCATGCAGAGAGATTGGATGACTAATACATTGCTTTTTATTTATTTTGTTAATTCACTTTTTATATTTACATTCCTTGCATTCAGACTATTGTCCTCATCTTTGTTGTTATTATCACAATGTTTCATCTATTTTACCATCCAGACTTCTTCAAGTGCTTGTTGCTCAAGGTAATCTTCAGGGAATTTGAAACTGAACCTTTTATTTAATCCACAGATAATCTCATTCCACTGTCTATGTCTAAGAAAGTTTTGTTCTATTCTTATTTAGTAATGCTCGCTTATTGCTTGCTCTGTTTCCACTGAACTACCCACCCCAGGGATTGAAATCAAAATTACTGTTTACATTTTTCATACTGTTGTCCTCATCTTTATTGTAATATTCATGACATTTCAGCTGTTGTACACACTGGCATTTCAAACTGAACCCTTTGTTTAGGCCACTGGGATAGATTGTTCTAGTTCTACATGCCATACCTTTTTGAATATCTCAGTTTCAGTTAATTCCCATAAGTAACTCAACTCTCCAAAACTTTTATCCCCAAACACATAGTGTAGTGGATAATCCAGTGACTTGACCAAAGAGTTGTGAGTTCAATACCTGGCCACAGCAGAGGTGAACAAGAAACTTTATTGTATTTAATCAACCATGCATAAATGAAAAATAGCTGCGCAAATATTTTTTTAAATATAAATTTTAGCTCTGGTCTTTTACATCAAGTACTGTTATATTACTACCAGTGCTTATTTTGTGCTATATATATATATATATATATATATATATATATATATATATATATATATATATAAAACATCAAAGGAACAAAAATTAACGCATAATCAAAAATCTGGTAATAAATTTAATACCCGCCTCATCCAACCAAAATTACAAAATGTTTGTAATTTCAGTCATCAAACCAAAAATTACAAAATCTTTGTAATTTTGGTCTGATCAGGCAGGCATTGAAATCTTATCTGCAGAAATAAATTTATTTCAAGAGTTTTCGATGATATGTTGAGTTTTTTTCCTTTGTATATCATATTGCTCTATATACAATATATTGAGCTCTCTTCATAGATCTATCTTTTTAATATATTATATTAAAAAGACCTACTTGGATTATTTTTTCCACTTACAGATTTGATATTATATATATTTACAGTATACTTGTGAAGAAATGTTTCATTTATGAAGGTTTGGGTGAAGACCAATGTAAGTTCTTCTTTTAAATTTATGAACTTATTATTTCAACTGTTCAGACTTCACATGTATCTACACACATCAAAAACACTATTATATCACCAAGTTTTATAAAATCCATACTTAAAGAATCTAAGATCAGTCTACTAACAACCACAACTGATGTAATGTAAATTCTTTTATCCCAACACAAGACATCCCCCAATCAACATATGAACAACCACTAGACATAGATGAACACTCACTAACACTCACACACATGCATACACATTACCAACTGAATCCCACATAAATGTGATGCACAAATGCATAAATTATACACACAAATGTAGCTTGACAGAACATATATGTGTGAGGTCTGCTTAACCAATGGTAAACAAACGAAACAAAAATAAAAATTACCAGAATTTTCCTTTCATCTCCACATTCCATTTTCTGATGAAGGTTAAATAAAAGCAAAACATATCAGATTTATAAACATTTCCTATTTGTTTCCTATCCTATCATATATATATATATATAGAGAGAGAGAGAGAGAAAATTTCTATTGGCTACTTACAATCCTGATAGTTGCATTCTGTATCATTTCTGTGTCCCTACACTACTACATAAAATGGTATCAACAAAAAGGACCATTTCTTTTTCTTATTCATTTTTATTAGGAGAGAGCAGTGGCAGCTTTGATTCTAAGAGGCAGTGGGAGAAATGATGTCATATGAGTGCATTTTGCACATTGGCTCAGCGACCTTCTGTGGGTGGTCTTAACCAGTCACGAACTTGGATGTGGGAGGTGTATTGACGCTTCAAAATTCTTGCTGCTTTCTATTTATTCGCACCATTTTGGACTCATATCCAAAACCTAAACAAAGGCAATCCATCACTGTCAGAATACCATGTCCATAAAGCACTCCAGCCTATCACTTACCATTCTGACCCTGGCCTTCACAATCTGTAACACAATTAGGCGTATTTGTAAACGCTGAATTTTTCTCTCCCCCCCTCCTCCTCACTCTTCCTACTTTGCTTCTTTCTCCCTCTCCCTTACCAATACAGATATGCATATAAGTGAATTTTTAAAATGAAACACCTGAACTTACTGCCTGATAATACCATTCTGGTAGAAATCACAGTAGTGTAAATATCAGCGTTTTGAATTTTTATAATTTATATATATTCAACAAATTAAAAAAAGTTAAATTGTCTTACCTGATTGACCAGTTGGGTTTCACATCAAAGCCTCGATAAGTGTTCAAATGCTAAAATCTCAAGTCAGCCAATCAAATAACTCAACTTATAGTGATTTATTAAATATTATAGCTCTAATTATTTAATGAACACTTTTTGGCAGAAGTTCTGCTGGCATGAAAAATACGCTAAATTCCCGTCATTTTCACATATCCTTTCAGTTATATTACTTTTATTACTACAGTTAATATATATATATATACATACATATATATATATATATATATATATATAAATATACACATGCACACACTTGTGTGTATGTGTATACTTGTGTACAATTTTTCCAATAGAATATCTCCGTAAAATGACAATATGAATGAAAACAAAAGGAAAACTTATCTTAGCTGATGCATTTAAAACTTCATGTTATTTAAAATATATAGCACATAAATTAATCCCAAACTTAAATAATTTAGATATTAATTTGCATAAAAAATTTCAAGAACATCATTTACTCATTTTCGTTTATTAGACATTAAATTATGTCACTTAGCATCCTCCATAACGTACCTAGATTTTTCACTTTTCAGCTAACCTGATGAATATTCATAAGTGTTTCTTAAATTTAACAATTTGGAAAAACTAACACCATTTTTGCTATTGTCTATAAGTACTTGTTACAAAAAAAATCATTGCATTTACCTTAATAAAGTCCCTCAGAGGATGAAGTACATTGTTTTGTCCTTTTGTCTTTATTCATATATATATATATATATATAAAGAGAGTGAGAGAGAATGATAATAATTTTTGTAATTGTTCTTTCTATGTCAATCTCTCTCTCTCTTTATATATATATATATATATATATATATATATATATATGCAGAGAGAGAGAGAGAGGATACTATCAACCAAGACAGAGTAGATAATGTTCTTTATACAGTTTATGGGTCAAGTAAACATCTATAAAAGTTGTTGACTGATAAAGCACAGATGTAGTCATTGAGAAGATGAAAGAGATTGTTGAATGTGACTTCTGAAAATATTTGTGTGCAAGGCTGATGAGAAAAGACTGATGACAATAGAGATTTAAAGTCATTTATAAGTGTAGATAGGGTTCCAAATTGAAGCTGATGAAATTTGATTGGTTGGAAAATAATTTTTTTCTTTTTTGATTGGCCAGAACTATCATGTGCTTGGATCTAATTTAAGTAATACTTTATCTCAACTCCTTGTTTCTTGTCTGAATTTCTAGGATGAGGAATTATCATTATTTACATACTTCAGCGGGCGGGTCAGGTTTAAGGCCCCAAGTTAAGGATGCACTCAGAATTGTCCCACAGGACAATAGTCTTGTGGATTAAAGCAAAAGTTTGTGAATTTGATGGCATAGTAATTGTGAGTTCAATCCCTTGACTGAATTCAGTGGAAATAGGGAGAGATCTGAGTAGTACTAAATAAGAACTATATAAAATATTTCTAGACATGGACAGCAGAATTAGAGTGATCTACCCCTCGTCACCTTGTAGATTAAATAAAAGGATCAGTTCAAAATTCCCTGATGGCTAGAGGGAACAATGACCGAAACATTATAACAACAACAACTCAGATGGTGACGATAGTCTGCTTGTAAATTGTCTCTGAAAACTGTTTTATTTGTTCCTACATTTATCAGATGCAATGTCATATAGGAACCCAGTGTAAACCACTTCCTCATCATTAAACATTAATGGAGTAACATTTTATTTATATCCTTATTATGAAGAGACATTTTTCTTGGTTGCTTAACATAATCTAAAAAAAATTTATAGATATCAAAATGCTACACAGATTTTTATGCAATAATAGCAAAAAAATTTTAAAGATTTGTGTAAATATTCAAGTATTTCCAAATACATGATTAAAAAAATGTCATCATTATCAGTTAGTAATGTTTCCTTTGATGGAGCACATTGATTTTATCAAAAATAAATTTATGACTCTGTCTTATGTGCCATCTTCCTTTCTCTGCAGTTGGTCATGGCTCACCACAGCTTCCTTTTTAAATATCTTTAAATTTAATAATATCAGAATTGTTCTTCAGAAAGATAGTGGAGGAGTTTCTTATTGTTCCCTATATGGTTTTGATTTCAGAGATTGTCCTTCTTCTAGGCTGATAACCAATCAAGGCTAAAGATCATATTCTATCTTTCTATTTTACCCCTATTTGGAGAAAAGAGATAGATTTATGATTTTTCCAAGGATATTCATGCAAAGTGAACACAAAATATCTCAGAATTTGAACTTAGCTTAGGATGTAATTTTAATTCTTTTTCTATCATTTCACCCCCAAGCATGGCAATAAAGCCACTAAGACACAAGTGGTTACTGAGTGTTAGAGACTATAAGAAAAAAAACTATTAAGGAAAGAGAACAATAAAAGAACAAGAATTAAGAAGATAGGCGATAATGTTTGACATTGTATTTAAATTTTTGAAGATCAAAGCTGACTGGAAATTGAGAAGTGCAATAGAAGAAACTGTTAGAAGTAATGGTTACATCTAGCCATTTCAGTTGTAAAATGATGAGCCCTATCTGCCAATCTAGTACTGTGCTTAAATTCATAAAGTCCCACTCCTTACTCTGGAATTCATTTATACAAGCTCATTAGGAGTAGGTTACTCAATGTTTCCCTCTGCCCATCTTGCCTTCAGTATGTTCTGTGAGTGTTAAATTCTCCATGCCCTCTTTCTTTATGTGTCCTAGAAATTTCAACTCTCCCTTTCTGATTCTAAGTACAAGTGTTCTTTTTTGTTTCTATTTTCTTTAAAACTTCCCCATTCCCCACATATTTTGTTCATGCTATTCTCAGCATCCTTCTGTAGAACCACATCTCTATTGCCTTATCTCATCTTCATCTGTGAGGAAATTGTCCAGCATTCACTTCCATAAAGGAGGATTGTATATTATATAGCAGTTCAGCAGTCTTTTGTCTTTTATACTTTTGCCATCAAAATAAGTTATCATAGAAATATTTCATGTAATCATGACAAATTAGAGTTGTAATACCAAGAACAAAAAAGAATAAAGATAAACTTTCAGTTATTTCCAATTCAAAAACTCCAAATAGAATCATCTTTATCATTAACAATGTGTTGCCTTTAGTTTAACATGTTCATTTTGCTAAAATGATTCAATTGACAAATCCATAGTTTTCTTAAATTAGAGTTATAGGTTGAAATAGCATTCACAAATTAGATGAGGAATTAGCCAATCAAAATTAAATGAATTTCAAGTTCAGTTTCAGCAGCAGATATTAAGAGGTGAATCCTATTATTTCCAATACCTTGGATATGTACTTGTAATTGGATCTACAAGACATGAAACATTTATAAACAACACATTTCAGTTTCGTAAATAATGACTGCTCACTTTGGCTTCTTCAGGTTAGAATGAAAGAATTTATGAACACTTATAAATATTCATCAGATTAGCCAAAAAGTTGAGGCATACTATGGAGGATATCATGGGACACAATTGAAGGTCTAATAAATAAAAGTGAGTTAATGATGTTCTTGATTTTTTTTTTAATGCAAATTTGTTTTTCAGTTATTTTAGTTTGGGATTAATTTATGTTTTATATATTTTAAATAACATGATGTTATGAATTTAATAATTTTGTACAACTATTATGTTGTATGAGAAAGTCCCAAGACTGTACAAGTTGTGATTGTACCTTTTAACAAACATGCACATACTGGTACGTAATAGGCTTTGTGCTATCAACTTGCAGTCAATTATTATGTGAGGCTTTGTAACACAGTGTTAAAAGGACTATGCAATCTTTATAATGACTGCTATCAAAACCCTGAAATTCTTTTGTCAGGCTTTTGGCAAACATTAATTTAATGGAACACAAGTTTGTGAGTGGCACATGCATTTGAGGCCAATTGAGTGTTGTTTCAAGAAAATAAGCATTAAGTCTGACCATTCACCAGCAAAAGTGGAAAAAAAAATCTGTGAATTCATTGATGAGAACCATCATTAAGAATCCATCAGCTCGCTCAGATAATTGGAATCAATTATTGAAAATATCTGTTCAGAGATTCTAATCCAGCAAGTTTCCATTACCAGCCTATAGAAAAACTCTGATGTGAAAGTTTAGATCTTATTCAGGTGTCAGTTGATTGTTTCAAGATAATTTTATTATCATCATTATTTGCTTATTTATTCATACTTACACCCCCATCTAACTACAATGTTTAGGTCAATGTATTTCACAGTTTTTTTTTTTTTTTATGGATGTTAGTCAAAGAACAATTCTGGGAGGGTCTTGTCACATCCTTCTTTGATATATAAATTGCTAAGATATTCTCCTTAGGGTGTTGTATTCTTCTCTACTGAGTTGGCATGCTTCCAAACTGCCAAGCCCAAGGACTGAGCTCAGGACTCCAGAAAATTAATTAAACTTAGAGAGAGGTTCCTATGTCTTATCCTCTATTCTGATAATTATCTTCAAATGTCTAAAACAGTATCTGTTTCTCACTGATCCGTTCTGGCTACAGAAGCCACACAACTCCTTAGCTTAAAATTAGATATGCCTCTATTATAATTTGTGAAGCACATTAATGACTAATCAAAATTAATTATACAGGCCTATTCCTAAAGTGGTTAAATCATAAACATGAAAAATTACCAAATTTGTTAGCTGGTGAAATATCAGTGTTAAAGGATTTAGAGATATAGATAATGTGGATATAGAAATCAATGCACGTAGTCTTGATTTCTATGTCCACACACAAACACATACACTCTCACTCACTTTCTCTCTCTCTCTCTCTCTCTCTCTATATATATATATATATATATATATATATACACAGTTGTAGACATAATTATTCAACCCTGCTTCCATAATTACAAATAAAGCCTGTAATACCTCAAATTTTCATGCAAACTTCATGTGCATTTTTTCACAACTGATGAAATAATGGATTTGAAAGCATGTGCAGTGATGCCCACAACAAAATTTTTTATTTTTAATGTCAAACAATAATACAAAAACACCAAAATCACATTTAACATAGGACAAAAGTATTAGCTCTCTTGCCTCAATAATCAATTGTTTAACCTTTATTCCTGTTTATTGCCTTTAATCATTTTGATAGTTCCTTACAAGATCACTACACAGACTGATAGGTATTTTGTGCCATTCTTCCTAGACAATAACTTCTAGTTCCTCCAAATTCAAAGGATATCTTTCTCTTAGTTTTTTCTTCAAATATGCCCATAAATTTTCAATGGGGTTTAGGTTAGGACGTTACACTAATACCTTAATTTTGCTGTCATCTAAGTATTTTTTAACAATTCGTGACATGTGTTTCACGTCATTGTCATGTTAGAACACAGCTTTTGTGCACATTGTTTTATATTATTTTTAGGAATAGCCAAATACTGTTCTTTATCCATGATATCCTGTACTCCCATTAGTTCTCCTGGTCCAGAAGTAGCAAAACATCTCCAGAGCCAAATGCTCTCACCACTATGCTTAATTGTAGGAAGGCTAATTTTTTTGGCTTTAAATAACCTGTAAAGGTTTGATAAGCCATAGAAAGCAAATCAATCAAATACCGATTAGCTACACAGACATGTCTTTTAGATTTATTTACATTCTCTGAAATATAAATGTATAGAAACTACTGTGGCCACAAAGTGATGGATCAATTTATACACTTATTGTAATATATAATTGATCCCCCACTTTATAATTTCTTGTTTGTCAAATTCTGATTTAGGTATGAATCCAACTCATCTCCCCCCAGCTATGGATTAATTAGTAAGAATTGTATCACCAAATCATTATTATTTCAAAACAAATTGATCATCATCCATTAGGGTCCAAGTAGCACTACATGTGCTGTAGCAGCAATAGGTGTGTCTACAGCAAGATAGTTTAATGGTGCTCATCCTTCTTCAGGCTGTTTTTGCATTAAGAGTTTTCCTCCTCCTATACTGGCTGCTACACAAAGCAAGTGAGCAAGCCCAGTCTGCATTTCTATTTAACGTATAATCGGAGGAAGAATGATTCATGCCTTTTCCAAGAGTAATAGTATGGAGAGAATAAAACAGGATTTACCAGAATTGGATCTTCTTACACAATTATCTGTTGATAGAAAGACTAAGATAACTTTCTAACAAATGAAGAATAGACTTACCAGCCATGCTCTCACAGGTGAGCATGGCTGGTAAGTCTGTTTATATCAGGTTAATTCATAAATAATTTCCATTTTTTGGAACCAACTGTAAGGATGAATATATCATCCTAACTATTAATCATACATAGCAAGTAAAGATTGAATTTGGAATACATTACATGCATTAGTTTATGCACATCATTTGAAGCATATACAGTGGATTAAAGGGAAAATGTTCTCCTCTATGAAAATGCAATGGTATATATAGCAAGAATAAATGACCAATAATTTTCACACCAAAACCTGTGGAATTTTATTCAAAATATATCAAAGAATTGCTTAATAAGTGGCAACAAATTGTTTGTTTGTTTGTTTAACAGCATATCAACTCCTTATGGGTCATTTAACCTTTAACACTCAGCATTAATAATGATACTTCCCACTACATTTTTATCAAGGGTTCTTAATTGCTGTATCCTTATTGTTAATTTCACTCAAAGTTGTTTTCTGTTGATATAGCAGGATATGACAACACAATTATGAAATTCAAACACATTATTCTTCAGTGATCAGTCACCTTCAGTGTCCAGGTAAAATTTTGTACAACAAATGAAGTCACATACAGATTGATAAAGGTTAATGCCAAAATTTAATTTGCTTGGGACTATTAGTAATTTCTTTTTCAAATTGGTAAAGTGGTATTTTTTTTTCCAGAAAATGTATTGCTGGTAATTTTATTTTTTTCTCAAATATGTTGCTGGTAATTTTTTTTTACTATGAAAACAAATTGCTGGTATTTTTGTTATAAAAATGTTTATACTTTCATAATGTTTTGACCCCAGTTTGGAAGTTAACTATGTGCCCATAGCTGGAATCATAACAGGTGCTACCATCTTGGGTCAGGGTGGACCTAGGAACAATTATGAGGTGGTTTCACACTCCTCAAAACCTCCTTATCAGAGGCCTGGCAACAAGTCACTGCAAATAATGATGAATATATCAATGAATAAAATGTAATTTGATCTTTATTTCTTGAAGACTAAAATTGATAAACAAAATGAAAAATTATTTATGACTCAACCTAATACATTTACTATCATAAGCTTACTAAGTAAATTTATAAACAAATTTTGATTTTGACTAAATCAACTTTGGCGTAAGACTAGAAACATTCTCATAAGCAGCAACTCTGACATTTGATCCACAAACAGCACTTCTTACAATCTTTGGACAATTCATCCCAAAACAGAATTGATGTTCACAACCTTCCAATCAATAATTTCTAATCCGTTTCTCTACAGTCAAGAGGCTCAATTCTAGGCTTAAGCATGAGACATTTGATTAAAGAATCAATGAATCTAAAAGAGTGGTAAACGTTTCCTCTTCCTCATTTGAACTGACATATTGCATAAGTGGTTTTTCTCTGAACCTGATAACAGTATTGACCAGTCAAAATGATTGATAAGTCTATAAAACCAGTATTTAGCTACATGATGTTTAGACTTTTCTCAGCCAAGATAATATAAATCCTTTTAGAATCTATATATAAACCAATTCTTCAATACATAATTCTATCTATCTATCTATCTATCTATCTATCTATCTATCTATCTTTGTTCATCTATCTATATATCTATCTCATATTCTTCATCTATCTATCCATCCAATGTTGTTCCTCTATCTAACTATTTATCTCAGTCTCTTCATATCTATCTGTCTATTTCAGTTTTTTTCATTATCTATCAATCAGAATAGGCCATGCCAGAGGTAGTTTTGACCAACAGTGCAAAATTGCTACAAAACCAAAACCTTAACCTGAAAACTCGAGTTGTGTTCTGATAACTTGAGTCATATTCTTTCTTACAAATGTCATGCCTGGTAGCAAACTCATTCAGAAATATCTAGTCAGGTGTATACAACCACTTTCTAAAATCAATGTTGAAAAAAGGCTTCAAATAAGTAAAGTTTGTTGGTAAAGACTATTCTTCTTTGAACCTTGTGAACTGTTGCTACACAATCACAAACAAATAACAGAAATCACATCACTTGAGGACTACCAACAGCAGCAACAATTAAAATGGATAGCACATGCAACTAGAAGAGTAAATAATGACATAATCAAGATGTTGATATTCCACACTACTTCAAATAAAAAGTGAGGAAGGAAATTCCTATCAATACGGGAAAGAGCAATAACAACTACTAGATTTAAGAAACCTATTTTTCTAAAATATTGTTTTAAGAGAAAGATTTTATAAATTTCAATCAAAAACAGTACTGGCTGCTTGGTCAATGAATGCCAAATGTTTACTTGTTGGGAAATGGTTAATATTGCCATTTGTTTGTCTATATATCTGTTTTTCATCTGTCTCAGCCTATTCTTTATTCATTCTTCCTTTCTAAGTATGTTCTTTATTCTATCTTAGTCTGTTCTTTATTCTATCTATCTATCTATCTATCTATCTACATACATACACACACACACATCAAAGGAAAAAACTTAACACATTTCAAAAGATCCAATAATAAAATTATTTTAACAGATGAGTCTGATGAGACAGGTATTAAAAACTTACCTGTCAAAATAAATAAATTTATTATCAGATCTTTCAAAATGTGTTAAGTTTTTTCCCTTGATATATATCATATTGCTCTTTATTCTATACATTGAGCTCTCTTCATTGATCTATCTTTTCAATATTTTATATTAAGAAGACCTACTTGGATTATACTTTATACTTAGGGATTTGATATTGTTATCTATCTATCTATCTATCTATCTATCTATATATATATATATATATATATATATATATATATATATATATATACACACACACAAAATAGTAAGAATAAAATCTAAAAGCTTAAATTATAAAATAAGCTAAGGGTTCAGAGTCAGCAAAGCCTCAATATAATAATATTATCAAGATCAAAATCCACAAACATCAAACACTTGATGATTGTCACTACATGAAACTCAAGTAGCTTTTTTTGGTATTGATAATATATATATATATATATATACATACATATTGCAAGTTTGCATGAAACTCCAAGTTATGCTATTGACATTGGATATTATCTGTATATATATTTATGGTGAAGTAATAGATAGCAGTTCAGATAGAGGAATCAATCAATCCCAATTTTTGAATTTAAGTTTATTTTCACAAAAAAATTTCACACAGTGAGTAATCAAATAGAGATCGGATTTATACTAATAATACCATCTACACCAGGATCCTCACCAGCCTCAAGAACAACTGTTAGTGAGTCTCCCCCATCTCTCAGTTTATTTCTTGCACCCACTGATTAAGACACAGGTGTGCCCAAAAATTCTGAACTTGGAAGTTTAATTTCCGTACTTCATTTCTGTAATGTGGTTAATAATTAATAAATGTTTTTTGTACTGATCACATTGGTTTCAATTTTATAAAATATATATATATATTATGCCATGTGTGATACACGCTTAGGCGATCATGTATCTTTTGACACATGACTGGCGAGGTAGATATTTTCCTGCAGTAGTTGCTTCCTGCAGTAGTTGCCATCCAAGGCTATAGAACCCAGTCTGTCCTGCTATTTTACCCATAGCTGGAGAGAGAAAAAGAGGATTCATACCTTTGCCAAAGGTATTAGCACATAAATGAATGTAATGGATTTGACTGGAATTTGAACCCAGCTCTCCAATTCCTCAATGTGAGCCACTATCCATTACTCCACTATATATATATATATATATATATATATATATATATAATATCCAACATTGATAGCATTACTCAGAGTTTCATGCAAACTTGCAATCTTCAGGTGCTGAATACAGACTGACCGTTACAGCATTATGAAATTCACGTTCTCATGGTAATGATTTAAAATTGTGTGTTAAGACTTGTTTATTTTATTATTATTGCCTAAAATATTATAATTAATTATTTATAATTTATATAATTGTAATTCTTAAGTTTGAAAGCCAAAGAATTAAAAAAAAGTGTTACCATAAACTGAATAACAAGATATTAGTAACTATATGTGTGTGTGATAACATACATATACAGATGAGCAAATAAATATTTATTTAAGATATAAACAAAACACTGCTCAATGTAGTTAAACAGAGCTATAATGTATATATTAATAAATATGCATATACCTACATTTGTAGTGCAACTTAGAGTTGCATAGTTACCCAATTCATCAGGCACAAATGGTAAATGAACTATTTAATACAGTTGTTTTTATAAAAAATTCTGGGTTTCATGGGAGGAATGCTATATTATATGCAGATTCAAAGTTCAAGGTTATTATAAATTTAATATAATATTGGGGTATAAGTTCAAAATACAGAATGTTGGTATGTGGATGTTGGGAAAAAATCATGATATATGATATAAACTTATATGGTATATATTCCCATGTATTGTTTGGTATGATAGTTCACAACTAATCTCTTTGTTTCAAGGAATTAACATTGTACTATACATAGAGATAATGTTTAATATTATTATAAAATAAAGTAAAAATAAAAAGTGTTGTTAGATGAAAATGAATAGAAGGTAAGAAAAAGTAAAAAATAAAAAAAATAAATGCTATATTTTTAACACTACAAATAGATGCTGGGATAGAGCAGTGGAGATAATTATTGTGTAACAAAAATATAATAAATAATAAATGTTGGATTAAACAATCTAACCAGAATCAAAATAATTTAGAAGAGAGTTTTTCTTCTGAATGCATGCTATCGTAAGTTCATTTCATTTGCTCAGCAGATAGGGGTTGTCAATTTGTTTGAGAATGGTTAATTTCACCAATAGACAAAGGTTACATTTTTTTCCTCCATAGCTGGTAAAAGTGTGTAGTTTTAGTGATGAAATTCCAATTTGCTACAAGTGTGTAGCCGTCTTGTCTTGATATCCCAGGAAAATTTGGAGAGTACCATGGCATTTGAATATTGTTTATTGGTAAGATTCAAAGTTCAAGGTTATTATAAATTTAATCTAATACCTACAAATGTAGGTGTGTGTGTGTGTGTGTGTGTGTGTAAAGAGAGAGAGAGAGGTACCATCAAGACCTTCATAATGCAATCACAACAACATTGGACTGGTCACATGGCAAGGATGAATGATGATTGTATACTAAAAGTTCTTTTCTACAGTCAACTCCACAGTGGTCAAAAAATGTTGGTAGATCTTGGCTCAGATATAAAGATAAACTGAAGAGCAACCTTTCTTGCATCAACATTCCATTCAAGAACTTTGAAGAAGTAGTTATGAAGAGATCAGAGTATCATTCTAGCTGCCATTCAGGAATAATGCACCATCAAGAAGTAAGCATCATTCGACTACGTGAAAAACAAAAGCAAAATAAAACAGCTAACAGTGTTCCTGCTGCACTTGCATAAAATAAATTCTCCTGTACTGTTTGCGGTCTTTTGTGCAATTCTCAAGTTGGTCTCAAAAATCATGCCCATCATAGGCATACAGATAATTAGTTTATGGCCATCAGAACCTCTTACGTTGAGAGAGAGTCCATCATATATATATATATATATATATATATATATACACACACACCATAGAAAGCCTGCTCCATCATCAAAAGGAAACTCAAAAGAAAGAAAATACTAACAACAAATATAGCAAAAACCAAGAAAAAAATGACACAAGAAAATGGGAAATATATATAAAATATATGTATCAAAATAATAGTGAATGACAAGACTTAAAAGTATATAGTGACACATTTCATTTTAAAAATGAATGCCTTCAGTCAGCAGTTATATTAATCGACCCACTCCTATATATAAAAGAGGGAAAATGTGGTGGAAAGAAATGCAATAAACATTGTTTATAGTTTACTTTAAAACATTCAACATTTATATTTTGACATCCAATGCATCTAAATTTTAAACTTAGCTTTTCTCATTCAGGTTTTTATTTCTCCTTTTGGCACAAAATTACTCCAATGTGGGATTATTAAAAAAAATAGCAGTAAAAATAAGAGATAAAAAAACTGAATGAGATAATGTAGTACAATTATTACAGGTACAATACTGCTAAAATGCTCTGATTTGATAAGAATAAAGCAATTTTCATTCCAATCAGGCCACTTGTTTTCAAGTAATTTTTAATTAAATGTAAATTAACAAGAATCATGTCTGTTCAAGGGAAATAATTCAATGCCTATTAATTGCTAATTACATAACTGTTTCTGTTTTTTTTTTCTTAATAAAGAAATAAATAGATTTTTGGAAGAATCCTTAACAATTTGTGATAATTAACATTTGAAAATACAAATTCTGTAAATAGGAACTAATTTTATACTGAGCTTAAATGCTGCTGAAGATGGTATTTAAGTATTTTCTATCAAGAGATTATTTTAATGAATTTTCATTAATTTTTTAATGATATTTTCTATTAAAAGATTATTTTAATGAATAATTTCATGATGCTATAATAAATAAAAATAATTTTGGAGTACAAGTACACTCACAGTTTTCTAAGATAATTGGTAATACAATTCTTAACAACTCTTTTATTATCAACTCTATTGCTATTTCCATAGTAAATGTTCTGGTAAGTGCCATCCTTTAGTTTTACCAAGTCAGACTTATATATTTTTAGGTTGTTATATTGCGTTGTTCTATGATATGTGATCACTAATCAACTTCTTTTTGTAATTTCTGAAATTTCTATGAAAGCCAAATTCTTCAATTATTCAAGGTATACCTTAACAGTAATTTTCATTATAGCTTCACAACTTGCCAAAGATTGACAGAGGTTGGTTATTTCATTTTGTCCCTGTCTTGCCTGGGTGTCTTTCAATTTTTAGCCCTATCTTGGGCTACAAAACACTGGATCCAAGTCTCAACAAATTCTGGTTCATCCAACTTAAATATCCTATAGGCCAGTACAACATATAGAGAAAAAAAAAATGTGAAAAAAGTTTTTGTGTGATGTGTTTCATCCTTTAGAACACTGTCAGATTAAAGTGATGCGTACAAGGATGAAACTACATGTACATGAAAGAAAGAGGGCACTGAGATTTTAATTTTTTTTTGTTTTTAAATATACGCAAGGAAATTTGGCTCTCTGTGCTGTGTTAGGAAATTTTTCTCCCCGGAATCAATACTTCAAATATACAAATCAACCATTTGCCCTTGCATGGAGTATTGCTGCCATACATGGTCTGGTGCACCTTCTGTTTACCTCAGAGTTCTTGACAAGATCCAGAGACTGATATGTAATATAATTGGCCCTGATCTGGCATCTCATCTACAGTCACTCTCTCACAGACATGCCATCACCTCTCTCTGTCTTTTTTATAAATACTTTCATGGTAATTGCTCCAATGAGCTGCTTTCACTGGTTCCCAGACTTCATAAATTCAAGCGCCCTATGAGGCTGGCATCCTGCTCTCACCCTTACACTGTAGAAACTTTTAAATGTAGTCATCTCTTCTACTCCAATAGCTTCATACCTTGCACCTCTCGCCTGTGGAACACCCTTCCCTATTACTGTTTCCCTGAGAGCTATAATCTCCAACTATTCAAATGTAATGTCAATCGACATCTCCAGTTACCTTGATCTATCTACTATCCTTCTCCTCATCCTTTCTTCTATCACTCCTATCTGCTCTCGCTCCAAATCTTCTGCAACCCCCTGCATCCTAGTGGCTTCACGCCTTGCTCAGGGCGTAATGCTTAAAAGAAAATAAAAATAAAAAATAATATGTTTTGGATATATTGTCTAGCTGATTTCATTTACTTTCTTTTCCTTTTTGTTCATGTTTCCATCACTTTTGTTTCAAGAAATATAAAGTGAGTAAAAAGTAGTAAAACCAGTGATTAACTTTGCCCCACTGAATTACAACTAAAAGGCAATCATGATTGATTTGTTTGTTTTTTATAGATTATCGCCCTTTTTATGGTTATTTAAATCTGAAACATATTTTTGGATTGTAAGAATTTTTTTGGAGCTAATGATAATTTTCTGATACAAGTTTTACTATTTAACCCATAACTAGAAGATGTGAAGAATTCATACTTTTCCCTAGAGTAGTTATTTTCCAAGCATAGCTCAGATGTGGCACAAGGCCGAAAGTATGAGGCACCCAGTGAGGATTGAACTCACTACTCAGTTGTAATATTTCTAGTGAGACAAGCTTGCTAACTCGAGGTGCCCAACTTTTCCCTAGAGTATATGCGCAAAAGTGAATATTACTAACCCAACTGTAATTCAAACTCAGCTCTCTGATTTCTCATTCAAATCTATTATCCATTACACCACCCATGCATCCAAGATTACTGCATCTGGTATTTCCAAACAGTCACCCATCTAGGTACTGACAAGATCCAACATTGCTTAACTTCAGTGATCAGATGAGAATGAGTGTTTTAACATGATATAGCCATAAGCCTTAAAAGGGAATCAAATGTATTGGTAATTCTTTTTTGTGTTTCAATTTGACATGACTTTTGACTTGCCATTGTTAATCTGGTTCAATAGGGAGAAATGTCATGCCCAATGAAAGGAATTTTGACCTGTGAAATAAAGAAAGAGAAGGTTTTTTTTTTTCTGCTTTCAAAATTTTTACTTTAGACACAATATCAAAAGGTAGTAAACAGCACCAGGTATTCATTTCTTCCAGATATTTTATCAGTTTGCTAGCTGTTGTTAAAATGTATTTCACAGCATAGAAATAAAGGAAAAAAATTAGACAATATTTGAAATAAAGAGTTCAGTAGAAGAAAGATGATCATATCAATGGAAACACTTGGAAGTCAAACAAGGAGATAAAGGTCTTGTACAGATGCAGTGGGGAATTATCTCCCTTCTGGAAGGATGAATTCATGAAGGTCATGTGACAGCCAGAGACTGACGTCAGTCCAGGAGTTCTGTGTAAATCTTGATGGAGGTAGATATAATAACCCATGGCAGTAAGGAGAACAAATGAAAGCCATATGGTCCAAACATAAAAGACATCATCTGACCTTTTTCATCTCACCCCAAGAAAGGTTATAATGCCACTAGGATGCAACAGTTTACTGAGACTGAAAGAGAATGAGAAGACTTTAGTGAAGAGAAAGGACAATAAAAGAACAAGATTTAGGGAGACAGAAGATAGCAATTGCTGTTGCATTTAAATTTTTTGAAGATTGTAGATGGCAAGTAAGACCCTCTCAGTTTTTTTTATCCATATATATTAGTGTTTCTCTGTGTGGGACAAATAGTGACAGATTGAGACTTATTTGTAAATCATTTATTGTACATAAAATCTTTGTGAGTACAGTGCATATTTGGCATTCATTTCTTCTGGCTATTCTGGCCCTTTCTTCCATTGTGTTAAGGTGTTAGTATATCACAGAAATGCTTATTAGGGGCCATTGGAGACTGGAAATAACCAAGATAGCTATTCTCTATTTCTGATCAGCTTATTTACACTATAAGATATAAAAGACTATGTAAATTATTCAGTTTGTATGCCAGTATTATTAAGGAGGAAGTTCCACTTAGACAGTTTTCTCCCCAAAATGCTGTTAACTTTTAACATCACCCAAAATAAAAAAAAGTCTGGAAGGAAACTCCTATCAATATCACAAAGGGCAATAAGATTTAATGGACTTGAGAAGTCAAACTTCTTGAAAAACTGTTAAAAATAAATAAGATTTTATGAATTTTAATCAACAGTAACAGTAACATAAGTTGATGAATGCTGAATATTTGTAGTATTGAAATGGCTATTCTCACCAATTGAATCAAATAGTTTCAGATGGAATTTAAACCTAGTAAACTGATTACATTTTTTCTGGTAATAACCATTATGCCTCCCACATATTTGAAATTTTATTTTTTGCAGTAAGGTTCACCCTGTACAAGGCCCAGGGGCCACTCAAGGTAGAGGGTTATGTTAAGGAGCAGTTTATATGAATATGAGGGGAAGATATCGGTTAACTCTAGACAGGTTAAGAATGTGTTGATGGGGGCTACAACCTCTTCAGAGTCTGTTCCACAGAGCAGTGTTTGACAGGAAGAAGCTGTTTGAGTGGAACTTAATTCTCACCAATAAAATATGGAGGGAATGTGGGTGGTTTGCTACAAGGTAAGTGCCATTGCAGGACCTAGCCTTTGAAGGTTAGACCTGGTGGAACCAAAGAATGAAATAGCGATAGAGCAGTGAGAGGCTTACCACATCCCGCTTGTGAGTTGTTGAAGGATGGAAAATAATTTGTGACTAACAAAGACTCGGAAATGCCTTTGAACTATATCAAAACTGGAAAGTGAGGATTGGGCAGCTCCTGCCTAAATACGGCAACAGTACACCATTTTAGGCCTGCCCCTGAATCAAAATCACTTAGGTATGGAAAAGCGAATAAAGAAACTACTTCTGTACCTTTTCCAAGAAAAATCATGGTAGTTCATAGATTAAAAGGAAGCTGTGGAGAGTCACGATTATCTATGTCTTATATTGACAAGGCATTAACAAAAAAAAAGACCAATTAGTTTAGAATAACTGACCAGTACTTATTGATCAGCAGAGTCTGGTTTTTGTTTCAGTAGGAATATTGATAACCTTATTGGTCAAGGACAATTCATAGCCAAACATCTAACTCTCTCTTGGATCTGAATTGATGCTTGGTTGACGATATCAAGAGAGGTACTGTATGAATGATCTGTCTTGTACTTCTGGGAAGGAATGGTGGCTTGTTTGTGTTAAGTGATCTATTAGAGGTGTGATCAAATGATTTATTCACATGCCTGTAAGGCATTAAGAAGAGAATTCATTTGTACAGCAGGAACAGATTCTCCAGTGTCCAATGTGGACTTGGACAGAGTTATTTATTCAAGGTTAATATGATCATTTCTCTCAAAAAGTCACCAGTTCCTTCTGGTTTGATACAATAAATGTGGATTATTAAGTTTACCTTCAGTCATTACTTCATTTGATATGTAATAATAGGTTGATCACATAGACTTGTTTGTTGATAACAACGCTATCCAAATTTACTCCTATATATGTAGATGTGCAGGTGGTGTAATGAAAAGAAGCTCAGGATGAAATCAGAGAGCTGAGTTCCAATTCCAGTTAAGTGAACATTTAATTTTATCCATTACTATTAATACTCTATTCCTTAATATTGAGCAGTTTACTTACAAAAACTGTTCGCCTTAAAAGCATTATCTTTCAGAAAGGCTTATGACCACATCATGTTGAAATACCAGTTCCTATACAATCACCGAAGTTACACAATGTCAAGCCTAGTAAGTACCTAGAAGGATGACAATTTGGGAATACAGTATGCTGTAATCTTGGCTGTGCAAATGGTATAATGAATAATTGGCTCAGAATTTATTAACTGGGGAGCCGAGTTCCAAATCCCATTGAGTTCATTATATTCACTTACATGAAAATACCCTTGGGAAAGGTACAAATCCACCTCTTCTCCCTTCAGCTAAGGGTTAATAAGTAGGATTTGTATCAGTAAAACATTATTATCTTATAATATAAGCCATAGTAAACAAATCAGCCAATCAATTTAATTACAAAGACTGCTTGCTTTAAAAACATTATCTTCCAGAAATACCTTGGTTACAATTATTTTTAGGTGAGGGACAAACAACATTTTTTATTGTTTTACATGTATGTGAATCTATATATTTTATCAAATTCTTTTACTCATTTATGTTTTATCTACCTATCTATCTATATATATATATATATATATATATATATATATATATATATATATATATATATATATATATATGTATGTATGTATGTATGTATGTGTGTGTGTGTGTTAGTAGGATAAAGAATAGTACCCAATCAAAAGTGATAAGGAGATAAAGTGGAAAAGTTTTTACAGACAGTGTGCTTTGCTTTCATTAAGTAGGCATCCTTAGACTTATGCAAAGGTTGACTGAAAATTTGTCAATAGAATAGAAACAACAACAAAAAGGACACAGAAACATAGAAAATAAATTGCACAAAATGCCCAATGATATACATCAGTGAAACATCTAGAAATCTAAAAAAAAATAAAGACTGTATGAGAATTGCAGGGATAACACTCTAAATGCACTGGTAGTAACACATCTGACCACAATTTTGACCTAATAAAAGTCAGTCTGGTCAGAAGAGAAAAGAATTCACTAAGAAGAAAATGCATTGAAAGTGCACTGATTTCACAGTTCTCTACAGACAATCTCAGACCAGGCTCATACACAATATCACTGATCACTGCAAAAGCAATAGTAGCACAATGTGGTATACAAACTAATACAGAAACAAAAAGAGGTCTACTCCAGGAAGGCTATTTCAAATCCAGCAGATGTTAACAGCTTCAGTACAAAAACAAAAGAAGCACTTTTTGGCCATAGTATCTGCTAAGATTATTTCTTATACCTTTCTCAAAACATTCCAATGCACTTTCCTTAACTCAGGTTTGTAATTCATTCTGATCTGAAGAAGCCTACCACACAAGGAAGGAACTCACCAGCTGTAAAATTTTTCGACTTTGTCTCATTATTACCATTATATATATATATATATATATATATATATAGATAAATAAAATCTTTTGGTTATGCGAAAGATGCTGTAAACCAACTGCTGAAATAAATTTAAGTTTATAACTGAAAAATTCAAATGTAAGGTTTTTCTTTGAAATTTTCTTTATCTATCTATCTATCTATCTATCTATCTATCTATCTATATATATATATATATATATATATATAGGTATTTTCTCTCTCCTCATTCTCTCTATATATATGGGTATTCTCTCTCACTATATATATATATATATATATATATATATATATATATATATATATATATAGCTATGTTGTCATAATTTATGAATATAATTTTCTGGCTATACTTATATTACAGAATGTAACAGAAATTCAAACTTGACAATATTTCCTCAGCAAATTTTGATTTTCTTTCAGAAGCAAAATTCATGGCTTTCCTTAATGATAGCTGGCATTTTACCAAATTTTTCCTTGGATAGAATCCAGTTTTGATGCGTGCTTCCAGGATTCTAAGACAAATAACAGAGACATTGTTTTGGCTGTGGTATATCTATGTCATATATATAAATCTCCACCCTCAAAATAAATACAAAGAGACACTTTGCTTTGATATCATGGCTGGTTTAACAAGCCAGGTTACATGAAATAATTCCATCCTCAAAATTTATTCTGGAAGCTGCTGATTGTCTTCTGCCAGATTTATTCAATAGAACACCCTATGATTGTTATAGGCCCTCCCACATTTCTTCCTGGAGACATAGCCCTCAGGTTTGCATTATACAATTTTGCAAACCTTATAATGCCATTTTCTTTTTTTTTGCACCTGTGGTTTCAAGTCATTTGTCAGGGCAACAGAAATTAATGTTGGATTTTTTTTAAATGAACAATTATCATTATTATATGCTTTTCGGTTTTAGAGAAAATGGAAACAAAAAGGAAACTTATACTTAACATCAGGAAGAGACAGTTAAAATTTGTGGAGTACATAATGATGAAGGAAGAGTTGGAAAATGTGATACTCACAAGACAGATTGAAGGCAAGAGGGTCAAAGGAAAACAATGCATAACATAGTGAGCTTTAGTAAATTAATGTCAGAACAGAGTTTAGGAGAAACAAAACAGTAAAAAGACCTATAAAGGACATGAAATTGTGGAGAGCCAGGATTGCCTACATTCTAGAGGACATGGTACAGAAAGAAGAAGATTTTAACCGGTACATTTATCTTGGTTGTTATACTCACATTTTGGCTACTCTATCTTCTGGGATTCTTCACTCTTTATTCAATTCACATGATTTATCTGGTCCCCTGGAAATTGTGGGTTCAATCTATTGTTTGGATAGTAGAGAAAAGTTATATATTCTAGTGCACTCTTTATACATTTTCATGTTATGAAATTAACTTCATGCTTAATTAAAACTGCATTCTTTAAGTCGATGGTTAGATTCATTATGATAAATGATTAATACATTTTTTCAAAATAAAAGTGTTGGTAATTTAAACACATCAGATGCAGGATTTTAGCACACCTTCATCTTTTGCATTCCTCTCAATATATAAATATAAGTATCACTTATTTTAATCCGATGAAGTCCTTTTGAAGGATAAAAAATTTTACATATATTCTTTTCCATTTCATCATTTAATCACCGCCATTCATCTGATATATATAATTTATCTGTCATATTTTTCTCTCATAGATATATATATATATATATATATATATATATACAATTGAGAGAAAGAACAGATGGAATAAAAATTCACAGTTTGTAGCATTTATTTTTTAAAAGTGCTCAATACAAATTAGAGCAAAATATTATTATAATATTTTTATTATAATAAATTACAATAAAAACATTTTACATCACTACACAAAAACTTTAATGTTTCAGTACTAAGATGGCACTTCTTCAGGTGATGGTAGATAACAAGTGATAAAAACAATTTATTGGGAAATTTAGAAACAAATCTTTACCTCTTTTCATAAGTTAAAGGTGGGGCATAAGGTCAGAATTAAAAATATACTTATGGGTATGTCTAGATTAACCAATGAATGTCAGGTCTACACTAAAATATAAAAATAAGGACAGAGGATGGAACTGGGTGGGTTATTTTTACATGTCAAGAAAACTAATGCTTTGACAGTTCATTCAACAATACTAGGGAACAATTTCAGCAACAAATGTATTATTAGTGTATCCAAGTATGATTTGCCCATTTCTTGAAGTAGACATAAATTTATCAGAAACGGATTTTTAAAAAAATTAAAAAAAATTAATATACTCAAGAAGCTTAAAGGGGCCAATAGGTGAAATTAAGGATTTACAGATTCTAGTTATTTTTAATATTTTCCATTTTACCATAAGAGTTTTGTTAACTTCTTTTAAGTGCCAAAAATAATTAGAAAGGGATGTCTGTTGTTGAAAGATGTTATGTGTTGATACCGCTGAGTTTTAAAGGCATTTTTCATATTACCAATATAAAATTTTTCATCAGTTGGATTTTTTCTAGATGAAATAGTACTTAGGTAAACAACAGAATCTGTTAGACACCTATTTTGTAATGGACAGTTGTTGGGATTTCTACAGTTGCAGAAGTTGGTATTGTTATTGTTTGCTGCTATGGAATGGTTATTGTTACTTAGGTTTAAGTGTTGATTTAAAATCTTATAACTGTGTTTTTAATAATTTTTTCAAGGTTATCTGTACAGCTATAGCTTAATTTAAGTGTATTTTTATTAAAAATCTTACTAAGAGGACTATTACTAATGAAGTGTTTATCAATTAAATTGAGAAAATTCTGTCCTAACTAGGTACTAACCATTTTGTTAAATGGGGAAGTGTATCAAATGATTTTTCTGTTTCTATTTTCCCATTAAAACTGTTATGTTTTCTATATTTAATGTCAGGGCACTTATAGCACTATTTTCTGAAGCAGTGTCATAAAATTTGCTATGTTTATAAGATGTATCTTCACTGGAAGAGTTATTACTGATTCTATATTCTATGGAGGAGAATGGGTATGTGTTTGATTATAGATAGAGGATGATTTGAATTTGGTTGGATATATAATGGATTTGTATTAGTTTTCATGTAGCATTGGTATGTATTATTGACTAAGTCTAGTGTTACATCAAGGAAATCTACTTTTTTAAATTTGTGTTTATTATAACTTTCAGGTTTATTTAAAATTTAGAAATTTAAAAGTTCAGGTTTAGACTTTTAAATTCCAAACATTTGGATATTTTTTTATTAAGCTGTTTCTTGATCTAAGCTTTCAGCTCACATGAGCCATCTTCAGGGTGTTTATACGGACATTTAAACAAATAAATAATAAGATCGCATAGCAGTCTTCTATGTCAACATAACAGAATATCATCTTTGATGGTGAATATCTTTGTTTAAATGTCCATATAACCACTCTGAAGATTGCTCGTGTAAGCTAAAAACTTAGATCAAGGAACAGCTTAATAAAAAAATATATGTCTATATATATATATATATATAAAGAGAGAGATATACAAGCCTGGCATGTACTAACCCCATTTTTATGTATTGCACTCTTGAAGACTGTTTATATATAAATTTCAAGCCAAAAAATTACTCTGAATGTTCAGTCAATGAATGACAAATGTTACCTGTATGGAAACAATTAATCTCACCATTACTAGTTCCTTAAGAATACTGAACTCATTCTTTGTGTTGTTTGGAATGATAATAACTGTTCTAAAAATTATAGCAATTATCTTCTATAAAGATTGCACAAGTGAAGAAAGCTGTAGCAGGGCTGGTATATACTACCTACACCATAATGCCTGACCCGGGGTTGGAAGCATGCTGATTGATGGTCCCAGGTAGTGCATTTTGACCCTTACTATCTTATAAACATTTGTTTTTTTCTACTTACATTTATATACTTTACAAATTAAGCTAAGCATAGCTGACTATTAAAGGATGAAAAATTTCACAGATTTTTGGATCTTTTTTTTTCATCCAAATCCGGAAATTTGTTTTACTAATGGTAAGTCTTAAAAAAAAAAAAAACTATATAAAATTCACTGTTTTTATCCCTAATGCTGAATGTCTTAAAATTCTTCAACTTTTTAAAATGAAAAATCATAAGTTAGTGTTAAAAATTGCTGAAAAACATTGTTAATTTGCGATAGAATGATCTATTATGACATCTCTCTAATTAGTATTTAGATACATTGTATTTATTTTCAATTTTTATAGTTTAATTGTTAATCTATATTGCATATGATACATTATTGTAGATAATTAGGTTACTGTAAAAAGTGTATTTTATATGAATACTACCTTATGAAAATTAAGATGTTGCAGAGTGGGGGCTTAATATCATAGATTCAAGGGGGCCATTTCATAGATTCTGATGGTAGTGGGGCACGAGACCCTTGCACCAGCCCTGGATAGATAGATATATCATATTATCTCAATCAAAGCAGTAATTGTATGCTTGCTTTATCTCTTCAAATAGAAATTCCGCCTTTTATAACTGATATAGAAATAACCCTATCCAGTCATATTATTAATTATTTATTAATTAATTCTTATTATTCAAGATATTCAGAAGTGATTAATATATCATTAGACTGCCAACTGATTTACACTGAGTTGGTAATTAATTTCTAATTATCTTAATTACATTCAGATGAGGAGATGCATGAGAAGGTTTAACTTCCCCACCCCTCATCAGAACTGCAAAACATCCACCCTGATTTGTTTTCTGTACTCAAAGACCTTCAGGGCCCATATATCAGCAAATCTATGGAAGATCTTTGGAAGCTCGGTGCTAAATCTTTTATTGGAAAGTTAAGTATTACAGAAAAGTGATAAGAATATTAATTCTATTTGAGACTTTTAATCAGTTTAAAAATTCCTGATGCTCAAATCACAGATTATGGCTAACTTAAAGACCCCTTATCACAAGATGCAATGCATCTATAATCTCTAGTCATCTGATTGCATACAATTCAGTACAAGTAGATTAACAATATTAAACAAAAGAAAATACTTTCAAAGTGACTAAATATCTATAATTTTATATTTCATAATGAAAACAAATAAATCTGCCTGTTGCAACAAAACTAGTCATGTCTTTTTTGCATATGTTTAAGTGCATTTTTCATTTTTTACTCTAAAGCTTATTTTATTTACACATATGAAGACTGTCTCTTCTTATTATAAACATTATTTTTAATGGGTACAGGTGTTTGTGTTAACATCCATGCAAAAAATAAAAAGCAAAAATAAAACAGGGATGCTTTGTCAAACATGTATCCACTAAATATAGTGTTTTGAGTTATAAGAAATAATTTTAATATTGTATTGTGTTGCTCAATGACACATGATCAGTAGTCAACTTCCACGATGATAAACTAGAGACCTCTAATTAGAAGATTGGAGTTTTTGAGGAGCATGGAGAAACCACTTAATTGCTGTTATTGCCAGGTCCACTCAGACCTGAAGTGGTAACACCTGTTAGGGATCCCATTTATGGGCAAATAGTGAACCACCAAATAAAAACAAAATACCATGAAAGTATAAAAATACATTTTATACTAAAGATACCAGCAATACATTTTTATATAAAAATGACCAATACATTTTATCTATAATTGAAGGCATGCAATTGCATTCAAAATATATTTATTTGAAGCCATAAGATTATGTTCAGATTATTTAGATTTCGGCATTAAATAACCCATATAGATGTTGATATGCTGCAAAACAAAATCAACCAAATCAACTTCCACACATGCAGTTAGAGACAAATTATTCAAGTGTAATTGTTCCAATATCTTATATTTATGAAATGTATCAGCCATACTTTCAATCAACTGTAATTGAATTAATTCATCCTCGATTGTCAAATCTTAAGTTCAAGTTTCTCAAATTCACAGAATCTGCTAGCTCCTCTTAATCTGTGAAGATATTCCATAACTGATTAATTTCAATATATCCACTTTTAGCACATCTCTACCTAGATGAAGAATGTATCAAAAGTATTTTCATTTTTTACAAAACTTTACTCTAAAGCTTACTTCATGTTCACATCCTAAGAATACCTATGTTTGGTTTTGGTTTGGTTTGTTTTATGACCTATCAGCCCCAATGGGTTTATTTAATGCTGACAATTTTTGTTGCTGGTAATATGTTTTTCTTCAAAAATCTATTTCTGGTAATATTTTTCCTTGAAGAAATCTATTTCTGGTAATATTTTTCCTTGAAGAAATCTATAGCTGGTAATATTTTTTTCAAAAAATGTATAGCTGTTTGTATTGTTGGTACTTTTTTTAAAAGTATTGCTGATAATAATTTTTCCCTCAAAAATTATTACTGATAATAATTTTTATTTATTACAAAGTATTTCTGGTATTAAAACCTATTTTTACACAAATTTGGGTGTTAACTATTTGCACATAGCTGGGACCCTAACAGGTGCTACCACCCCAGGTCAAGGTGGACCTGGGAACACCAGCAATTAAGAGGTGGTTCCACACTCCTCAAAACCTCCTGATTAGAGGCCTTGCTGTTGGATGCAGTTTATCGTCTTACCCAGGACAATAAGAATACCTATGACTCCACTACATATATATATATATATATATATATATATATATATATATATGGTTACCTCTTTTTGTTTGGATAACTAAAGGTTTGTAAATTAGATCTCTATATTTGTATTTAAGAGAAAGAAAACTTAAATGAAATTTAAACCTCTGCTATCTTGTACCTATACACAATCATGCAGAAAAGCTTCAGGAGTAAACCCTGAGGACAAATCCTGGGCCAGAGTCCCTAAGATGTTCAACTTCATTCTGGCAACTTCTGTGATAATGCCAGTGCCAAGCTGTATTGGACTTTTCCTTGGACAACATCAGTGGTGTGGAGAGGAGGGACATGCTGCATGGGTAATCAATCTCTTGTAAAACCCTATGCTGTGAAGAGGATGCTCCAGCATTGCCTCACCACAATGGCAAAACATAAGAAACAGCAATCTACTCATAGCAGGATTCCAAACGTCCTTCTGTACAGTGAACTGGCCTCCAGCAAGTGAGCATGAGAACAACCTCATCTTCGCTTTAAGGAAATATCTAAAAGTGATATGAGGACAATAAACATGGACATCAAGAGGGTCACTGATTGTTCATGCTGGAGATACAATTTACACTAGACATGTTAGCTGGATGAAAATGCTAAGGAAGCAAAACCTAAAATAAAAAAGTTGTTTTTTGTGCAGAGGTTCCAAGTATCTCATTCTGTCCACAAAAGAAATCCCCGCAGAAATCTAAAGTACAACAGCCAATCATGAACATTGCTCCCCCACCCCAAATGGATTAAGCCTGGAGCCTACACCTGTTAAACCACAGATATAAAAACACACACCTTGCCAACAAGAAGCACTTTGACTTGACACCTCAATCTCATCACATGACTGCTGGCCCATCTGCATACCTCACTGGTGTCAATTTTATCCCTAAAGATAGATGGATCAACCCCACTAACAACATCCCACTCATGCTACCAAGTGGCTTTACTAATCTACTCCACCAACTGACAACTCGACTAACCAACTTGAGCCCTGCATTCAGCCTTACCAATAACACTTTTACCCCTAATCACTTTCCTTAACAGCAGCTAAAAAACTACATATCAAAAATTCTGCTACCTTTTCATACAATTATGTGTATATTCTGAAAATTGATCAATACACACTCTTGGAACTTTAATCCTTGTTTGTTCTTTTTTGTTTGTGATCATATGCTTTTGCTATAAAAAAATTATGTGGTTTTTGTTATTTGGTAAAGTTCTTTGTGATTTTGTAATGCCAATCAATAGGGCTGATCCAAGATCATCTATAATGGCTTATTCAAGATCATCTTTAAGATTTGAAACTATTTTTAACTATTGATCTGAGAAAATAATTGTAGTACATTAGACAAAATTGAAAAACCAAAGAGGAGATCTCATTGGATAAAAATGAAATTAATTTTGATAGGTCCTGATAACTGAGTCAAATATCTTTTGTAGCTTAGTTTTCATACCCACTGATTTGATTTTAACATGAATCAGTAAATAATTTTCAGTTACCCTACCAACAACATAAGTTTAGTGACATTCCATAAAATGGGTCTCTTTATCTCTACTTCCATTAAATAAAGAAAGTATGACCTAAAAAACAAATGCAATATTAATGACAAATAGACCAAGTAAAGATAGAGAAAAATGATTGATGGTGTCAGTTATTTTTGCCAAACTATTGTGGCAAGCATGCTGATCTTTGAATTTGAAAATTGATTACTCTATTGCAAATATATATGTAAATAATATTTAATTATTTCTTTTTCATATAATATTGGGCATTAAACTCATTCCTGTTCTAATCCAAAAATTTATTAATGAAAATTTTAAAACAAAACAAGGCAATTTCAACATTTATGAAAAATTAAATTTGAATATTTTTTTTACTTTCATTATCTTTCATTTGTTTTTGTTCATTAAAAATGATCTCAGAAATTCAATATATTTGTAAAATTTTTGCAACAAATAATTTTTATTCTAATTCTCATTTTCTCTGAATTCACAGTGAACTGAATTGAAAATATTGTATATATTCCTAAATAATAATAATAACTCATCCTGTTCTTCGTTAGGTCAACAATCTTTAAAGCTCAGTTATTTCTTTTATCCAGTTATAAGCTTGAGGTGAAAGAATCAAGTTTATTTCCTGATTAAATCTCATCTGCTTAAGGCACTTAACAGACAACACTGATGGTTATGAATGGCTGTACTCTTTCTATGCTTCCACTGGGTTAAAAAAAAGTTGACTTCAATTTCAAATCATCCAAATTTGAATGAGTCAAATTTCACTGAATAATATTTTTCTTTGACTGAAAAGTAATTAAACTTTAATTTTGAATACATTATATCTCTAAAATTTGCTCTCTCTTAATGAAGGTTCCTTTAAAAATAGCCACAATGGAAATAATTCACTGTCATCTAATCATTCCAAAGAGAGTCACATGATATCTTTTCTCTTCTAATATGGGCTACCATATTATGGGATATAGCTTTATGTTTTTTTTCTCAATTCATATGGTATACCATATTATGGGATATAGCTTTATGTTTTTTTCTCAATTCATATGCTATACCATATTATGGGATATAGCTTTATGTTTTTTTCTCAATTCATATGGTATACCATATTATGAGATATAGCTTTATGTTTTCTCTCAATTCATATGGTATATCATATTATGGGATATAGCTTTATGTTTTTTCTCCATTCATATGCTATACCATATTATGGGATATATCTTTATGTTTTTTGAATTTGACTTTCAGGAGTCGTGTTCTTTTTCACATTTATAAAAGGCTTTATAAATGTAATTTTTATCTATTGCATTCTTGAAGACTGTTTATATATAAATTTCAAGACAAAAAATTGCTTTAAATGTTCAGTCAATGAATGACAAATGTTACCTGTATGGAAACAATTAATCTCACCATTACTAGTTCCTTAAGAATACTGAACTCATTCTTTGTGTTGTTTGGAATGATAATAACTGTTCTAAAAATTATAGCAATTATCTTCTATAAAGATTGCACAAGTGAAGAAAGCTGTAGCAGGGTCAGCATGTACTACCCACAAACCACCTAACCAGAGGGAAGGTCAAGCCTGATTGGAGGCCCCAGACAGTGCTTTATGACCCTTGCTTTCTAATCAACATTTGCTTTTTTCTAACTACATTTGTATACGTTACAAATTAAACTAAACACAACTGACTAATAAAGGATGAAAAATTTTTGCAGATTTTGACATCATTCTGAGATCTTTTTTTTTTCATCCAAATCCATGAATTTGTTCTGTTATGCTAAATCTTGAAAAACACCATATAAAATTTACTATTTTTATCCATAATCCATAATGTTGAATGTGTTAAAATTATTCAACCTTTTAACAAGAAAGAGCTCAAGTTGCTGTTGATCTACTTAAGATGGAATGATCTATTATGACCTGTCTTCCATTTATATTTAGATACATTGTATTTATTTTCAATTTTTCTAGTTGAATTCTTCACTTATATTGCATATGATCCATTATTGTAGATAATTAGGTCACAATAAATTTTTTTATTTTATATGAATACTACCTTATGAAAATTGAGATATAGTAGAGTAGGGGGGGGCACCATATCCTAAATTGAGTTGGGGGCACAGGACCCTTGCACTATCCATGACCTGTAGAGTGGTTCAGCTGAAACATTGTCTCCTCATCAATTATAACTAATTTCTAAACAGTTTGTATTGAAATAAATAGGTATAATATTTAATATATTTATTTATTTAGTAAATAAGTATAATATTTAATATAATAAAAGTATGCTGTTATCAATAAGCAAGAATTTTTAAGTTCCCGATGACCAATATTTTGTGATGTCTGGAATTTAAATGCCAGCCACAAATAAAATGAAATTAAAAGCAACTTTGATACTAAAAACGAAATAATATCCAAGCTTATGATGACCCAAGTAGATATTGATAGGCCTAAAGTACTCTTCAGATCTGTGTTTAAGTAAAGCCATTAATTTATTCCTCATGAATGAACAGCACAGTATTTATAAGTTAAATATACTTTAGAGATATTGGCCAGGATTTCCCCAGGGACTGAATTCTTACAATATATTGCCCCAAAGGGTTACAAGGGTTCACTTTTATTTGAATGAGGTCAGCATGGATGTAACATCCTGTGGGAAATTAAGAAGACAGTTCAAGTTATCACGGACAACCTATTAATTAAATCCTTCTGTCAAGCCCTTGGCAGCATCTGATACAACAGTTTAGTGCTTCTTATTGCTTAGAGAAACCAGTCGATATCTGATGGTGGTGGTTGAAATTGTTGCCTGAACAAACACATTACCAATTTATACAATACACCATCAATATTTTGGCTAATGTCAATCCAGCATCACTTTTAGTCTATGATTACAAGAAGACACTTAATGAAATCAGCTACTAGCTGAGGTAATTTATGCAGTAGGTTCTCTTTTAAGAGTTATATGCCATTTGTCACAATCCTTCTTTTTTTTTACAGTAAGGTTCACCCTGTACAAGACCCAAGGGCAGCTCAAGCAGAGGGCGACTTTAAGGGATAGTTTATATGAATGAGAGGGGAAGATAATGGTTGACTCTAGACTTGAACAAGTTAAGATTGTAGTGATTGGAGAAACATCGTCTTGGGAGTCTGTTCTATAGGACAGTGGTTCACAAAGAAGTTTTTTGAGTGGAACTTACTTCTTGCCAATGGAATACAGAGGGAGTATGAGTGGTTTGCTACTATGTAAGTGGCATGGCAGGTCCTAGCCATCAAGGTCAGACCTGGTGAAACAGTTTTCATAATAATTTGATTGTTATGAATTTTGCATATAGTTAAGCTATTGGCTACAAAGAGAGATTCTAAAATCAAGGATATAAAACAGACCTCGGGAAACTGTAGCCCATTTTGTTTCATTTCATTCTCACTTGTTCACTCACAGACTCTCTTATACATAATGACATAAATAATGAATAATTACAATGTTTCTTAAATTTTGTAAATTTTCAGCAAAAGTAACATTTTCATTGTTTCCATTGGGGATTTTCACCTAAGGGAGATCGTATGTGTAAACATCTTTTCCTTTTGAAATAGGAAACATTCATCATTTATTCTCTAAAGAAGAAATATATGTTTTTATTTTCAAATGAATAAATTAATAAATCACATGCAGCAACATGTGTTAATCACAATGTCATCAATGATAATATATCAAATCTTTAATTTTTAATTATAATAAAACAACTTTTCCTCCATTTCTAAGGTATAACCGTAAGTTCTACTCTAACAGTTTCTTTTCTCACATTTCTCACTTGTAGAAAAAGAAAAAGGCTTCCATGTATTCCAGCCAACTTTGATCTTCAAAAATATAAATGCAATGTCAATTATCATCTACTGCCTTCCAGTTTACTCTTCTATTGTTCTTGCTCCTTAATGTTTCTCTTATTTTTAATTCTTTTACACCAAGTAACCCATTGTGTCTTAGTGGCTTTACTACCTTGCTTGGGGTGAAAAAAATGCTTACACATATGGTCTTCTGTAGCAAAAGTAACTAAGATAGTTACTACAAAAAATTATCTTTAATCTTTTTAGTAATACGACCCAACTTGTGATGAGCCATAGATCATGCAACCTACTACTTGGAAAAGGTTGCCCATGCCTGACATAAAGTTATCAAAACTAGTCCTAACGGATCAAAGAGAAAAGTGAATGATTGAAAACCTCTAAAACATGATGCACTTTTTATACTCAATTTCATCCCATACAAGCCTCAAAAGGTACTCAAGGTAGAATGTTACTGTTAAAATGGTTATGGCAAATGAGGTATGTTCTATGAAAAGAGGGTGGGGGTAGGAAGTGAAGGTTATAAGGATAAGTAAGAGAGATAGTGATTGACTCTTCACTTGAAGAAGGATTTACTATATATGACTATCATAATTGGATAAATATATTTAAAGACTCACATGTGAAAACCTTCTAATAACATAAAATATAGCATCATTTTTGAAAGCATATGTAAATGAGTATAAATATAACATTCTACTAGACTTAAAGTGGGGGATTAGTTTTTTACTGTTATTAAGTAATAAATTGATCCCCCTAGATTTGCTATATATCCCTATTATAATTGGACAAATATATTTACAGAATCATGTGAAAGATTTTTTATAACAGCATGGCCATAACTAAATAGGCCATCATTTTTTGACAGCATATGTAAATGAGTAAAAATATAAGATTCTACTGGGCATAAAGTGGAGTATTAGTTTTCTGTTGTTAGTAAGTAATAAATTGATCTCCTTAGAATTGCTATATATGACCATCATAATTGAAAAATATATTTAAAAACGCACATGTGAAAATTTAATAATAGCATAGACAATATAATATGTTATCATTTTTGACAGCATATGTAAATAAGCATAAATATATGATGTTACTGAACATAAAAATGAGGAGTTGGTTTTCTATTATTTTCAAGTAATAAATTGATCCCCTTAGAATTACTATATATGACGATTATAATTGGACAAATATATATATTAAAGACTCACATATGAAAGCCTTCCAATAGTAGGAAGGACTTCACAAATTATGCCATCATTTTTTGTAGCATATGTAATTGATTAATTGATTTGTTTTCTATGGCTTATCAACCCTTTGAAGGTCATTTAAAGAATTTTTTTTAAGATAATAATGGTTTAGTGATACAAACCTTACTAATTAACCCATAGCTTGAGGGAGAAGAGGTGGATTCATACCTTTCCCAAAAGTATTTGCATGTAAGTGAATATAACAAACACAACAGGAATTAGATCTCGGCTAACTAATTAACAATTTGAAGCCATTATCAGTTATATCACCCACATATCCAAGCTTACAGCACATGGCATTCCCAAGTGGTTACCCATCTAAATACTGACCAGGCTCTACATTTATTAACTTTGATGATCATATGTGACCATAAGAAACAGCATATGTAAATAAGTATAAATATAAGATTTTACTGGACATAAAAGCAGGGGATTGGTTTTATATCAAGTAATAAACTGATCCCTCATTAATTACTATATATTAATATAATAATGCATAAAATATATTTAAAGACACATAATAAAACCTAAATAGTAAGAACTTAACAAAATATGCCATCAATTTTGACATCTGGGGTAAAATAATTTTGTTAGAAATTATTAAAAATAATGTCTCTTCAAAGTTTTGTATTTAGTTGAAGATTTTAGACACACAAGCAAATCTTTAATCCACTAATGATCTCAAAAGTGTAATACAGTTGTGTTGATTGACAAGAAGAGGATATTATAAATTTAAAGACTTAAGCTGAATATGGCAAATGGTCATATTTCTGAAAACTCAAAAAAAAGAACAGTTTATTTGAGAGTTAGGCATTGCCATATTTATATAATCTCCCATAACCCATTATGATCATAGGTGTACCATATATCTACTGAATCCATAGTAACAGTGAGTGTGTCTAAGGCAAGATAGTCTGATGAAGCCCATCCTTGTTCAGGCTTACTTTGAATAAAAAAGATGTCCTTCTCCTAGACTGGTTGTCACTCAAGGCTAAAGAACTCTGCCCAGTTGTTTAACTCATAGCTGAACCGGACAATAGCTGACCCTATCTACTCATATTTCACCTATATAAACTAAATGTAAATCATCTTGTAAAAGACTAAATATTCACTGGTGAAAATTTTCATAGTAAACCATTCTGTTATGTCTTTCTAACATTAAAGGTTGGAAAAGTTTTCCAAAAGACTTTTGAATGACCTTTGATCTTCTGTTTTGATGGTACCAATATTAAAAGCTACTGATTTGATGCTATTCTTGTAATTGGTGTGTCTTGATTAATGAAGTCTCATACAAATAAAATAACCACCAACTTAATAGAAAGGTCAGTATTGTTTGATCTTAAATTCTATTCTTTTCTTCTTTTTCTCGTTGTTGGAGTTGATTATGTGCACTATTAGCAGGGTTATCTGGCATTACCTGACTTCAAACAGTTACCAAGATCAACACTGACCTTTGATTACTTGCTTTACTTATATTTTGCTTGCAGTAACAGTCAATTAATAATAAAATGCAAGGAAAATAAATGCAATGATGAAAAAAATCATAGTGAGGATGTTTTGCTGTGTTTACTAAAGATTAAAGTGTTTAATGACATGCAGGCTGTAGGATGGTTAATGTTATAAGATGTGAGTTGAATGTCTCTAATGTGGGCAAAGAAAACTATTTGGGGGAAGAATAGAGTTGGTAAAACCTGGAGATGATGCATTTGTTCAGTCAGTTGAGAGTTTTTTGTGTGTCAACAGCTGAACTGTTCACCATGATTTAATTTGTTGTTTGTGAGTGGCTTTCTTAAAAGCTAATCTGGTGGCTCTCAGTCTTGTCTTTTTTTCTTTGGTGGCAACATTTGTGATTGAATTCTTTTATGCTGTGTTTTATATTCTTTGAGGGGATTTGTTTTATGGGCTGGATGTGATGCTCAGAGTCTCTGTGTAAATTAGAAAGTAATCTAATTTGAAGCAGATTATAACATTAGTGATTCAAAAAGAGAAATAAGAGAGCTAAGTACAAATTTCAGCCCCTAAAAAATCAAATGAAAATGGAAGTACATCATCAAAAATTAATAATGGCTCTCAATGCTTCATCTAATAAAAATAATACTGCTACTACCAATACTGGATGTGCAGGTGGTGTAAATGATAATGGCTCAAAATGAGAAATCAAAGAGCTGAGGTTGAATTCCAGTCAAATTGTTACATTCACTTACGCACAAGTACGCTTGTGAAAGGTATGAATCCATCTGTTCTCCCCACCTATCTATGGGCTGAATAGCTGGACAGACTTGATCGTATAGCTTTGGTTGGCAACCAGTCTCCCACAGAAAGAAATGGCAACCTACTGCAGAATCTTCTGCCTCATCAGTCATGTATTGAAAGAGACATAATCACACAAACATGTTCACGTATGTCATTTAACTCACTTACTGACTAATATTACAAGTGTAAGAAGAAAAATAAAAATGATGTCAAAAAGATAATGGACTAAAGTGTGAGTTTACATGTTAGACTGGATTTTCTGCAAAGAAGCTAAACAATTTGTACTTTTAACCAAACATCTCTGAGGCAAAAGGAAATAGTGGTTTTAATTAAAAACTAGGTTAATCGTTATTTCATTTCAACACTATTCTTTATTAAATGAAGCATTGTCATCCATTATCAAATTTAACTGACATAGTATTTTTTTCGGCTTAATTTTTAGTTGCTTTTTGTTATCACATCCTACATTGTTGATCTAGGGCAGAGAGTAAATGTAAGTCAGCAGCCCATGTAAAGTTGCAATAAAAAAAACACACTAAAAATATTAAAATTAATTTAAATGCCAGCCAAAATTAATAATAATGGATAAAAATATTTTTTAAATTTGTTCAATCTTATAAAATATGAAGACTAATGAATCTCATAATTATTTTTGCTTTTAGCAATTTAGAGAATTTGTACTCATATTAAGTCACAAGAACATTTGCTTCCTAGGTTCCATGACCTCTGAAACTATAAATTAATTGTTATCTGATGTATTAGACATTTATAGATGGAAAAATTTGACTCCTAGATATTGGACGTCTAATGGAAAGAAATTTATAAATTGAAAGGTAAACAAATTTGTTGGTGAGTTTCTACCATGATTTTAAAAGTTTAATATTTATAAATTCAGTTCTCATTTTTTGAAATATTTATAATTTTAATTATCATTAAATTAGTGGTTTCAAAATTATTTTTAAGTTTTTATTTAAATAATATTAAAAGTATTATTTTTTTTATTTATAAATTTTTGTGTTCTTTTGTTTTAATTTCTATATCTCATCTTTTTTTTAAATTTTAAAGATAATGTTTGTTAGGCTCTCATCTACTATGCATTTTATATTATAATCAACAACTTAAGATTGTGCACTATTCTCCAAGAGACAAGTTACCACACTTGAATAACTTAAACCAATTTTAAGAACAATATGGTCAAATATTGTTTCCTTTTCTTTCACTTTCCAAATTGTTGAAGCAATTTCAGCAGCATTGAAGCTTAAGTTAAATTAATGCCAAAATCTGAATACTTGTATCCACTATTGGCTTGTTAGTAAGGCACTAAATTCACTAACTGCCTCTTCAAAAAGGCTGTCTACCAAGTAAACATTTACAGATATAAATGACTAATATTTACCTATCCCTAAAGTAAGTAATTAAAAAAGACTGATTTTGACAATAACGCTAATAACATTGGCATGTTTTAAAATTAACTGTTAATATTTAACAGCCCCAACCCCACGAGGGATGTATGTGGCACAAGGCTGAGTTTACCATGGGTTCTTCGAGCCCATAGGCTCAGCCAAAAATATTCCCTTAGAACCAGCATAAACGGGTTAAGGGACTGTCTACCTCCCCGGACAAAACTTTGCCCTGCGGCAAAGCCTCATCCGGGTTTCTCTCTGCCTCGACAGAGAGTTTGACAGTATTAACTGTTGGGCTTCTAAAATTCATCTTTTCCTATATATAGAGATTAGTCACATGATGTTAGGTGGTCTCTCATTGGTTAATAAAACATTGTGAGTTCAGAAAAAGCTGACAACCACAGAGAAAGGACCAGACATGCTCTGAAGCAACATGCAATAAATTCTCTCTGCCACAACAGTACCAGTTGTTGAGGGTTTTAAAAGTACAAGTTATCTAGCCCTATTTCACTCCACCAGATGGGTAAGTCTGCCTGACATATTCTCTATATAGAGGAAAGGACATTGTGTTTTTGTTAACTGTTATATTCATGTTTAGGTGTAAATAAATATATTTATTAGATGCTAATAAAGTATTCTTCTTATTTGTGTCAGTAAAGTGTGACTAGCTTTGACAACTATTATAACATCTGAAACAAAAAGTACAGCTCAAAAATACTGATAATGATATATTTCAAATGAATTCTTGACTGATTTTGACATATGGGGGTCAAACTGCTTAACAAGACTTTACTCCCATCAATGATTTGCGGGCAAGCCCACAGAATGGAGATAAGAGAAGATTGTTATAATAAATGGCTATTATATGAGATTGATTCTTTGTCATTGCTCTCAATTCATTAAGATTATCTCAGTGGCTTATTGTTTTTCATAATTAGTAGGTTTCATGCTTTATTTGGTTTAATTAACTCTACTAAGCTAGGATGCTGAAACTGTTTAACCCATTAGTTCATGGCATGCAATTTTTTTTTTAATGATTTCACCCTATGCAAGGCAGTAAAGCCACTAATACACAAGGGGTTACTGAGTGTGAAAGAATGAGAATTGAGTCAATTCAATAGGGTGAATAGTAGATTTAGTAAGTCTCTGAATTTTGCTTTTCTAGCAAGTTCATTACACATTTCTTTTATTGTCTTGGCCACATGAGGCCAAAAAACTCTGGTTTTGATAAGTTTACTTGGGGTTTTAATTTCTGAATATGATATTGCATGAATACTATCGAAAATGAATTTTTATAATTCACCGGGCATATATGGTTTGGAACACTGGTAGCATTATCATAGTATATGAAACTATTATTATCAGTAGTAAAAATGTATTATTTTAAATCTGGAAATTTTTGTAACTCAAAGTTCCTTAAGTTGTGCAGCAGCTTATAGCTGGCTAGTAACATAAGATCTCCTATAATTGATAGGGTAGTTCTAGACAAGCAATCAACTATAACATCTTGGTCTTCCTTTATGTTGCCTATATCTGATATATATATATATATATATATATATATATATATATATATATATATATTGCTTTTGCTGCTATCTGACTTAGCAGGGTTTAGACTATGGAATGCGCTGCACAAAGGCTTATGGTCAGTTAATAATAAAACTTGTTCTCCTTTGATATGTTTAAAATTTAACATAGCTGAATATACTGCAAAAAGTTCTTTATCAAAAGTCAAATACCTCATTTGAGTTAACTTTTTAGAGAAGAAGTCTATTGGAATTTGCACTTCTACTATTTGATGTAGGGCTGTGCCAATTTCATAATTACTGCTATCAGTAATCAACTGATATTCAGTACAGTCAAACTGTTGGTAAGCTAAAGACGGAAATTCACTGATTCTGCTTTTAATATCATTAAATGATTGCAATTCCAAGTCATTTAATGTAAACATATTATTACTGTATATACATATTATTTCTTTCTCTTAATGACATGACTGTGTCTGCAAAGTTTGGGATTAATTTTCTATAAAAATTTGCCATGACTAAGAAATGATGAAGATTCTTACGGTACTTAGGAGGGGGAAAATTCCATGATGCACTAACGTTATTTTGCGTAGGTCTAATATTATTAAAGCTAATATTATAACCCCCAAAATCAAATGACATCACATTAAATACTGACTTTGCTATTCAAATTTTTAGATTATTATTATTATTATTATCATATAGGATTTTTATAACATTTCAACGTCTTTTATGTATGATGAAGAATCATTGCTGAAAATAAGAATATCGTCAATGTATGTAAATACACAGTCAACATATTGAAAAGTCTTGTCCATATATCTTTGAAAAGTGGAAACTGCATTCTTTAATCCAAACAGCATGTATTTGTATTTGTGCAGTCTAAGAGGAGAAATAAGGACTGTTTTCTTTATATCATCTGTGTGCATTTTGATTAGATGGTATGCTGATATCAGGTCGATTTTGCTAAATCTTATTTTGTTGGCTAGTTTTTCAGCAATTAAATTAATGTTCAGTATGGGGTATTTATCACTTTTTGTAATGCCGTTTAATGTGTTGTAATCACCACAGCATCTGAAATTTCTATCTGTCTTTTTAACCACATGTAGAGGGCTCACCCATTCACTATCATAAGGTGTAATGACACCATTGTTCTGCAATTTCAAAAATTCCCTCTTTACTGCCTGGGTTTTCTCTTCTGATAGACATCTTGTCTTGGCAAAAGTAGGAGCATCACTGTCCGTATCAGTTCTATGGTATATTTCTGCATATATGCTTTCTGGATTGATATGTGGGGTTATAATGTTGGGATATATATTTATAAAACCTTTAATGAAATCAGGCAAATTATTATTTACGACTAAGTTGATAGTCATTGAATGTTTTTAGTTTCTTTGAACATGATGTTGTGGGATCGATGATCATTCTCTGTTGGCAATCTATCAATAAACCAAAATTGTTTAGGAAGTCAAATCCTAATGGGGGAGTATTGAATGACTGCTACTATGAACATCCACAGAAAAGATTGTCAAAGGGTAGGTAAGCTTATCTAGGCTTTAATTTGCCCTTAGTAGCGTATGTCTGTGCCTGTAGTTGATACTAGTGTTGGTTCTGTTAATAAACTGTTGATGTAGTTAGGTGAAAAGATAGATAAGTTGGCAACAGTATCTATTATGAATTAAAAAATTTTTGTCCCCAATATTGCTGGTATCTGTAATGATGGCAGACACAAGGGTATGTTGTCATCTGCTCAATTAATTTCACTGTTTTGTTTAGCACTGGTGAAGATGGACACGAACTTGGCTGTTGTATCAAATCTCTTTTTTTTTTGTTCAACCATTTGAACCAGTGTTTACATGAATGTACAGCATTTGCATAATAAATGTTTGCTATACATATTTTTGTAATTGTCTCTTTTGGAAAGGTTGGAGACTGTAAAGTATTGTTGAGGTTTTAGTAGGCACTTCTTTTATCGGAATTTGGTTACACATGCTTATTTTTACAGTGCCTTGTACTAAAGGCATTAATTCATCTGCCAATTGTCCCATCCTGGTTGGGTTTAATTCTTTTTGTGTTGCTAACTGTTATATACCGTACCTATGAACACTAGGTATGTTTCAATCCTCATAAATACATTGGAGACTATTCTAAGGTAGGGGTAATATGCTGTCTAAGTAGTTCACCACTAGCAGTTGTTTACCTACTTCAAACCGCTGACAAGTATTTTATTTTGTTGATGCTATAAAGATTACCATTTCATTTCCAACCTTCATTTTGGTTATTCCTCGTTCAGTAATCTTCTCTAGGTTACAAAACAGGAGTTATGGAAGCTGGTAATACTTGCAAAAATTTGTGTAACACTATGTTGTTGCTTATCTCCAGTCGTTTTGCAATCAACAACATTTCCTTGAAGGTAAATTGATGGTCAACCTGTAATAATGGAGGAGGACATTAATTTATCAAGCAGTTCTGACTTCATTTGCTCATGTGATTCAATTAAAGTCTTTTTCAACTTATTGTAGTTGTGAGTATCCAGAATGTTGCTAGGTATTTTCATCACAGTTTCCGGAAATAGAGATAAAATAACATTATAAAATTTGGTGATTTTAGAAGTTACATTTGTCAGATAGAATTGAGATTCAATAATTGTGAACCAACTGGTAATGTTAGTTTGAATGAATTTAGCTGCTTTAATTGTTATTTGTTGGACAGTTGACTTGTCGTGCTCTTTTGTTTGTTTTGTTTTATGTTTTTATATTATATATATATATATATATATATATATATATATTCACCAAATATGTGGTTATCAAAATGTGTTTTTTTGTGGTCAGCAAATATGGTGGTTATTGAAATGTGTTTTTTGTTATCGTATCGTGTCATGGTCATCAAATATGTTGTGCATGGATATGAAACACCAGCCTCATTTAAAAAACAAATGAAACATACAATAACATAAATATATGAAAAGTTTAAATAAGACACAAAAGTCTTCATATAAAAATATTTTCATATATATATATATATATATATTCAAAATTATTAATACAATGTTAGTATATATCTACTTTCATAAGACTATATACCAAAAACAATATGAATTTTTGTAGTTATCTGTTTTGTTTGTCATGAGCCTGAAATGCATGCATCTTGATACCTTAACTTCCAGGAGCAAAAGAGAGAGATTGACTTTCATGCCTAATGATGTTTCATATGGGTCTCATCAGGTCACATGACTGTTTTCTATTCTCATGAATATTTATAATTTATTGTTATTGTTATTTTTGTTTGATTATGGGGAGATAACTTTTTATCTCTTACTAAAATTGCATTATAAAATAATTGAACAACATTTATTAGACATTAATTTACATCACTTAGCATCTTCTATAGTTTACCTTGACTTTCAATTAATATTATAATTTATAATTGCAATACCCTAATCATGTGCCAACTCTAACCAAGTAGAGTATGTATATGTGAAGGAATAATATGTATTTTTTTTTTTTTAACCAATCTCATGATTTAGTACCGGTATACTGTCTGAAATGAAACTAGTAACATTCCATCATCACCAAGCAAACCCTGAATTTTTGCCTATCATGATGAATGGGTGTTCTCTCAGGGAGGCCCCATGCCTTGATCACCTATTGGGACTTACACATGCCTCAGACCTCAAATGGAACTCGTACATACAATCCATCACTAAAGATACTGGAAAAATACTCAGTTTCTTGTACCATTCCATTAATTGAAATTACACTGTTACAAAAAAGAAATTTACATACAAAAGATATGAAACCAAACAAAATTAGTGGTGTTGATTAGCTGTGATTTGTTCCTCAATTTTGCTGATTTCTGCTCATTGTTAATGCAATCTTCATTTGCAGAAAATAGTTATTGTTACAATCCAAAATATGTTTCAGCTTTAAATAACACACAAAGAGTTGATAAGCCTTAAAAAATCAATTACTCTTGTGTGGATTCCAGGTAACAAATGTCGTGACACAATTCCATTTTCAAAATACTTCTAAAAGAAATTGTTTTCACTTCTTCTGTACATAAGTGATTTATATTGTAAATAATTCAAAATACATCTCAGTTAATTGTTTAATAACCAAATAATGGATTAAGCTAATTTTGGAAATCAGAAAAATTCTGATTTCACAAGACATTTAAAAGAAATGCTTTGTTACTTTCCATAGTTTAATTCACAAAAGTTCAGGGCATCATTTGAACAATGGCTGTAGCTGCTGTATTTCTGAGTTTTGTTTGATTTTTTTTTAAAACAGTTTTCATCTTGCAACCATGTTGTGATTGCATGAAAAAAAGCTAAAATAAAAGTCTAACAAAACAGACATATAAAAGAATAACAAATGCTTTCTGGTATTGCATGCCACACAAATCAAATGAAAAAGGCTTGATCAGTCATTTTTTAAACAGTGGTACCAGTTTTCTACCTCCAGAAGCCAAAGAAAAATCTCAATGATCCTCCCGGGAACAATTAGCATCAGGTTAAATGCCAGTTTGCTGGAATATTTGAAAGTGTTTTGTGCACTAATATGTCTTCTTTTTTTTTCCTCTGCAAATTGGACAAAGTGTAACTCATTTTCAGAATGCATTAATGTTTTTTTTCTTTTGTTCATGATTTGCCCATTGTACTCTCATTTCAAATGACAGTTCATTATCATCATTATACTAGTCAGTAACCAATATGTGAAGATGCAGAAATGGGCCAAAGGTTAACTGTACAGAAAATGGAATCATTGAGCAACATTCTAACTATTTCTCTTTGTACAAAAGTTTTTTGGAAAGGGATGAATATACCTCTTCCCTCTGGTCAGGTCAGGAATTACTCCTTGCTTCTGGTACCACATAACCCAGTGGTATGTTGCCTGAGCAAGGGATGTACACTTTGAAGTAATTCTGATTATGCTAAGAAATGGTATTAAGAAACCCAGCATAGTACCCTGATGATCTTGCTTGGTCTTTGGATAATGGGAGCTGACCAATCAATCATATGTCTCTTGAGTCAAATAATTTTCTTCTATTATTTTACTTAATATAAACTGAAGCGCCAAAAAATTAGAAGCAACATAAAATTACACATATTTGATATAACAGGTAAAGAGGTAGCGTAGGTTTGAATGCAATAGAACACATGACTGAAGAATTAGAACCAGAAAGATAGGACACTATATCCCCAAAGATGGGTTACTATATCTTGAAATTAATAACTTCTTTGGATTTTTATTATGCAAAAAGAGCAAAAATAGACTGGGAATATCTGGACAAAAATCAGTGGTACATGTAAACTGCTGGCATTTACACGTGATATAAACAAACTCCATTTTACTGCCCAACTAGCTAGATGTGACTCTCTCTTGTATTCTAATTTTTTTTTTTTTTTTGCACTTCTCGCCTGTGGAACACTCATCTAATTTCTTGCTTCCCTGCCACCTACAATCTTCAAAAATGTAAATGCAATGACAATTGCCATCTTCTGTCTTCTTGAATCCTGTTCATTTATTGTCCTTTCCTTTACTTCTCATCACTAAAATCTTCTCTGCAAAGTTACCAACAATATGACAAGGTTTTGAAATTTCCATAAAGTTACCAACTACAAAAGATAGCTGAAGAAGGCCAAATCATGTAACAGGTAAAATCTTGTGACAATAAAAACCAAGATGAGGATATTAGTCTAAGCATATCAGTGTACAAAAAAATATAAAAAACAAAACAAACAAAATTTTTTAAGGTGATGAATTTTTAGTCAATCAAGCTCTCTCGAACATTCGTGTGTCAATCACGTCAACTATCATAGACCTGCATCAAAGTCAAAAGGTCATTAGGATAGCATTCTGTGTCATAACATAGCTGGTCAATGTAGATGGTTGCTGAGTGACCAGGCTGTCTTGCACTATGGTTTGGTGTCCAGAGCAGTTGATTACTTGCATATTCTTATTTTGTATCCTGTAAAGCATATTCTGCATTCACATAAGATTATAGAAATATCAGGGATAGGACATATAGAGCAGTAATTTAGTTGGATGTTGTCTTCAAGAGATGTCACTGTCAGCATTCAAGATGAATGCTAATGACTAAATCATCTGTGTAGTCCACATTATCTCTCCTTATTTTCTGCTTTTTTTCTGCAGCAAATCCAGATGTAAAAATTTGAACCCATAACCACATTGTCGGGAAGTGCTCCAGCTTTGACTGCATGATGAACAGTATGTGTTTAAATTTGGGCAACAAAAATTTAAACGCAATGTCATCTTCTGTCTTCCTGAATCCTGTTACTTTATTGTCTTTTCTTCCCACTTCAGCCTTCTTATTCTCTTTCACTCCCTGTAAACCCTTGCATCATAGGGGCATTATTGCCTTACTTGGGTTGAAATATTTAACAAAAAAGTTGTTGATTTCAAAACATACAAGCATGATTTCATGCAAGTGTAAGTACAAAATTAAATAAATACAAAAAAAATGTACACACAGGCACACACACACACATCACTATATATATATATATATATACATATACATACATTTCATACATTATGTGCTTTAGAAGCTCAAAAAAATGATCATTTCTTTTTTTTAATAGCATGTTATGTAAACAAGAATCACAAGAAAACAAAACCTAAGAAATTTTAGAAGAGTTTTTAATAAACAAACACATATATCAAAAGTTTGATAACTGTGACAAAAGATTAAAGCTTAATTAAATTATCAGTGTACAAGAAATGAGAAAAAACACAATCTTCTCGTTTTGTTACAAGTAGTCAGCAAATAGTGATGTAAATAAGTAAGCATGATGAAAAGGTTAAAGAAATAAAGAGATATAATAACTATTTATACATATAACTAATATGGTTTAGCCAAGTTAACATGGTAATGGAGAGTTGTTTTGAATCTCATCTATAATTACTTCTTTGACCCAATTTCTGAAATAGGGTGTGTACATGTATGTATGCATATGTATATATATATATATAGGCAAACCTCTCAGATGCAACAGACAAAATCTGCAGGCAAAATAAAAATATATCTGCAGAAAAAAACTTCCAAATTGTCAGCAATGTATTTAAAAATTTGCGGGCTTAGCAGAATGAGTCATATTAGTTCTCAAAGTGACCACTTGGTGGTGATGGCGGCTCTTACAATAGTAAACAAAGTCAGGTGTACAGTATATAAAGTACAATACATTAGCTGTGAGAAATCTATTATTTTTGTTATTTTGATTAATGTATTAATTGTTCTGTCCTCATTATGGCATAGAAGCAGAAGGATAGTGTAAAAAGGAAGCATACAAACCTAAGTATCAGTGACAAATTAGAGCTTCTTAAGAAATTAGAGGCTGGAGTTTTGGTCACAAAAGTGTGTGAGGAGTATGGTGTAATGAAACAAACAGTATATTTGCAAAGCTAAGGAAAAAAATCAGAAGTTATACAGTGAAATTTGATGTTGATCCTTGTAAAAATGAGAAAGGTGTTGTTCATAATCATAAGCATATGAATGTTCCTAAAAGTAAGCAACTGGAAGAAGTGGTATGTTCACCACCAATCAGTGCATGTGAACGTTTGGGGAACAGAGATTTCTGATGCTTCTAACAAATTAGCATGCAATCTGGGAATTATATCATTTAACACTAGTGATGGTTGACTATGGAGATTTCATAATCATCATGGAATTTGAAACAAAGTTCAACATGAAGAAGTTGAAAGCTAGTGGTGTTGAACCATTCAGACTGAAATTTATTGGACTTATTAAGAAAGAAAACCTACAATTGTCACAAATTTACAATGTAGATGAAATGTTATTTCAAGGACTGCATGAACAAGTTACCAGTTGTGTATTACCACAAAAAAGCTCTTGGTTCAATAGTGCCATTTTTAATGATTGTTTTTTTAAACATTTAATTCCTGAAATGTGAAATTTTCAAGAGAAATTATTGCATATTGCTCCTAAAAATATTAAGGCTATTCTCCTAATTGACAACACGTCAGCACATCTGAAACCAGAAAAACTCATAAGCACTGATGGTAGAATCTGTGCAATTTTCCTTCCACCTAACTCATCATCAATCCACCCGATGGATCAAGGATTGTGTCATGTAAACAGCATTATCATTGTAAATATCTGGATGACATCTTGGTGGTCATTGAGGAAGAGGAAGATATGGAAGAAGACACAAGAGGACAATGAACAGTAAACAATATTAGAAACTATAATCTGAAATCCAGCATCTACAATTTTGTGCCAGCTTGGAAAGATGTGAAAATGATAACTTTCTCAAAATCTTGGAAAAAAATTAATGTTGGGTGAAGATCCTGAACTGGACTTTGAAGGCGTTGAACCAAAGAATTTTCAAAAAGCTTTATCATATACTGGATAAAAAAATGTGAATCTTGAAGATATTTAAAACTGGCTTGAAGAGAATGATGCCAATGCTGGTTACCAAATTCTTTCCATGGAGGAAATAGCAGAATCGTTTCTGGCTAGTGATGATTCAGTTGAGAGCTACAGTGAGTTGGAGAAAGACGTGGTAGTGAAACCAAAAATATCTCATATATGAGATTCCATTGACACTCTCTTACAATTCATTGATACAACAGATAACCCTTCCATTCAAGCTTATTATCAACACCTCATTAAGAGAATTAATAATCCATGAACAGTATAAATGTGGATAGCAATTAAAGTTGGATTCATTTTTTAAGCCCAAACCCACCACGACCATCTCTCCAACACCTGGCCAGAGCACCCCAATCACCAGCATGGAACAAATACCTGTAGTAGCCACCATCAGAGCTTCAGAGGAACTTCCTAGCTTCTCTGACTCAGAATAATAAACCAATCTAAGTCCCCACTATATTATCATTGCAGAAAAAAAAATCCATTTTCTATTATATACACATAAATAAACTTTAACAAGTTGTAGTGTACATTTTAATATTTATAATAAATATAATTTTATTCTATTTTTTAACTGTGTATATTAATATTATTCCCTTTGAGAGAGAATGCTAGCAATGCTCTTCTTAGTAAATGTGTCATGCTGTATAATTTTTATTACTGTATATACAGTATATACACAGTATACTGAATATAATATATATACAGCATACATATACTCTATATAAATATATATATAGTGTGTGTATGTGTGATTACTATATATATATATATATATATATATATATATATATATATATATATATATATATATAATTATATGTATGCTGTATATATACAGTACAGTATATATTTATTTATGCCATATATACATGTTTATAATATTTACGTTATGATCATAACTTCTGGTACTTATTATAGTGGTTTATAACTCAAAAAATAATCCCTTCCCATCTACGAACAATCAGCTTTAACAGACCACCCCTCCTCCTATTAGTCTGTTGATGGGAGGTTTAATTAATATATATATATATATATATATACATACATACATACATACATACATACATATATATATATATATATATATATATATATAAAAGTGGACATTGCAGTCAATACCCAGTGGTGATAATGTTTCATGTTTATACACAATCATCAGACTATATATGTATATTTAGGCAGCATATCTTCATTTAAACATGTTTCATTGAATAATATAGACATATTGTGTCTATTTATTTTTATACTGATCCTTTCCAGTTCTCTAATCCGTTTCTTGATGTTAAGATGAAATTCCTCAAGCAAGGTGCCTTATTGGGTTAACAAAAACTATGGCATCTTCCTTGATGAACTTCATCTTAACATCAAGAAACTGATTAGACAATTAAGAAAGTTCATGTTTGAATATATATATATATATATATATATATATATATATATATATATATATATATATATATATATGTATATATATATATATATATATGTGTATTTAGGCAGCAATTTTTCATTGATGCATGTTTCATTAAATAATATAGACAAGTTGTGTCTATTTATTTTAAGTAAGTTCCTTTCATATTGTCTGATAAGCTTAATTAATAACATTATCATTGAAAGACAAAAGGAAATCACCATATTGATACATGTTCAAATCCGATGTAAGCTTTCGGCTTACATAAGCCATTATCAAAGATGACAGTTACATTTCAATATATCAAACAATACACAGACAAAACAATAATGATAGTCTGCTTTTGTTGCATGAAAAATTTCAAAGCAACAACAAACTCGTGTATATGAGATGTGGAAGCGAAAATCGCATCGCAGCTCGGGACGTCACACATGACCACACGAGAGTGAAAACAAGAAGTATTAATTACAAACAGACATAACTTGTCTATATTATTTTATGAAACATGTATCAATGAATATATATATATATATATATATATATATATATATTTCATAACTAATAGAATAAAAATAAACTAATACAATTGATTTATTCATTCATTTTCTATAGCTTATCAAACATTTGCATGTTATTTAAAGCCAGAAAATGATTTTTAGATTTTAAGAAGTTTTTGGTGGGTTGAATATGATAATGGTTTAGTGATACAAATCTTACTAATTAACCCATAGCTGGGAGGAGAAGAGATAGATTCATACCTTTCCTATGTAAGTGAATATAGCAAACATAATGGAAATGGGAACTTGGCTCTCCAATTAACAATTCCAATCCATTATCCATTACACCACTTACACATCCAACCTTACAGCACCTGGTAAGCTGACATAAACTGATTTGTAAAGTGTGATACTTTAAAAAACTGACATTACTCATGAAGATGTTATATTTGAAACACAATAAATCTAATATAGCATAAAAACCTGACATGATATTTTATGTTGAATTTAGATAAATTCTTTTCAGTTGTAACTGTGATAGAGTTAGTGGGTAGAATAATATATTTTTTGATTCATTGGCTTTGTCAGGAAGGACAGCTCTTCTATTTTGGAATATTTTAAGAGACTTTTGTTTTGCATTGAATATGAAATAGGGTATTGAAGGATCTTGAAAGTATTTTCAATATATTTTTCTTCTTCATGTAAATATTGAGGGCTGCAAATTCTGAGTGCTCTTAAACAGAATCCAATGATCATTCTGGATTTTATTTTGTTGGTATAAATAGGAATAGAAGTTTATTAGATCACTTTTATGGGTTGATTTTCCAATTTTTTATGCTATATATAAAGTAATACAAGTAAAAGACTTGTCACTTAAATGATTGATGTTACCTCCAGCATTCAAACTCCAGAGCTTCATAGACAGCCCCTTTGAGAATCATTCTGTTCAGTCTTCAGGGTGTATCAGCAATTGACTGCATATGCTTCTCAATTTTTTTTTATATGCACTTTTCATTGTGGTACAAGTTTTTTTTTTCATAGTGTATGTGTGTGTTTCTATGTGCCTATATGTGTGTACATGGGGAATGTCATGGTTATTTGTCTTTTTCTTTATTTTTTTACTTTACACTCCTTAAACTTTTCTCTCTCTTATCTCCAATTGTAACCATTTTGACTTTCATTTTTCTAGACATATATTGTCATTGTTAATTATATATATATATATATATATATATATATATATATATATAGTGAAAAGTTCTTGGTCTGATTCGCTTCCTCAAATCAGTATTCTGATATTTTGTTATATTTATTCACTAGAAGATGCATCTATTGTAGTCATAAATTGAGACGCATGGTCATCTACAATACTTAGGTCAGCTGTAGCATTTAAACAATAAAAAGCATATCACTTGAAGACTTCCAACCGCAACAAGTAAATGGATAGAACATGTATCTAGAAGGGAAATAATGATATAACACTAACTTAAACAAAAGATTATGAAGAAAATTCCCATCAGTACCAGAAAGTTTAATAATAGTGAATTTGAGAATTTTAATTTCCTGAAAAACTATTTTAAAAGAAATATTTCTGAAATTTCAACTTACATTAATGTTAACAGTTCTGTAAATGAATACTAAATGTTTTCTGTATTTTTTATTCACCAAATACAAGGCACAGGCGCCACTCAAGGTAGAGGTTATGTAATTTAGTTGTTGTAGGAGTGTACAAAGAGGAAACAGGAGGTGTATATTATGAGAATATGTAGGATAGATAACATTTGACCCTAGACTTGAAGAGGTTCAGTTTGTAGTGATCAGAGAAACAGCTTCTCTTGAGAGTTGGATCCACAGAGCAGTGGTTCATGGAAAGAAGCTGTTTAAGTGGAACTTACTTCTCACCGATGGAAAACAGAGGGAATATTTTTTTTTTACAGTAAGGTCAGCTTGTACAAGGCCCAGGAGCCATTTAAGGTAGAAGATTGCATAAAGAGGCAGTTTATGTGAATAGAAGAGGAAGATGACATTTGACCCTAGACTTGAAGAGGTTAAGGTTGTAGTGATCAGGGAAGCATCCTCTTGAGAGTATGTTCCACAATATAACAGTTCTGGGAAAGAAGCTGTCTGTATGAAACTTCCTCCTTCTCAATGGAATATGAAGGGAGTATATGAAAATGCTTAATCTTGCTATTACTACTTTATTGCTTCTAAGGGTCGCAGTGGATGCCAAGAAGATATTCCCCACACCATTACACCCCCCACCACCACTGTTTTTTTTTATATCTGCAGTGTCTTTATAAGTTATTTATTGTAACATACGACAATGGTGTATTGAAGTTGGTAGAAATACCTAACTGATTGCTCTCTCAGGAACTACAGGGTAACATGCAGGGAAGGGAAAGAGATGAGAGGAAACAAACCAACACTGCCTCAGAAACCACAGCACGACAAGCAGTACACAATTTTAGGAACAAAATGCCCAAGGGAATGACTTCACAAGACACTGAGTCTTGCTCACTGCTGGCTCTTGTCATTTTTATTGGTATGAGACAGCTGACAAAGACCCAGATCTGGACAAGTTGCAGTGAGACCCATATTTATACATGCCAGGCCACTCTGCTGCCAATGGGGAAAATATGGATGTAACTAGATTTGACAGATATGTCCGCACATGATTCAATGCCTCTTTTGCATCTGTACTAATTGATGTTCACCATATTATTTGAATTAAGAACATACTTGATAACCAAATCTTTAGACTACCATCTTTTATAGCACTGTTAGGAAGAATATTTACCTTATAGAAGGATTAAGTACACATTTGTGTGTCACTCTCTTCAAGGTTGAGTGTGGATTTGATCCCATTGGGAGAAATGAGGATATTAGACTGAGAAAGCCAAAATGACAGTCAACTGTCAGTTTGAGAAAATAATGATGAAATAAAAAAAGCATATCAGAATGTATCATTCAATTTATCTTTCTAAAAGGGATTCATGACAACCAGTGGTATGATTCAATTCCGCTTTTGTCAATAAACATGTAAAATCTTAATGAAAGAATATTACTAGATTTTATTTTCTATCTTTGATTCTTTGAAAAAAGAAAGCCCATGAATAATCCTAATAATTTAATACCAAGCATTAAAATATCGAGCAGGCATTAATGGTGGAAAGAAGTGAAAATTACTAATAAAGAAAACAAGTTCCCAGTTAAATAAAACTTTTAAAATTTTCCCCATAAAGTAGATAATAGTAGGAGGTGCTGAAAAGTTCTTTACCTGATCAGGAAAATTTTAAAAAATAATCTGATTTTTGGTTATTTGGCCAGATTTTGCAAACTGAGTCAGGCTGAGAACATTTCAGCAGAAACCCCCCACCCCACCTCATCACAACAGAGTTATATTATGTGTTTATATTTTCATTGGCAGGAAAATATTAACAATTTAAATTATACATTCAAAGAAGCAAAATAAATTCCTTTAAAAGACTTCAAAAAGATTTTTTTAATCATTTCACCCCATGTAAGGTAGTAAAGCCACAGAGATACAAAGGGTTACTGAATGTGAAAGAATATAAGAAAAAGAAAAACATTAAGGACCAAGAACAATAGAAGCGTAATCAAGACAGTAGATAATGATTTACATTGCATTTAAATTTTGAAGATCAAAGTTGGCTGGAAAGCATGGAGCAAGAAGAGAGTTCCACAAGCAAGAAGTGTGAAAATAGAAACTGTTAGCATAGCTTCATTTTCAGTGACTGCAACCCACCTGGAAAGCAACTTTTCAGTTCCAGATTTAAAGAAATCTAGGTTTTTACTCCCCTAAAATTTGAAAGACTGTTTTGAACTTATTTGTTTCTTAATATTCTGCCACTTATTTCTTTTTCTAATGATCAAAACAAATGAAAATCTGTAGATACCAAATCTGTTGAGTAAACAAAATGTGGAAGAACATCCCATCCTAACAATTTTATTTTTTTCCTGGGCTCATTTTTTGGAGAATGTCATGCTAGGGAAAAAGCACCTTTTTTTTATTTGCCAAATCAGGACACTTTCAATGTAATGCTTTGTTTACCCAATCAAGTTGCTAGCAATAAACATCTGTAGTGATGGCCCTTCCTTGTTCCACTAGCTCATAATGGATGACACTAGACACAAAGCAAGGACTTCTGGAGATAGAGTCCTGGTTTTGGTATTGGCACTCATTTCTCATTTTTAGATAACTACTATCTTTTTTTTAATTTTCTGCTGACATGAAAAACCCATTTTTCATCACCTGTAACAATATGATGCAAAAAATAGCATTCCTAGTTTTGTTTGGTTCTCAAGCAAAAGCATGCAAGAAATTCAAATTCTTTCTTTGTAAGTTTTCCCAATTAAACTCTGAAAAGCAATATAAATGATACACTGTCAGATAGAAGATGTGATAAACTAATTTTAGTCACAGAATCATACCATTTAGTTCTGTCTTGGTTGGTTGACTTATAATTGAGAGTAGTAATATATGTAATTATTTTCCAAACACCCTAATATTTATAAACAACTAATAGTAAATTGTAGAAAAGGAACTTTGGATATTTTAATCCTAGAACTGTGATAAGTCTAATAAAATGGGAAAATATTTCATGTAGTGAATACAAAGAAACCAACTTATCCCATAGGCATCAAAGAAATGATTTGCATGTTCTGAGCACTGACCCTGAGATGTTCAAAAAACAAAAAACATCCCTGACATTGCCAAAAAACAAAGACCAAAAACTGAATGTTTATGCCTCAAGGAGTTTCATTTGGGATATTGCATGTTTACTTGGGAGATTAATATTTCTTTTGTATTTTTCTGTGCAGTAATTATTTTATTTTCTTTTGAACATCGTTTGATATTTTCATTCTGTTCTGTAAAAGAAAAAAGAAAAAGTATCTTTTCCTTTGAATTTTGTTCTGTTTTGTGGAGTGAGTGACTGTCAGTTCAAAAAGTGAAACCAGCATGCTGATTTCAAATTCCAGCCTTTCCTGTTGTGTTCACTTTTTCACAAATAACTTTAGGAAAGATATGAATTCATCTCTTCTTCAAATATGAGTTAAATAACAAGGCAGGCTGAGCTCTCTAGCCTTGGTTGAGAACCAGTCTAGGAGAAGGACATCTCTGAATCTCAAACCAATTAGGTGAGTGTAGTATATTGTTGCTGGGGTCAAATAAGGTGATGAACACTTATATATAAAAATATATAAATATCTTGATTGTTTGAGTTGCGGCGAATGGGTAGAGTGGGGGAGAATCACAGAGGTTAGGATTGCACCCACAGAAATTGACGGAAACAAATTTTTGGCAAGCCTCTAGCCCACCTCTCTAGCCAGACCAAGAATTGGACTGGTTTTATAACATTTGGATACTCATGCAACTTCATATAGCTATGCTGCCTTCTTCTGGTATGTTGCCTATGCAACTTTGTGAGACAACACCTCTTCTGGCATGCATTTCATTCTGCTCAGGACACCTGTGTGTCCTGTTTATTTTAGCCACTGGATGCATTTCCTGTTTATACTATCACTCATTATGATTTCTGCTCAGACACTGATGCAACAAAAGTAAGGTCAAAGGTCTTCTTCAACCAATATTCAACACAACGGGTGAGCACCTACACCCCATAACAACTTACTAGAGAGGCCACAGGAGTAACAGTAATATAAAGCTAGAAGTGTCACAAGATTCTGGGGGTTGTGATTTTTCCTGGATTTGATTTATTTGATAATCACATGATGTCTAAGCAACTTAATATGGCTAGAAGAAAAGTTTCCACATGCACTCAGAGTTATATAAAGTACTGAATAGAATCAGTACTGCTCTAATAAATTTCACAATCACCCAAAAATTTACTGTCATCAAGTTTTCAGAGGTTAATTCTGTTAACACCTCTACAGCTTACTTTAATATGATGAAGTCCTTTTAGATGACAAAAAAAAGTTACATAATTTTTTTCCATTTTGTCATTCAATTACTCTTGTAGAGTAGTACTCACTCTACTTCCTGCTCTTCCCTACAACTATGATAATGGACTGTTCCTACTTATAAATATGGCAAGTAGCCACATTAGAGGAGGATTTAAGTAGTATTTGATTTACTCAAGTATTTCTGGGTTTGTTTTGGTTTATTTTATTTTACGGCATATCATCCTCAATAAGTTATTTACTGCTGACAAAAATTTTAGGATAGATTCATATTGTATTCTTTGTAAGAAATCAGTTTGTAAATCAGGTTTCATTGACATATTTTTGTAAAGAGGGTTTTTTATCCAGAGTCAAATGTATTGCTGGTAAATTTTTTTCAATGATATTTTTAATATAAAAATCTATTTTTATAACTTTCATCGTGCTTTGACCCAAGTAAACCATTTCCCTATAGCTGGTACCCTAACAGATGCTAACACCGCTGGTCAATGTGGACCTGGGACAACAGCAACAATTAAGAGATGCTTCCATGCTCCTCAAACCTCCTGATCAGATGCCTTGCTGCCGGATGGAGTTTATCATCCTACTCAGGATGAAATTATTTCCATTCTATGTACAAGTATTTAATAAACCTCTTCTTCTTTGTCTCATCTACCTAGTCTTCTGTTCCTTTGATACTCTTTCTAACTACGACCTTCTTAATTCTCGGCTATTCGGAATGAAGAGTACATGATGACAATTATATAACATTGTTCTAATATATAGAAAATTATATACCATATTCTTCCATATATAAACCCATATCAAGGAACAATTTTTTACTTGCAATTTTGTTATAATGTAAACAATCTTTTACTATTCATTTTAGTTTTTTTTATGTTTTGCTTATTTTTAACTTTTATACATTTAATTTAATGATGGATGTGCAGGGTGCATAATAGTTATTGGTAAGGAAATTGAAATTGTTAGACCAAGCATTCACTTTCAAACCAATGGCTTTTGCAAAGATATGACTTCATCTTTTCTTTCCCCAGCTATGGGTTAAATAGCAAGGTAAGCTAGTCACTCTAACCTTGAATGGCATCAGTTTTCAAGATAAGGACTATTCTGAATTCAAAACTGTGAAGATAGCAATAAGAAATCATTCCATTATCTTTCCGAAGAAGTCATGGCAGTTTGCAGATAATAAAGAAACAGAATCTGGGGAGAGTCATTATCAGCTATGTCTTGAAATGGTATGGCATTAAAAAAAAAAAAAAAAGAAAGAAAAACACTGTTAAAAAAAATAAAATCCCCCAAATCATTTAGAAGGCAATTATTTCCTACTGGAAAACCATGACTGAGTTTAACATTTTATTTCCATAAATTCCTTTTGATATATTGGGCAATCATAAAAGAGTAAAAAAAAAAAATTCATTTTCATTAAATGATTTTCTTTTTGCTAGGCAGAGTTTCTACCCCCAACACAACGATACAATACCCCGTTACATAATTTGTCTTATTATGGTGAATTGCAATACCATTCTTTTGGTTTTTATATACACTAATCAGAACAGACTTAAAGTGATTTCCATCTGTAAATAATTCTTGATTTATAGATATCAGTTTTTATAATGATGGCATCAACAAATATGCATTGAAATTCACTTCAGATCCCTTCCAGCAGATAATATTCCTGCAATTTTTATGCAGATCTTTCAAGAAATAGAATTCAACACGCACATTCATATAGTTAGATATCAATGTGCTGCATCAACAAGCCTGTATAATACATATTTTTCCTGGAAATATATCTAAATATTACACTTAGGTCAGCGAATATTTTGTGTATGTATTTGATGGTATAAAGGATTGAAGACAGTGCAGTAAAGGTTCAAAAGCTTAAGGCCATATCATGTTGAATCATTGGTTTTTATACAATCACTAAAGTTAAGTAATGTTGAGCATTGTCAGTGACTAAATGGGTGACTCCAGGCATTATGAGCTTGGATGTGCAGGTGGTGTAATGGATAATGGCTCAGAATTGTTAATCAGAGAGCAAAGTTCCAGTTCCTGCTGGGTTCATTATATTCACTTACACACAAATACTATTGGGAAAGTTAAGAATTCACCTCTACTTCCCCTCAGCTATTGGTTAATTAGTAGGATTTGTATCAGTAAATTGTTATTATTACCAAAAAATTCTTAGTCTAAAAATATTTCAATGTTTTAAGTACTCATTATCAGGAATATAATGTATGTATGTAAAATAGACACTGAGGTCAATACTAAGCTGTGACAGTCTGTTTCATGATTGAACACAATCTTCAGGTTATGTGTGTTATATTTTGACTCAACTGTATATGCTGGTTAATGGTGTATTATGGGTAGCAAGGTCTGTTTTATTATCCTAATAGCTATTGTGTAGGCAGTAAAAGTTATAATTTGGATTATTCTCAAGGCTATTGAGTAGAAATAATTGTGAATCCCGGTGTAGTTATTTGTAGCTATTTTATAGTGTTGTTTGTTGAATCTTTACTCATTATTTATTATTGATTACTTAATTATTAGTTGTTTTTTATTTTAATTACATTTACTTGTATTTATATATTCATTCATAGTTTGGTAATTTGTTTATTATTTACTTTATTTAGATTTGTATTTATTTTATTTTTTTGGTCGGGGGGGGGGAAATCTTTTCGTTTAGTTTAAAAGTATTGGCCTTATCTGAAGTATGTTATATTATCTGCATTATATATATCGTATATATTTTCAATTTTTCATGGCACTATTTTACAAGGTATTCATTTTTAGTTTTCAATTTTTAAGTAATGTAGTAAAAATTTGTTTTTTGTCTGCATTTTTAGATCAGTTCTGATCGTTTATTTAGTAATTTGTGTTAGGCAGTAGTTATAATCACTTTCTCACTATCTATAAATTGTTAGGATAATACAATTGACCTTGCTACCCATAATGCACTATTAACCAGTATATATAAATAATCAAGCCTAAACAAAACATGCATGACCTGAAGGTTGCATTAAAGCATGAAAGACTGTTGACACTCAATGTTGAATTCAGTATCCACTTTTATATATACATACTTGTTGCAAAATAAAGTCCTTACATTTGCTTTGATGAAGCCCATCAAAGGATCAAAGGATAAAACAGTCAGTTAAGATAAGTTTTTCTTTTGTCTTTATTCATATATAAAATATATGATTGTTGAAACTTGGTTTTTATTTATGCTCAAATATGGGCAGGGTGAATATGGTATTTTTTAATTCTGCTTGCATTTTCTTGCATAAATGTAGCAATATTAGGCATCTCTTGCAATAATTTTTGGTGAACTTTCATATGATATTTTAGTCCACCAACTGAAGGACATTCTTTCCCACATTTGCTGCAAAAAGAAATGCTACAAAACATGTAGTGAATAACTTGGATGATTTATTTTAGGTCTACCCATCTTAGACAGATTTGACCAAGTTCATTACACATCAGCTCAAACTGAGCCAACATTCTCAGAGTGATTAATAACAAGACACTTATGAATATCTCTTGAGTTTTTCATGTTCAACATGATTCTGTTGAAAGTCTCTCTTACCATTATGCATTACTTTCCTCTAGGTTTTCCCAGTCATATTTCATATATATCATATATATATATATATATATATATATATTTGTTTATTATGCAGTGTTACATTAGAACATGCACATACCCACTACAAAACTGTACATCTTGTTTCAACGTTAAAAAATTTTTCAACGGTTTATCAGGCGGAAGATCACAATACTAATAAAATATTTGATTCTGAAATGCAGTTAATGAAGCACATTTTCCACTTCTGTCATTGGAAAGTTTCCCATAAAAGGTAAAAAAGAATTTACATGTGGAGAAAGAGAGGAAGCTAAGATATATATTTGGAGATATATTTCTATCTATAAAAGGCAGGATGTGTGTGTGTAATGAATGCACGACCACAATTTTCGACGGATTTGCACCAAAATTTACATGCTCATGCTCCAAGTTAGTGGGAAGGCCAAGACTGACATTGCATTTCCCAACTTCCATCGATTTTTTCATGCTTCTACTTCAGTTTTCATGTAGTTTGCAGCCATTTTCTACTGGCCAGACTGAGTGCCAATAGCTGGCTGCCACAAATAGGCAGGAAGATTCTATTGGCCAGCGTGAGCCAACAGCTGACTGACACGAATGTTAACTAGCATGCAAAAAAAATTGATAGCTGCATTCGTCACAAGTGGGAAAAAATTTAAATCTGCATGGCACTTTACTTCAATTGGCTCATTCGCTTGCTTAAACTCAACGTTGATTCTGATTCCGCAGAACTGGGTTGGGTGTGAAAAAGTATTTGTTGTTAACATTCTTTTTTCATTCGGTTTTTCCAGTTATGAGTCCTTTTTTAAAGCTGACCATTTTGTGTTCATTTTGTTTAGTTCTTTTTTTGTAACAGATTTAATGTTTACTATAGAGCTGAGAAAAAATTCGCAGTGTGAGACAGGCAAGAAGTAAGGCATGTATCGATATCAGCACAGCAAAGGGCACTTTTAAGTCAAGTTGATTGCTGTATGAGTCATACGATTTTTGATTTGAATCGGGCCATGCTGCTAGTATATATATATATATATATATATATATATATATATATATATATATATAAAAGACAAATGAATGGAATCATCCAATTATATAAATAAGTGGAGTTGAATAGAGTTAGCATTAGATCAATTGCTAATTGTTCTTTTATATAGTAAATCTTCTATTTTATTACTTATCTACAAGTTTGTCTTTCTTATTTACTTCCTTCTGATATCTCAAAAACACAAGGTACAACAATATACATTTAGGGTGTCTAAAAAGTTTTGCCCGATTTTTATTCAATTTTATTTTATTGCATTATTGCTTTCTTGTATTGAACACATTGGAGAACAATTCAAATCATTTTGTTCATAGTTGCATTTATAGTTATTATTCATCATTGTTCTATACAATAAAATTAATTGAAAAACTTACAATAGTTTTCAGTATAAAAATCTGGCAAGACTTTTTGGGCACCCTGTATATCTGAAAGGATTTTTTTTTCATCCAACATTATTTCTTATTAATATAAACGTTATCTTTTAGGTTTGAGTTGCTATCCCAGTTGTTTTTATTTTATTTGGCGGCTAGAAAATTCTGTTAGTGCAATTTTGAGACAGAACTCAAGAAAGAACGACTCGAGGTTGGAATACCAGTTGGGAGAGCTTGAATTTACACGCTGGTTGCTGTTTTCTTTTTATTCACCACACTTGCTCAGAGTGTAACAATAGAAAAAGAAAATGTTTATTTACATACACACAAAAAAAGATATACAAGATATGAGAGAAAGAAAGAAGAAAATTCCTTTAACTTAAAGGAAGAAAAAATGTTCATAAAGGCTTGCTAAAAATATTTCTCTGCAAGTAAATTGTCTTTAAGGGGCTAACACTCATATAAGATTTCTTCAGAGCTCTTGTTGAAGAGGAAACAGTCAGAAGATCCATAGTTTGTAGTTGAGTGAGTTCGTAGTAGTGTCCAATGACAGGAAGGTCCTACGAAGCAGATACCAAGTAGTTTTAGTAGAGTACCAACGTTCTGTCTTTAGAGCCTAGTATATAGATTTCTTCCTTGAAACAGGTTCTGAAGATGATTGTTGCTACTGCCAATGAGCTGATGTTGTCACAGACGCTGTCAAATACTCGCTGCCAAAGAGACTCAGAAATATTGGGAACTTTTCCTTCTAAAATTGCTTATGCATTTTCCCAGCATTCTCATTCATCAGAAAATATATTCTTATTTCTGATAAGAATCAAATGTTTTGGCAGCTGGTTTTGGAAGCAAGAGTCTGACAAGTTGTGAATGTTACCACTGACTTCATGGCACCATTGTGAACACAGGAGTGGTCAAATTCCTGTTTATGTTTTCCAGCTCTCTCATTCATATATATATATATATATATATATATATGTAATGGTTAGCAAGCTTGTCTTGCTAGCACAATTACAAATGAGTAGTGAGTTTGATCCTCACTGGGTGCCCCATACTTTTGGCCTTGTGCCACATCTAAGCTACGCTTGGGAAATCGCTATATATATATATATATATATATATATATGAGAAAAAACAAAATCTGTTCATGAAACCAACAAACAAATTTGCAAAAGAGCTAAATATCCTTAAACAAGATAAAATCTCAAATCTCAAAAAGAGAATGCCATGGGAAGAACACTAAATTATACATAGAATCACAGCTCAAATTTAAAATAAGTCTAACATAATATTGGGGTGTTAATACAGAAAATAGGGTGTAGGTAATGGGCCATAAGAAAAAATTAAAATTAAGTTTAAAGTTTAAAAGCAGAATGCCAATTGACACTTTGAGTGATAATATATGTTAAAATGGTTAAAATAGGGAGTAATCAATATATAACCTAAAATATAGGATGCAAAAGTGAAATTTGGATAATATATTTATCCAGAACTAAAATATTTTAAGAGAAATTTCTTTTTATGACTACAACCTAGCATGAGTTCAGTTTGTTTATTAAACAGATTTAAATTATTAATATTTTTGAGGCTGAATCTTTTTCCCAGCAAACACAGGCTGCATCATTCACCTCATGTAATTTTGGTGACAAAATCTCAATTTACTATCGGTGTGTAGTTATCAGTCTTAATATCCCAGTAAAATTTTGAGAGTGCTATGGCATTTGCATATTTCTTATTGTAAAGGATCATTTTTTGATGATAAAATCTCATTTTCCTGCTATTTGCTATTGAACTGAAATAAAATTTGTTTTCGCAAATATGCATAATGCTAGCCTTATAGATGATGCCTTTACACATACATTTGTTATTCATCGGACAGATAATGCCTTTACAGCAATTACACTTTTTCTTGTTAATATTGCTATTAGTGTTGCTTAAGTATTTGTTTAAAGTTATGCTATTATGCTGTGCTATATATTGCTCAATGTTTCTAGTGCAGCTGTAACTAATCTTAATGGTGTTCTTATTGAAGATACTGTTGAGTAAAGGATTATGGCTGAAATGTTTGTGTACTAAATTTAGGAAAACCCTGCTGATGTTAGTTCTGACATTACTGTTAAAAGGTGGGTTGAACCAAATTATGTTGCACTTTCTGTTCTTATGTTTACTATTGGTATTCTTACTAGTGTTTGGAATGTACTCTAGTTTAATATTTATTTACTCTTATATAGTGCATCAACATATTTAGTTTTATACTTGTCAAAGATATTTTTGTTGCTAGAATTAGTAGAGATTGTGTTGTACATATTTATGCAAGTTATTAAGGATTCCTGGTGGATGGTTGCATTTTTTACTAATGTATATATGGTTATAAAGCTCTTTGGTATAAGGCATGTGAACTCCTCTGGATAGATCGAAAGTAGTGTCCAGAAAGTCGATCACCTTGTTGTTGCTGATAGTGGTGATATTAAGTCCATGATCCTCGAAGAATTTGAAGAGTTGTTTCCTAAACTGGTCAGTTTGTTATGGATTGACATTACATAGAAGGATAATTCTGTCATCTCTGTACAGACCAGTGTTCTCACTATCAAAAGCATACCTAAGTCTCCATAATAGCAGAATGCCAACTAGCTCACAAGCTTCCATGAAGTCGAACACTCCCATCACTATAGAGAAGTTAGGATTGTATTTTATGGTCCACATAGTACCATCATGATATAGGATGGGTTTTTGGGCTTGCCTAATGATGCTGATATCCTGGTCAGTGATGGTGAAATAACTGACCAGGATATCACCCCCAATGTAGGTATATGTATATTTATAATATATGTATCTTAGCTCTGTATAACCACATCAAGCACTGTTATGTTTACAACTTAAAGTAAATTTAGTAAATATTTATTTGCTTACTTGTGTATGCATGCTAACACATATACAGTTGCTAATATCTAGTTATTGGATTTACCCACCTCTATACATACATATATATATATATATATGTGTGTGTGTGTGTATATATATATATATATATATATATATATATATATATATATATATATATATATATGTATGTGAAAAGTGTATATAAATATAAATAAATATAAGTATGTATAATTATTTATATATTATATCTTGTGTACATATTAAAAGCGCTCAATATCAGAGATAGAGCTAACATATTTGGTTGGATCAACCAAATATATATATATATATATATATATATATATATATATATATATTAAGAAAGTGATGAAGTTAGAATGTTCTTAGCATTTTTTTATAGCAACCTTTCTTTCAAACAAGTTTCATTGAATATGACAGATAAGGAAAATTTGATAATTTTTTATTGAGATTTTGTATATATATATATATATATATATATATATATATACATATATATATATATATATATATATATATATATATATATATATATATATATATATATATATATATATAAAATCTAATAAAAATGAAAATACTGATATATCTATAAATAGAAGTGTGTGCGTATGTGTGCTGGAATGAAAAGCCTATTCCTATGTGTTTAAGAAGACATTATATTCCATATAATAACTGCACCCATATTAAGAATGTTGCTTTTGAAAATCAGAGAATGAATTCAGTTAACTACAATATTTCTTCACATGCAGTCAATCTTTAAAGGCTATTCAAAGAAATTCATTAACAACAGTAGGTGATTTTCCCTCTCTGTAGGAAGCCATAGAGGCAACATTAACCAGTTGCTGATTGTTACATTTTCAACATCTTATTGATTCCATAGACCAGAGAAATTCATTTGGCCTGTACATAAAGTAAAAACAACTTGATGAAAATTACTCCAGGCACAGTATAAGGTAGACATTAATTATAAAGGTTGATTGATAAGTAAGGTCTCCAACAGGTTTTGACCAGATAGAATAATGAAATTGGTATCAAAATGAAGTCAATTTATTTTTATTCAAAATTGCAAGTGCCGGGTGATAAATAAGGTCTCCAGTCCTATAAAACCAGTTTTAGATTAGACCAGATAGAATAAGGAAACTGATATGAAAATGAAGGAAATTTATTTCTCTTCAAAATTATTAGAGTTGATTGATGAGTAAAAAGTCAGTGGAACACTACTCCACTATTTTTCCCAAGAATCCATGGCAATGTTTGGACATTAAAAAAACAGAAAATGTGGAGAGTTCTGAGCAGCTACATCCTGAATTGACATGGCATTCAAAAAAAGACAATGTGAATTTCAGGCTTCTTAACATCCTCACTTATTGTTGCTCTAATGTAAAAAAAATAATTAGTGAGTTAAATTCAAATTCCAGCCTCATACGTTGCATTCACTTTCACACACTCTTACTCTTGGGGGAAAATCATGAATCATTTTCTTCTCTCATAGCTGAGTGTAGGAGAGAAGAAATTGATTCATGAGTAGGTTAAATAGCAGTGCACAGACAGGACTCCTTAGCCATAAGTGGCAACCAGTAAAGGAGAAGGAAAACTTTGAATTAAAAACTGTGTAAAAGGCAATGGAGATTCATTTCACAGTCTTGCCCAAGAAGTCTTGGCAAATCATGCAAATTATTAAAGAAAAGGAAAGTTTGGAGAGTTTTTATCATCTATGTCCTGAAGTAACATAGCATTTAAAAAAGACAGAGGGTATGCAATGTGTGTGAATTCCAGGCTTCTTAATGTTTGTACTGTTCATTGGCAATGAGGCAGTCTTGCATTGTCAGTGATACAAAAAAGGCGTTCTCCTTATTCTGTAAATTCATTCTTTGAGTGATCATTTCTTTGGTTTCATTACATTCACATGTTTGAATTTCAGTTGGCATATCGTACCAAAAACTATATCCCTGAGTGGGCTGTTTTCCATAGCATGGACATAGTACTCATGACTAATAACTGCTGTTACACAATGTCATTACATAGTGAACTGACACTAAACAAATTTAAGCACAATCCTGTCATGACTGTTTCAAATATCAAGATGTGGGAAATGTTGTGTTGTGTGTTTATGCCACAATGACAACAGAAAACACTAAATATTGGCTGTAGCAGATATACATAGTAACAGTAGTATGAGTGGCACCTTTAGAAACCCATGTTTTCAAAAAGAAATTCTTTTCTTTTTCCCTATTGTACAGTATCACAGCCCTAACAAAAAACACTCCTTTCTAGCCCATCAGCAAGTAGTACCATTCTTTGTTCAGAAATGTAGACATTAGGACTTAGACATTGTTGTTTGTTTGTTTAGTAGCATGTCAACTACATACAGGTTATTTAATTCTGAAAATTAATTTTCCTGGGAGAATTAGTAATTTCTTTTTTCAAAAATGTATTACTGGTAATATTTTTTTTTTCAAAAATGTATTACTGGGAATATTTTTTTTTTCAAAAATGTATTACTGGTAATATTTTTTTTTTTTTTTTTGCAAATGTATTACTGGTAATATTTTTTTGCAAAAATGTATTACTGGTAATATTTTTTTTGCAAAAATGTATTACTGGGAATATTTTTTTCAAAAATGTATTACTGGTAATATTTTTTTTTTCAAAAATGTATTACTGGTAATATTTTTTTTTTCAAAAATGTATTACTGGTAATATTTTTTTTTCAAAAATGTATTACTGGTAATATTTTTTTTCCAAAAATGTATTACTGATAATATTTTTTTCCAAAAATGTATTACTGGTAATATTTTTTTTTCCAAAAATGTATTACTGGTAATATTTTTTTCCTCAAAAATATATTGTTGGTATTTTTACTATAAAAATCTATTTTTATGCATTCATAGTGTTTGACCCCAGTTTGGGGGTTAAGTATTTGCCCATAGCTTGAAGACTAACAGGTATTATACCCCTAGGTCAGGGTGGACCTAGGAACAACAGAAATTAAGAGTTGGTTCCATGTTCCTCAAAACCGCCCAGTCAGAGACCTTGCTGCCAGATGTAGTTTGCTTTGTTGTTAATGAAAGGCATACTTTTTAGTTTTTTCTACAGCCAGACTTTTATTATCATTCTTTTATTTTATAGAATAAGTATTTCATAAAATTTCAGTTCCCCTTTTAGTTTCAGACACACCCAAATATCTGATGGTGCCAAAGTTAGGTTGATATGGAGAGTATGCAGCATGTGTGAATTTCAGCATTTGCACTGTGTCTGTTAACTGCAATAATACAAAAAATAAGTTCCTATTTTGCAAATTCATTATTTGAGCGAACATAAGGTTTTATTACTTTCATATGTGTGCAAATTTCAATTAGCATACAACTGTCTAATGGCTAAAATCCTAAATCTGATTGCTACTTCATATATAGTTTGAACATTGTCCTCATGATAAACAAATGTTGTTACTCAAATTACTAACTGATACTAAACATATATTATCAGAACCTTATACACTACTTGTATATTTCTTATTACTATAAATGTTATATTTTGTCAGTGCATGTGTTTGAGTAGACATCCCTGTTTTTATTGTAATTAATATTTAATAAGCTAAAAATCAAAAGGAAACAGGAATTGAACCATTATTCTTCTCTATAGGGGGTCTTACTTGGAAGAGGTGTCTATGAAGTGACGAACCACTTTTGAAGGTCGTCCTGATGTTATATGGATCACAGATCTTTTGCATTTTTTCCAATAATCCCTTCACATAGGGTAGGCAATCCAAAGCTATTTTCCGAGTGTTGTTATCCTTTAGTACTCTTCTATCTCAGTTTGTCAGAGCTGCTGCCATGTATCCAGGGTAGTTGTTACATTGTAGAGCACTGCTTATACTGACCATTTCTTGTTCATGTCTCTTGGTTGTCACTTATGAATTTTGCTCGATGTTTAAGCAGCGGATATTCCTTTCTTTACACTGGAGTGGTGGGAGTTGAAGTTGCAGTATTTTCCTGTGAATGTTGGCTTGTGGTATACAAATGTCTTCAATACATACTCTGTTCAAAATATTGGTACATACAGGAGTGTAAGTTCGTTGTCCAGTAGTGCAAGTTTATTGTCATTTTCTCTCTCCATTCTGAACTGTATCGATGATCTTATTGAGTTCGCATGGTCCAGTAGCAGCTGGACCTCTTCCTGGTGTGGCCAGAGTATGAAGGTGCTATCTACATACATCTCAGCCATAGGGTTGGCTTTAGTGATGCAGATTCTAATGCTATTTTTTCAAAGTATTCCATGTATATATTTGCCATTACTGGTGAAAATGTCAAGCCCATTGCTAAGCCTTCATCCTGTCAATATATGTCTGATCCCATTCTGAAGTATGTTGTTTGTGTACAGAAAATCAGCATCTCCATCAGGTTATTTGTTGATATACTGATCCATTCTCCTAGGAACCAGTTCAAAGCCAGTCTCTCCCTGATTATTGATAGTGCCTCCTCTGTGGGTACCTTGGTGAACAAACTCACCATGTCCCCAGGCTCACCATCTGATTGGATTGGACAGAAGTAACTTTGATTATTTCTACGAAATGGGTGAGGTTTGGGACATATATGAAGGTGTCTTTATTATTAATTGGGTCAATTATATCTACAAGGAAGCAACTCAAAGAGTGGAACTCTGAGCCATGGCAGCTAACAATTGGCCTGAGCAGAATACCGTCTTATGTGAATTTTGGAGAGACTCTAGATGTGAGGTAACTTTTTGTAATGCTGTGATAACTGCCTGTATGTTTTAGATGGGAAGTGGTCTTTGTTCTTCATTAGGATCTGTGACAGTTTTTGTTCTGTTTTTATTGTTGGATATTTCTTTACTTTATTGTAGTTACCATTTCTATGGAGGTCTTCCAGTTTCCTTGTATATTCTGTTTTGTCCATCACTACAATTACATTGCATTTGTCAGCTGGTAGTATGATGATGTCAATCATCTGTAAGGTTTTGATTGCCAGCCTCTCCAGTTTTGTGATGTTAGATTTAGGCATATTAGCTTTCTCCAGTATATGTTTCACTTTCCATCTTAGCTCATCCGCCCAAGCGTGTGGAATGTACAGTGGCCAAAACATCATGACTAGGGCAACATAGATAAGAACAACAATGTAAATAGTATAAATAATTACAATACCTCATCTCAGAAATATAAACAGATATTAATTTCATTATCTAAAAAAAGAATAAGATGTCTACTTAAACACAGATACCTACTAAATATATTATTTATAGTAATAATAACTAATGCTTAATTAAAAAATTAATCTATTCTATATATATATATATATATATATATATATATATATATACTGGGTGTAACAACAAAACTGCCCAAATCATGTAATGACAAAATTGTTCAATTGTTAGATTATGGTTTGACTGTTATATCTTAGAAATGATTAAAGATATCTTACTGGAATTTTCCAAGGTTTTTATAACACTATTGGACTCTACTTTGAGCAATAAGACTATATAACTACACTCCTACCTTATCAGAAGTATCATGATGAAATCAATCATGAATGAAAATGACATGTTCATCATTAATTAATCATAACTAGGGATCAAAAACTCATGAAGGATTGAAATACAAGTTCAAATATATTTTTTTCCAGGATCATTTTCCAATTTGTTCAAGATGATCTTTGCTCTCTCTAAACTTCTTTCTGTCCTGGATTAAAAGGTGCCTTACATATTTCACATACGATTTTATTTCTAAGTCTTTTTTCTGCTCTTTGGACTGTAACTCCCCTCTCACATGCCAAATGTCTTATAGATTGAGTTGGATCTTTTCTAATTGATCTCTTTAGCTTTAGCTTTAGTTGAAATGCTGATTCCTCTTGCTGTTGTGACCTCCTAATCCACTTTTTCTCTCTACTATTCCTTCTTTTTAAACTTATTCACTGTTCTCTTGAATGGACTTTGAAGATGGATGCCAGAGTATGAATGTAGGTACCATTAATAAAGGCCTGAATGATCTTTTTCCTCTCACCATTGCTCAGGTGAGAAGACAGTATGGCTGACACAATTTTAACCTGTTCTCTTTCTAGGTGAATAACTGAAATGGTAAATGATATCAAGATGGCTAAATGTCTTATCTGAAAACCTGGGGAAAAAAAACTCAATTAGTTTAGTTTTTTGGGGGATATTAAACATTTTGTAAGATGGACAATTATGCTGTTACATGATCAGGACAATTTTGCTATTACACCTGGTATATATATATATATATATATATATATATATATATATATAAAGAACGTCTAAACATAATAAAAGTCTTAAAAATAATTGTTGGACTTTGTCCATTTCATAATGTGTGACATTATTTGTTTACATTTGGATACACATCGAGCAGATATGAATGTACGAGAGAAAATCATGGAGACTTGTAAGTTCAAAATCAGTAAAATCAACCTTGCTAAACGAAATGCTCCTCTGTGGCTCAATTGGTAAAAGCACATCAATCTAAATGATGGTTTCATATAGGATACAGGTTCAATTCCTGTTTGAGGATACATATTTTCTATGAAAATTTCTCAGATATTCAGGCTGGTAAATGTCATTAATACTGTTTATTATAAACAGAGCATTTACTTAAATATTTGTATCTATAAAAAGAACGTATAAACATAAAAAATATCTTAAAAATATATACATATATATATATGTGTGTGTATGTTGTAGAAATATAGAGTTCAAAAATCTTATCAAAAAAGCTCAGCCATGTTTTTCCAGCTTGCTCTTCATTTTGAATTTCCAAAGTTCCTGAAGAAAAACACAAAGAAAAACATGTCTAAAGATTAAAATTTTCATATGCATTAACCAGATAAACCATTTGGTTATGAATATAAACATGTCTGCAGGTTGTAGACCTATATCTCAGGCAACTTGGGTAATTCTAAGCTTTCCTTTCTCAATGCCACCACCCCACCGTGCCAAATCTGTATTTTGAAATATTCTCAGTTAAACCAATTCTTTACATCTAACTCCTGATGCTCGGCTCTATTTTTCCAAGAGTCAGATCAGACCAACAATGGAGTATTGCTGCCGTATTTGAGCTGATGATATTGCCAAGTCCAGCCTTGACAGAGTTCAAATGCATCTAGGCAGCTGTGTGGGTGAAGAATTATTATCCACTCATCAAACCTTATCCAACAGACAAAACATTGCAAGCCTCTCACTATTCTATCACTATTACTACAACAAATGATAAAACAAATTACATGAGGAGGAGATTTATGGTAACAGATGTGGTTCTACAAAAGGATGTTGAGAATAACATAGACTGAACATGAAGCTAGAAAAAAAGGTCTCTTTTGAACATTTTTTGAATCCTCTCATTGCTCTATCACTATTACTATGGCAAATGTTAAAATGAGTTACATTTCTTAGTTTTACCAGCTTAGACCCTCCACAATGCCATGTTAGCCATGTGGCAAATCATCGCCATTCCCTTCATGTTCCTTTGGTAAGGAGGAAGTTCTACTCAAACAGCTTCTTCCGCAGAACTATTACTCTGTGAAACAAACTCCCAAGAGGATGTTTCCTTGACCACTACCATCCTAACCACTTCAAGTTCATGGTCAACCAATATCTATCCTGTACATCCTAATGATATGCACTTCTTAGATGGAACAAAATGGACTCTTTTACTTTAAATCAGAAAGAGAAAGTTGAAATTTCTCAGACATAATGAGGAAAGATGGCTTGAAGAATTTGACACTCATAAGACATACTGAAGGCTGGCAGTGCAGAGGAAAACATTGAGTAAATTCCAATCATCTGAAGAAGGCTAGAGCATACAATGGCCAAAAGATTGTAAATATGACAATAAAGATGACAACAGTCCAAACAATGTAAATAATGCAAATAATTACAATACCTCATCTCAGAAATATAGACAGATTCTGAAGAGACATAGCACATAAAAGAAGATATATCCTTTATCCATAGGAGTATCAGACAGTTCACCATGAGACATGTCAATGCGAATCATAAGATGGGAAATTGGAACAGAATTCTTAAAATCATGATGAACCAGGTTTAGCAAGCAAACATTGTTCAAATTATACTTTAGTTAATAGTCAAATATTGATTGTGTTTATACTTGAGCCTGTAGGTAAACATTGGTTGTGTTTATACTACAGACTATAAATAAATATGTGTTGCATTTATACTTGAGCCTATTGGTCAACATTGACAGGTTTAAACTTGAGTCAATTAGTATACATTCATCATATGGGTGTGTGCAAAAATTCACAGCACTTCACACAATTTTTACATTTATTTTTCTTTAAGAAATCAGAAATATTGGTCATAAAAATGTAACAGATATGATTGTTTCTTTCAGTAAAAGGTATTGTCTTTTATCTTCCATTCAGCCAAACTTCTGAGTAACACATTAAACAGCCGGTATAAGGTGTCCAGTACTACACATAACATCATATTCATCAGCTGTTTTTAATTTGGTATTAAGGTTATTTAGCTGGTCACGGAGTGAATTTCCCACAGACATAACAAAAGAAGTTGGGGTGATTCACACAGTCTCTGTTATTAATGATTTCACGCAATGAACACAGTTGATATTGTTATGAGACAAAGTGTGAGCTATACAGACCACATGTTATGGCGTGCAAATGACATTATGAGTTAGCAGCAACAATATATGACCAAAAGTGTACACTATAATAACTATTGTATTACATTATCAAATATTATATGCTATTTTAATAATTACAAGACCTCTTTAAAAAGTAATATCTCAAAGCATACAGTTGGCAAAAACTTTTAGTAAGATTAATAATTCAAATCAGATAAAGTGTCCCCAATCGTGTACATAATGCTTTTACATTCTTTATGCTGATGGATTTTATGTTATGCTAGCCTCTGCTTGGTCATTCAATATCAAAATCTGTTTTTTGTACAGCACTTGTGTCTATAGGTAAATATTGTTCAGATTTATACTTGAGTTCCTAGGCAAATATTAGTTTTGTTTATACTTGAGTCTATAGGCAAACATTGTTTAGATTTATATTTGAGACTATAGGCAAACATCATTCAGATTTATACTTGAGACTATAGGCAAACATCTTTCAGATCTATACTTGAGACTATAGGCAAACATCATTCAGATTTATACTTGAGTTGCTAGGCAAATATTGGTTGTGTTTAAACATGAGACTATAGACAAACATTGTTTAGATTTAATATTTTAAACATTGGTCGTGTTTATACTTGAGTCTATTAGCAAACATTAATCATCCATATCCAAGTTCACAAGCATTCACTCACTAAGTTGTTCATTCTAGAAGTGTCTTAAGCTTTTGTAAAGGATTTAGTAGGCATATGCTATGTTCTGCTACCAACAGGACCATTGGTGCTTTTATTCCTGTCTTTATATATATATATATATATAGGTGTATACAAAAATTCACAGAACTCACTTTTTGAAAATCAAAAGCCTGATTGCACAGTAGAAAACCAATTTTTAATAAAAAAAATTGGGGAATGTTTCAATTTACCTTGAATATATTTCACACATAGTTAAATACCTAAGTCCATTATCTAATGATGAAATAAAGCATTGTTTTACACAACAAATATTTTTTACAATGAACTTAATTCTGTGGTCAATCACAGAACTTGAACATTATACAGTGAAAATTTGAAAACAAATAACTTTGTGTCACATAACTAAATTATTGTATATACTTTTTTTTTGTTAATCATGGTTTGACTTTGTGAACAAAGATACAGGAGAGTACCGAGACCTGACATCTGTTGCTGGGGCTTAAGATGGTGTGCATTTAAATCAAGACTTTAGTTGCCGTGTTAGCAAAGTAGAATAATCTTCTTCTTTTAAGTGCCATGACCCTTCAGATTGTGGCTCTCTACAGTTTCTTATCTTTTGTTCCATTGTCATCTTTCCCAATCTCTGTTCTGCCATTCATTCACACAAACTTATTCTGTTTATTCACTGGTTCCCACTTGCTTTCAATATATCCTTTAAGTGTTAAATTCTCCAAGCCCTCTTTCCTGTGCCCCAGAAAGTTCAATTGTCAATTTTTGTTTCTAAGTATATATATATATATATATATATATATTTTTATATATAGGACAGGTAATAAATACATTGATATATAATTCAAGTGGATCCTAGCAATATGAAATATTAAAACTGATACACAGAAAGAGCTCAATGTATTTATTATAACAGAGCATATAAATTACCTAATAGAGAAATCCAAAGTTACTTCATGAGTATAGACTATTTCAACTAACATCAATGCGCTAGAATTTTTTCGACTCAAATGGTGGACTGGTACAGTGTTAGAAACTTAAAATTAAATATTTAAAAAAGAGACAGCCATTGAAAATATGATATTGAACTAACCAAACAAAAAGCCTCAGTGGTGGTAAGGGGAAGACGGATGTTGTCTGACTACACAAATTCAATCCAGATATTAACCCTAACACTCCAAGTTGGAGTTATGAAAAAAATTAAAGGGAAATTAAAATATGGCCAGAAAAAGAAGTTTAAAAAAAAAGGAAATAATTAATTATCAGTTATATAACAAAAAACAAAATATTTGTTACCATTAATAATTACCAAAATATGCTAGCAAATAATATATGATTAACAATAAATCTTTTAATTTATATTAAGAAAAAATTGAAAAAATAAAATATAAAAACATTTTAAAAAATTTTTTAAATTTTAAAAATTATTAAACAAATTTAAAAATATATAAAAAAGTAAAATCAATAATTAAAATATAATAAAAAGAAATATAATAATAATTAAAACTAATAATTCAAAAGAATTTTTTAAATTTAAAAGATGTAAAAAAATGATCTAACAAAATGATTAAAAATAAAGATAATAATATTAACCATATGTAATTTTCAAGATAAGTTAAATTACTAAAAATGCTAACCATACCAAGGATAAAAAACAAAAAATCCTTAAAAACTTTTAAAAAATTAAAAGGATAAAAAACAAAGAAAAGGCTGTTTGTAAAGTAGTGAAAGGTTATCAGATAGGATTTATATGGAGAAGATAAAATATAGAAATAACTATAGTAAAAGGTATAACATTAGATTGATAAGTAAAAATTAAGTAAGATCAAGAATATATTATATAAGTTTAAACTTCTTCCTGTGATGACATTTAGAAGATTGTCCGACTCAAAACGTGCATTCCAAATAATATGCATATATTACTGAAAAATTTTAATTTTTTTTTCCATATTAGTACAGATACATTTACATGGATTATTTTTTATAGAGGATTTTTTGAACACTCATGATGGGCTCCAAATTCTATAAATAAAAAAACAAGAAAAAGTAAAAGATTTTTTTCTTCTGCCATTGAGACCATGAAATTTCTCCATAGAGGAGAACCTCTGTTTTAAGTAGATGACTGAATTGTCTGTTGAGGTCTGCCTCTGCATATGCCAAAATTGATATGTATGCACAGTATACATATATTGTTACAAATATGTTACATACATGGAATATATATATATATATATATGGTTTTGTAATTATGCACATTTGAAAGAAAAAAAACAAAAAAATATCAGGATTGAATTAAATTTTGTTAGAATTCATTATTCTCCATTTTTAAAAAGAGATAAAAAATTAAATAAAATTCTTTGACACATTTTGTCAATGAAAAAAATGTTCTTTAGTTTCTGTATTTTTTTGTCTGTTTCCCTTGCTAATGCCATTTCCAAAGACAAAGATTTCTGCTAATTACAAGAAATTTGGCATTTTCATATCCTTACAGGAAATTCCATTTCGTTAATTGTCAGTGGAGATAGAGTCTTTCATTAGAACTCTTAAGGATTTTCGTGACATAGAACATGTTCTCAAAAAGTAGACAACACGCAGAAGCACAATTATCATTAATCATTTTTTTAATATTATTTCTATGATTTGTAAGATGATTATTATAAATCCATCTGAAACTGAAAATGATGTCCACGTTCCAGTTTAAAATCTCTAATCTCTTTTAGGAAGTACAAGCTTAAAAAATGACAAAATGTATAATGTATGGTTTTTAGCAAGTAATCAATAACATAGATACATATGCTTATTGCTCTCTCTCCTTGGTATGCTCCTCCTCCTTAGCTCAGAGGTTAAGCCAATTGATCTCAGAAACCAGAAAACATGTATTTGAATCCCATTCGAGTTATGCTATTGAGCTATTTTATAGATTATACAGACGTTTACTTAATTTAGTTTTTGTTTAAATTTTGACTGCATTGGAAGACAATTCTGCAGAGTCTTTTTAATATATATATATATACTGAATTAATGTGAGTAAAAGTTTGTCACTTACTTGATTGATGTTACCTTCAGCATCCCAACTCCAGAGTTTCGTAGGCGAACATGTCTGTCCACTCTTCAGTGAGTATCAAAAATTTACATTGCTGATACTCCATGAAGAGTGAACGGACATGTCCCCCTACAAAACTCAGGATGCTGAAGGTAACATCAATCAGTTAAGTAAGAAACTTTTACTTATATTAATTCTACTAATGCTCTATTTTTTATATTGCCCAATTTATTGCAAAGACTACTTGCCTTAAATGTCTTTTCTTCCAGTAATTCATTGACTGTCAGAATTTTGGCTTCATACTATCTTTGACATCACTATATATATATATATATATATTTATATATATATATATATATATATATATATATATATATATATATATATATATATATATATTTAGTTGCATTGATGTGAGTTTGTGACCCTGGGTTTTACACCCTTTGTGATCATCAGACAAACTTTGTCTAATGATCGCAAAGGGAGTGAAACCCAGGGTCACAAACTCACATAAATACATCTAAATATTTTAACTCTATCACTGATATTGAGCACTTTCCACAAATACTGCACATGTATAATATATAAATAGTATATATAAAAATTGCATATATATATATATATATATTATACACACACACACACAAATATTGTTTATACATTATTTTTATGGATACAACTTATTTGAGTAAATGCTCTGTTTTTAATTAGACAGTATTAATTAAATTTACAAGCCAGAATGTTCAAGAAGTTTTGTAGGAAATATGCATTCCCCAATAGGAATTGAACCTCTATCCCATATGGAAGCTGTCGTATAGCTTGATGTGCTGTTTAACCATTCAACCACAGATAACTTTCTGGTTAGCTAAGTCCAAATTACTTGTCGGATTTAATCCATCTCATGTAATATGTTGTCACTGTTTATGTTAGGTTACGTTTCAGAGCAGAAATCAATTATCAAGAAAGACTGTTGAAAATGTGTGTTTATAAGCAGTAATTTGAACTTTGCTAACCAGTAAGTTCTCTGTGGCTTAATGGTTAAACAGCATGTCAGGCTATATGATGGTTTCCATATAAGATACAAGTTTGATTCCTGTTGTAGAACACATATTTAATATGAAATTTCTCAAACATTCAGGCCAGTAAATATAATTGATACTGTTTAATTAAAACAGAGCTTTTACACAAATAAGTTGTATCCATAAAAATAATGTATAGACAGAAAATATATTAAAATATTTGTTGGATTTAATACATTTCATTTAATATATATATATATATATATATATATATATATATATGAGATTATTAATTTTAGGAATCTTTCTTTACATTTATAGAATTTTATTATTGTACTTCAAATATATCCATATTTTCTTACGTGCAAAAATTCAGGTATAAGTAAGATATACCTGTAAAAATGAATCCAAACAATAGGAAAACTTTTCTGTACCAACACATTTTTTCCTCTAATGGACTTCATTAAGGCAAATGTAAGGATTTTATTTTGCAACATGTATTTATGAACAGAAGTAAAAAAAGCATCATTAGGCTTACAAAATCTTTAAATTTAAAAACACTCAAAAATATTTATTGGATTAACTGTGAAATCCAAAGTAAACTATGGATACTTAATATTTACTAGACATTAAATTATATCACTTAGCATTCTCCAAAAAATGAAAAAAAAAAATGATTCCATGAAAAAGCCTAGTACAACAATAAAAATTGCACAAAAATATAAAATGGGGGATCAGTTTTATTTTGTTACCAAGTAATAAATTTATCACTCTGGAAATACTACATTAATGTAATAACGGGAAAAATATATTTAAAGCTTCACATGTGAAAAATTTTTAATAGATAAGGACTACAACAGAATATGTTTATAATTTTATGACATGACTAAAACAGTATCAATATGAGGTTCTACTGGACATAAAGTGGGTGATCTGTTTTATACTGTCATTAAGTAATAAACTGATCCCCCTTGAATGCCTACATATTATAAGGGAGTGCTAAATAATTTATACTTTCACCAAGAAGCTATTCAAAATAATTTTGATGTTTGGTCAAATTTGGGGACACAGGCTGAGCTGATAACTTTTCAACACCCTCTCATCATATAATTGAAAATATATTTAAAAACTTACGTCTGAAAATAAAACCTGGCATCATTTATTGACAGCATAAAGTGAATATATAAGCCATTGTTTGACCATGAAAATAATATCTTTTGCTGCATTAATATGTATTCTGTTTGTCAACTGTGTAATGGAGGTTTCACTGGTTTGCAAACAATACATAATTGTTATATAACACGTGTTGAATGACTGACTGGCTCACTACTTGAATCAAATGTCCCTTTTTCATGACAACAGTTGGGAAATTATGTATACCAATAGGAAAGTAGTTTAGATAAAATCTCTGAGGAATTGGTAATCATAGCAACTTCAGGAGACAAGGAAATGAATGAGGAATGATGGGAAATTAGATTCAACCCATTAACAGCAGATGACAGAAATTTCCATCATTACACTTCTATCACTCAATAGCAAATGGCGGAAATTTATGTTGTAGTTAATGGATTAACATATAACAGACTTTATTCTGGTTGGTACAGCATTTTGTTCAACTTTCCTGTCAGCAACTTCCATCTGCATCACCTGTTGAGGAAAAAAAAGGAATCATCTTCCAAGTGAATACCTGCAGATTTAGATATAAACCTGACTTTTAGGATCTATTACAAACCAAACATGTGTTTACCTTTTTAAGTTTAGTATAAACTGAGTCTACATCTACCCCTTTTACAGTAAGGATCAGTGTCTAACTCTTTTGACTCTAGTTTAAACCAAACCCATGTCTATGTTTCTGACTCAAGTGTGAACAAGACCTACATATACTCCTTTTGATTCTGTAATGGATCTAAGAAGGTTGTGTGAATGTTTGAAATGTTTCACTGAAAATGAAACATGCAATATCCACAAACATAAATTTAAATAAAAAATCAAATGATGACAATATTCAATTACAACAAAAGATGTGTGCTAAAGCTTGATCAGAATATTTTTAAAGAGAAAAGTTCTTGTTGCTTGTTTGGAAATGTTTCCTATGTTTGTAAAGTAGTTTGGAAAATTTTGTATGTACATGCACGTGTGAATATGTTTTCATAAGTGTCTAACTGCACATGGTCAAGACGCGAATCCTTTAAGTTTACATTTTCATAGGCAAATGAAAGCAAGAAAGAGAGAGAGAATGAACTCATGTCTGATGTTTATAATTAATGTAACTACATGACAGGCTCCAGGAAAAAGAAGCGGGAAAACTTGACTTGGTCATGTGCTGGAAAAAGACTTGTACATGGGTGGACTGCAATGCCCACATGTGTGTTTATTGACCAATTAGAAGTTGAGATTTCCTGAAAATATGTATGAATCTGGGTAAGCTCTTTGATCCACTTTTTGCACAGATTTGTACAAAATTCAACATTGATAAGAAAGTGATAGTGGGATGCTAAAATTCTACCATGAACTTGATCTGCATGTACCTATATATTCATTGCTATTTCTATTGCCATTTCAGTGTTCAGATGAGCTACTTTCCTTAGTTCCACCAGTTCAGACCTTAACAGCCAAGAACAACCATGCCATATCCACAGGGTTGACTCATCCTCATTCCCTTCTTATTCCATTAAGAAGGAATTTCCATTCGGGCAACTTATAACCCTGAACTGTTACTTTGTGGAACTGACTCTGAAGAGGATGCTTTCTTGAATGCTACAACCTTATCCTCTTCAATTTTAAGATTAACTGTTATTTATCTTGTTATAATTACTTATTGCGATATAATTACAATTTTGGTTGAATGGGAAGCAAGCAGTATTGAAGGGTGACTTGGGAGCCAGAGCATGCAGTCCATTATGCAGGCTAATTGCTAAGGTGGAGAGGGAAAAAGGAGAACCTCACTTTGCTCCCCTGGAAAATTATTTGCCTCCCGCCAACCATTTGTGAATGAGAAGTGAATTAATTTTAATGTGAAAAAATGTACTTCTACCAACAGGGTCTGCTCCAGACTTGATACCTTTCTCTACTGGACTTGATATCCCCCACTCCCCATTAGTAATACCCTGGCAACAATAATAACCGCTATTAGTTATGAGGGAAAATAAATTAACAATTTCTGTTTTAAAAAGACATAGACATTTTTAGTTTTAGTTTTTAAAAATGTTTAAATAAGATTCTTATTGCTTGATGACAGGTGTCAGAAAATGGCATTGACTGATGACTGGAAAAGTGAAAATTGGTAATTTTAATGTAAATTAAATTAATATTGTTTTAACTTAAATTGTTTTAATTACCCAAATGTTCTTTTAAGATGAAGTTCAACCTTTCTTCTTTAAAATAACACCAACTTTAATACTTGAAATTTGAATTTAAATACTTTTAATTTAATTTTAAAATTAGGTATCACAGTGAATTTTTTAGATGTCCTTTAACAAAATTTAACATGTTTAATGAGATAATATATAATATTATCAAGAAATTTTTTACATAACTTTAAAAAATAATTTTCAACATTTAAAATTAAATCTTAAGACATTGAAATGAATGAATATTTAACTATTAATCACAAAAAATAGACTTCACTGGTTGCTCCTTTTCATCCATGTATGAACTGGTGAAAACTTTCTGGGTAATGTTCCCATGACTGAATCTGGGTCTTAAGAAGGGATCAAGAATACTCTCCATAGGTTAAAACTTTTTAAAAGTCAGTAAAAAAAAAAGAACTTTTGATGTGACACCAAAATCATCAGACATTCCTTATATACTCTTCAGAACAGAATAATACAAATTTTTCACCTAAATCTGTCCAGCTAAAAGTCCTTTGAATAGGCAAGTCTTTGATTTCAGCCACACACAATAAGAACATGACTTCAGTAAAGAGTGTCAACTAGCATAATACACCTAGAAAGCAAGCAAAAGAATTTCTGCCTTACTGTGGCTTTCTTTCTGTGACCCCCCACCACCACTTTATTATTCTGTCTCTCTTTTTCATGCACCCAACTTGAAGAGAATAATAAAGCAGGGAAGCTTAAAGCCATGAATTTTTCTAACACAAGTAAAAGAATTTCTGCTTTTTGGTGACTGTCTCTCTTTCACCCACACTCTTTTATGGTCTGTCTCTCATGTTCCCTCCTAAAAAGGCTAGCAAATTCACTGCTTTTACTTGCATCTTTTCTCACTAAACAATAAGCATTTTCTCTACTTACACTCCCTAAATAATATTGCTTGTAACAATTATCCTAAAAATAAAGAAATGGGAAATACAAAAAATACAAGTATGAAGAGGATAATGAAAATTATTATCAATAATTAATTGTATATTACACAAAATTATTTATCCTGGAAAAAATGTAAGGCATGAAGTGCATGTGGTACATATATGGACCTTTCTTCCTTGGAACCTGGGTGAGGCTGGTCAACACAGACTATCCTAAACCTTGCTAATCTGATTCACTCCCATTCGCTCATTACAATTTACTTTATCACCACAAGAACTCATCCATCACCATTCAATCTAACATAGAGCACAATATTTATAGGGATCCTACTAAAATGCTCATGGCATAAAAATTTGATAATTATTACAGACTGTACCTATGAACACTAATGGGTATGTCCCAATCCTCATAAATATGTTGGACACTATTGTAAGTGTGGGATAATATGCTGTCTAAGTAGTCCACCACTAGCAGTGGTTTACCTACTTCACACCACTGACAAGTATTGTACTTTGTTGATGTTATAAAGATTATCACTTCATTTCAAATCCCTGTTTTGGTTATTCCTCATTCAGTAACCCTTCCTAGGTTACAACAATAACAAACAAGTTTTTTTTTTACAAACATTTATAAAAATATATGGCATGAAATGAGATGGGGGATGAACCCAATAATGAAAATAAAGTACAAGAAAACATTCAAATTAAAAAAAAAAGTATGTTAGTAGTACTCGGCTATCCCACAGAAAAATAAATGTGGCCAGTGTATTCCGCCACTAAGCAGAATCAATCAGCTCACTTACTAGTGGTATGGAGGGGGACAAAATAAGTTACAGAAACCAGGGAGGTTGGGAATCTTGATCTGGATCATAAAAAAAAGAGACTATCAGGTGCAGGCTTACTCAAGTTTCCCTCAAGTATTTCTTCAGACTTGAGTGAACATTTAGTATAAAGAGAAAAATGTGATTTTTGTCTTTATAAGACTTATATTCAGCATTAAATAAGCTAAAATGTGTTGATATATCACCATATTAAACAAGATAATCTAAACTCACAGTCAACAAATTTGTTACCAAGACATTTTAAATGTAACTAACTTGGGCACTTTTTTGCTGCACTGGAATCACAAATGAATATTGAAAATGATCTACATGACTGTCAGAAAAAATGATCATATTCATCTGGCATTCTTTTCTTATCTTTACAAAACAAAATTGCCAGGTACCTAAAATATTCTGAAAGATTTTACAGAAACACTATATATATATATATATATATATATATATATATATATATATATATATGCAGGGTACTTGATGTTTTATGTAAAGGACCTCTCTCAGCAAGATGTTTTTAGTAACAGAACCTATATAGGATGCTATTGTTATAATCAGAATCTTCCTTAAGGGTTTGTTATAAATTGTTGGTGACTAAGCACATTTTTATGACACATGAAGCATCTACTCAAGGATGTGGTGGTATGAGTGATACAGGTAATTGATTCATAACAAGAAACACAGTCTTGTATTAGGCAGGGAAATTGATGCACTATATTGGTCATCACTAATTTAGATTTGACACAACCACCTCCTTGAGTAAACACAATCATGTTAAATTTAATATTATCAAATCAACTATATATATATAAATATATATATGTTCACATACATTACATATATATATGTGTGTGTGTGTGTGTGTGTGCGCACACACAAATTAAATTCTGACCAAATAACTAATTAACACAATTGTGTATTTGGACAGTAAATGTTCTTGAAGGCAACAGACATTTTGTGTTCATTAATTTTACTCATCAAATCATTGGACCATATTTCTTATGAAATGAATTTTAGACAAACTCTGACAGAATTTTCCTCCTTGTCTTAGAAGGAATATTCAACATTTGTAAAATTTGATCAGTAAACTTAATCAACACATATTGTCAGTTGTCTTATATATGCAGTGTGGACAAAGGTATCTACACTGGTTGGTGACAGTCTGTTTTATGCTTAAATATACTCATTATGCTCTTGTGGGCAGTAGAGTAGCTTGACTATATATGTTATGATATGTAATTAATAGCTGGACACTTATATCCAAATATGCCTGTGTGCTAGGATGGCTATCCAATCCCTGTTGCCGACGCCTGCTCAGGCACGTTTGTGTTTGTTCAATACCCACAGAGCCCACTTGTGGTTTATACTGCAATTATGCCAAGTAGAATTATTTACAGTTTCTGAGAAAGAAAACGTCATCTGGCATGATTAACAGTTTGAACGCACAAGTATGCTCAAACCCTCAGTCACAATGATTTCTGACTTGTTTACACAACCATTGACAAACAATTCCTTTTACACAATTTCAATCCCCAGGCTTGGGAAAACTCATGGTATGGTTTTCAGGCACTTTACAGCATGCTGGGATCAAGTTCCCATGCCATTAACATCAAGAAATCACCTCCCTAACAATGGTGAAATTCGAACATGAATCTGATGTTTGAAAAGCTGACATTTAAACCTCTCAGCCACACACCCATACTGTTATGTCATATGTGACAAATATATATAAATAGTCAAACCAATCTTCCGCTACCATAACCTGACAATTGCATTTAAGCATGAAACAGATTGTCATCATCTAGTGATGATAGCTTTGTCCATATTTCTCTCATATATATATATATATATATATATATATATATATATATATATATATAAAACAGTCACGTTTTTCCCAAGGGCAATTGTGCAGATATATTCCTCTTTGTCTTCTACATGCCACATCTCATCAGGGTGTAGGTGGTCATAGCTTTCCACAATTTCCTATCCATTAGTTCTTAGTAACTTTTTACTTTTTGTGAATCCTCCCACCCTCCATTCTACCCTCCATTCATACAAGCTGTGTCCTGCTGTCTGTTTTGTCTTCAATATGGCCCTGTGAATGTGAAATTCTCCAAGCTTTCTTTCCTTATATATGTCAAGTAATGTCAGCTGTTCTTCCTTTCTGATTCTGGGTTTAAGCAACCATTTTGCTTAACACGTACCTTATCAAATTCTTTGGCATAATCTATAAAACATAAGCGTACATCCTTCTGCTTTTGTATTGCTGGTTCTGATATCATTCTGATGAGGAATATACATTAGGTAACTAAATAACCAAAAATTGACCTTTAACTATAAAACTTTTTGTGATCATCAAGTCAGTATGAATTCTTTGCTGCATAGTTTGCGCTTCACCAGGGCTACATCCAGGTTTGAATTCAAAGTCGTACTTCTCCTAGACTGGTTGTTAACCATGGCTACAGAGCCCAGACTATACTACTATTTCACCCATAGTTGGAGGTTTTGAATTCAGAGTTGTACTTCAGATTATTCACAGCCCAAAGGCTATAGGACTCAGTCTGTCCTGCTGTTTGCCCATAGGTGGGGGGAAAAGAGATGGATACATACCTTTTCTACATAAGTGAATGTAATAAACCCAACTGGAATTCGAACTCAGCTCTCCAATTCCTCAATCTTAGCCACTATCCACCTGTAATATACAAGACTAATTTTAAAAATGGTGTCTGTTTTGCTCCATTTTTCAGCAATTTCATCTACTGCTTAGAAACCAAGCTCATTTCCAATTTATTAGAACATTTATTGCTCTGTGAATTTTCTTCATATCTTGGGTATAAGACTGTTACATTGTCTTCAGTGAAATAGGAGTAATTGCTTTGAGATCAATATGGTTAATGTACAAAGTTTCAATTATACATAGTTTTCACTTAGCACTATTAAATTATAATGTAATGTTTTACGAAATACAAACTGCCTGATCTGAATTTGCCATGGGACAAATAGAACAAAAATTTGACCTGACTTAATCATTTCATGACAAAAAGAAAGAAATCATTTGTATTTTTTGTTTTTTTACATGATTGCCATGACAAAAGAAAGTTGTTTACAAGTACCAACCATATTACTGTTTTCTTGTTCAGTACAAAACACAGGCAACTTTTGTGAAGACCCTTGTAGTTTCCTTTGTCAGTTTTTTTATTCTGTTTGCAATCAATGTATGCATATAAACAATTATGTAGGCAAATCAATAATCTTATTATCTTGGTTTCTTTGTTTGTAGGCAGTGAAACCCTTTGTCAGTGATCGTCCTACAATAGCTATGAATTGCAAACAATAACTTTTTTACAACCTGAGTCTTGAAAAGTGATTAAAAATATAAAGGTACCTACAACAAAAACAAGAAACGTTTTTCAGACAAGATTTTTAAAAAATAAATCAATTTTTCCTGTACATGATCAAAGGATGAAATTAACTGTATTTTGTTATGTATGCACAAAAGTGAAATAATCAAGTTGTTCTTTTGTGTTTTCCACTGTTTGTAGTCTAAAAGCTTTAATTATAAATATATATATATATATATATATATATATATATATATAAAATAACTAAGAGAGATTCATGATGAGGCTTTCTTTCATTAATAATCATTTACATATCACACTGGTTAACTCTTTACAAAACAAAAACTAATAATACTGGCCTTATATCTGAAATTGAAATGAAATTTACACTGGAATATTTGGTTTAGTCATTTAAATTTAAATAATTATTACTGTTGCCATTAAAATTAATGAGTTATTTTTAATTTAAATGCCTTAAATGCTCATTGGGTTATAGGCAGGATAGATAGATAGAACAGACTCTCTGATATATACTGTATATACTTATGTAATGCGCAATGTTTATTTTAAATACAGCTGTACTTTTTGATGACAGTAATTTAGCCAATGGCATAGCAAGAGTCAGCAGTACATATGCTAATTTTATATCTTGTGTATGATATAACCCCTTTAAAATTAGCTTTAAAATTATGTCTTCAATAGTTGCATGATATGCAAGTATATATGGTAGATATGAACATAGATAGATAGATAAATAGATAGATAGATAGATACTCAGATATATAGATATGAACAGACTTATATAGGGACAGTCTGATATATACACATGAACAGACTTAGATGGATAGATAGATAGGAACAGACTCCGATATACAGATATAAACAAACATAGATAGGAACAGATTCAGACAGATAAATAGACAGACAGATAGGAACAGGTTCAGATAGATAGAAACAGACTTATATATAAGTCTGTTCATATCTATCTGAACATATATATATATATATATATATATATATATATATTTATATATATAAAAATCTGTCTGTTGCTTCAGGTCAACACCCAGCAGCAATACTGTTCCATTCTTAAGTGAAATCTTCAGGCCTAAAGATGGCATTTAAGGATGGAACAGACTATCATTGATGGATGTTGACCGCAAAGTACACTTTTATATTTATATACACTCTATCCCTGATATTAGACATATATAGCATACCTTAAATCTATATTTTATCATATTCATATATATATATATATATATATATATATATATATATATATATATGTTCCATCACCTTTACTTTTGTTGTTTTGACATGTGTGATAAAAGAAAAAGAAGAAATTCACACTAACTGACTTCTATATAAAAGTAGATCAATAAGTTCATGACCTGACAATTATTAAATGAATTTTGATTTGAAATTTTTAGCACATAATATTCTATATGATCTATCAAGAAATATCATGTTAAATGCATTAACAAGAAAGATGATTATATTGAAATATATTTGTTTTGTTGTTCTCTTCATTTGTCTACAGACTTATTGATGAGCATCTGTATACAATTTTACCAGCACTCATAATGAAAGAGATGATCTTACAATCAATTCTATGAATATATCCATATGGTACAAGTTGTCTCAGTCTAAGAAATATTTATAAGGATGATTTTAAAGCTACATTTTAGCCATTATCTTCTTCTTTATGTGCCGTGTCCCTTCAGGACATTGACGATTATAGCTCTCCACAATGTCCTATCATTCCTAAATCTTAATAAATTTTGTCTTTTTGTTATTTCTCCTAAACTCTGTTCCACCATCCATTTTCTCAAACTTACCAAGTATGTTATGCATTGTTTTCCTCTGTCCCTCTTGCCCTCAGTCTATCCTGTGTGTATTAGATTCTCCAAGCCTTCTTTCCTCATTATATACCCTAGAAATTCAACTGTCTCTTCCTAATATTAAGTATAAGTTTCTTTTTTGTTTCCATTTTCTTTAATACTTTGTCATTGCTCACATGTTCCATCCAGGGTATTCTTCTGTAGAACCACATTTCTGTTGCTTCAAGTCTCTTTTTCATCTTTGAGGAGATTGTTCAACATTCACTGCCATATAGGAGGCCAAATATCATCTAACAGTTCAGTTCTCTTCTTTTTTTTTTTTTTTTTGTTACTAATGAAAATTTTCTATTTCTTTATACTCTGCTTAGCTTTTGGAGTGCATCTTTGGTCATTTATACAAAAAAAAATATAGGATTATCATCATCAGTCCCAGGTCTGGCTGTAGGCATAGGGTCACTGTACAGCTGGTCACCTGCCCACTTCCCTTCACATATATAGGAAGAAAACTGAAAAGATATTAATTCCTGTGTCACACGTCTTGAGCAAGTAGACCTCATTCTTTTCTCAGGGAAACCACACTTGATTTGAAGGCTTGTTTTGGTCACAGACACATGACCATTGTTTCCATCAGGGTGACCTCTACCTTTGCTGTAGACTTCAGTGTAGGAAGCCCCCTGCCCAGCAATGCTGTGTTATCCCCAATACTGGTGATAGAACCCAGTCTAACCCATTGTGCTTGGTGTTCATTACATTTACAAGAAGGTTCAGCTACCCTTTAAAAGGTTTTGTCTTTAATTTTACTAGGTGTCTAGCTGCTCTTCTTACCAGAAAAGCCTAGAAAGGGAACCAATTTAGTCCCTGATTACCTGACCATGCAGCAGATTGTATTGGGTTACTTTCTACCAGAAGCACTGACGTAAAAAATAATTAGGTAAAAGTAGTACTGTCTATATTTATGAGATGGGGTATTGTAGCTATCTACACTATTCAGAGTGTTGTCCTCATCTTTGTTGCCACATTCACAATGTTTCAGCTGTTGTACGCTCCAGCCTTCTTCAGATGATATTTGTTGGAATTTTGAACTAAACCCTTGTTGCCTGTAGTAAACATTTGCCTACTAGATCTCTTAGCTTTACATAAATTTTGATTCATTTTTGTGGGTAAAAATTAGAGTGTGAGTTTTAGATGTCATCTGATATGTTTTTTTCAATTTGTTTTCTAAATTGTTTTGTTGGCTTCTGCTTTGACCAACAAAGTGAAAAATGTGACCATTATCCATTGTAGGTCTGTGTGACAGATGGCGGGAAAAGACAGATATGGTGACATCTGGTTACTTCCTCATTGATTTAGATTGCAATTCAATTTTTCTTTCCCAGCGTACTACTTCATCGAGAAAAGTAAACTTAGGATACTACAAATACTATAGCTACTATTACCCTGACTGAAATTCTCACCATACATATTTTAACATTTTTTCCTTTCATCCTTTCTCTTTCTCTTCTTCCTTTCATTCAGTTCCCAAGGCAAATTGACACAATTTATAAGATATTATCATCATCATCATCTGACACGCAGTCAATGATTCTACAATATTTTTCTGTCTTGTATGTTTAACGAAAGTGTCAACATAGAAAACATATTGAATAATGGATATAAGTTAAATATGATCAGAAATAATGAAGATAATAAATGAGCAAAGCCAAAGAACAAAGTATGAAAAAATATGATAATGGTGCTTTTGAAAAGAAAATATTAATATCATGCAAGAGATGTGGGTGAGGTAAATTACCTTTGTTAGGGGATAAACAGTGTCTTGAAATTAAAATTAATACTTGAAACAGTTGAAATGATTATGTTTACAGATAAATGCAAGAATTTTAAATGTAACTTTATCAAATCAACTTTGTATATATGATATCTTCCAATGTGTAAAATTCTGACACTCAAAAAACACCAAATTATATATATATATATATATATATATATATATATATATATATATATAGACATGTCTTATTAAATAATTTAGACAAGTTTTGCCTACTTTTTAATAGATTCTTATCATAATTATGAATATTGCACAATTTTTTTTTTTAAATGTTTACAGTAGGTAGTTTAAATATCTAGGTTTTAACTAATAGTTTTAAATAGTTTTTTTTAATATTTAGGAATTTCCATAACTTAGTTACCTCCATTGACATTTACATCATAAAATTTAAAAATCATACAGTACACAAACTTAGCATTTTTCATTTAGCAAGTAAAAATTTAATTTTCAGATGAACATAATTTTGTCTTAGAAAAATGATGTACACAACAATTTCTTGTCTTAGAAAAAAAGAACACACTAATGATGACGAGATTGTGCCAATGTCAAAAGTACTCAGAATAAAATAAATATGCATCAACATGATAATTTTCTTTTTTCCTTTAATAAGGATACTAAGAAAATTGTCTGTAATTATGAGTGGATCCTATTAAAAATAAGTAGACAAAACTTGTCTAAATTATTTAATTTGCATGTCTTAATGAAAACATGCTGCTAAAATACATGGAAAATATATATATAAAGACCAGATATATAAGATAGATAGATATAACCTGAATAGGATAGATATAAACTGTATAAGATAGATAGATAGATACTGAATATGATAGATATGAACTGTGTATGAAGATTATATTCATGTATGATAAATGATTGATATGAAATATCCTACAAATTATGTTAAAATCGAATAGCTGTTAAGATTTTTCTCTTTTCTGTGAACATTTGAAAATGCTCAAAGTAGCAAAATGTTAGCACTTAAGAAATTTTTCAGTGTCAAACTGGTATTACATATTCCATTTTTACACAATATAATGTAATATACAAAGTCTGATCAAAAAGGATTGGAAATGTCAGTGCAATAAAAAAAAAAGTACAAAACATATCAATTTGATATTTAATATCCTTCAATATAGTCCCCTTCTGAAGCCACACACTTTATCCAGAGTCATGTCTATTGATGGGAGCATTCCTGGAACTCATTTTTTGGTTTAACAAGCAGCTGCCTTGTTGCATTCTCTTGGATTTCCTCAATGTCTTGAAATTTTGTTCCTTTCAAGTGGGATCTGGGAAATTGGTGGTTGTCTGACCTGTGGAATGCTGCACTTGCCCAAAAACTGCTGCAAAAGACATGGAAACTTTGTGGTGTGTTGAGACAACCACACTCTACACACTTTCCTTCCAAGCATTGCTGTAAACAATGGAAGTGAGTGAGAACATTATAAATTAGTGTGTATGCACAACAGAGTTTAAGGTTAAATTGTGCCAAGTGGTTTCACTCTGCATACTTTAGCTCCATTACCATAGCCACAGTCCCAATACATTTTGATCAATCCTTGTATATATGTAAATAAATTTTATTTTAAGTGTAAAGGAAAATCAAGCATATTAGCTGAAAATCTAAATGCATAAAAAATTAATTTTTCAGATAAATGTGGTAGAAGAGGCTCACCAGAATATTTTTTACAAGAATATACATTTTAACTTCAAATTTCTTCATATTACTACTCAAATGTTGTCTTTCTGAGAAACTACAATAATTCTATGCATTTAACTTAACACCATCATCAACTTTAAAGAGAGCTATGATTTTGCTGCCTACAATACAAGCTCAAAGATTTACTCCACATCAATGATTATCTTTTATGTTGCTTGATTGTTCCACGAAAGGCCTAAACTCTTCCTCAGCTTCAACCAATGTAGTTCTACATTCATCATTAAAACTTTACTGTTGAGAAATCAGTTTTCATATATTATTTTAGCCATCGTACATGTTTCTCTTTGTGATGTTCACTTAAAGGTAGTGGTTTCATTGCCATCATATCTTCAGCTAATGCTGTTAATATTGTGTTTGTTTTTCTCTGTTTATATTCACATCTTCTGCTGGTCAATACAGTTTTCTTGCTTTATACACATTTAATTTTTCTTAAAATCTTTGTGAAATTCTAAAAGTAATGTTTTTTTCTTGTTTTTATCTATCCAATGTTTTCAAATTCTATTTTTTGTTCTTCTCTGATCTCTTCTCAACTTTTTCCTAAGTTTCAGCACTGTGTTACCATCACTCAGACATTTACCACATCTTGCTCATGTTTATTATGACCCAGGGCTATATTTATACCAAGAGCAACAATCTAAAAGCCTCAGGTAAATGTGAACTTTACCTGTTAGTTCTATTTTCTACACCTATAAGCATTGTACTAGCCACTACATATATTTTACTAGTTGACCATTATTGGTGTTTTATAAATACATACATACATATATATATAATTATTTTTTATAAAAAAAATTTATAACATAAGTATGTTATAAAATCACTACAAAAATAGCCATTTTGTTTCAACACACTCTGTGTCTTATCAAGTGATGATGTTGAAAATAAAATAAAACCTTTTATAAAACCTAGGTTTTATTTTATTTTCAACATTATCACTTGATAAGACAGAGTGTGTTGAAACAAAATGGCTATTTTTGTAGTGATTTTATAACAAACTTATGTTATAAATTTTTTATCAAAATAATTATATCTGCTCTCTAATTTTTTGTATTGAGCACTCTTTTAAGAATAGTAATTGTTGGTTATTGGAATTTATTCCGTATATACCAATTATATACTTGGGTACATATATATATATATATATATTTTCTGTTTATACACTATTTTTATAGATACAATTATTTAAGTAAATGCTCTGTTTATAATAAACAGTATTAATTACATTTACCAGCATGAATGTCTGGGAAATTTCATAAAAAATAAAAGGGGTTTCATTAAAACAGATCAAAGTGAGTAGTAAATAAATCTGTGTTATTGGTGAAAATTTATTTATTTCTCTATTGGATCATGTTATTTTCGTCATGGCAATTATGTGTGAAAAATAATATTGCCCAAATGTCTGCTAAACCTAAAAGAAAAAAATCATCAGATGCTTAAATTTAATTCAAATTAAAATCAGTTCAAGTTATTGGAACACTCTTTATGTGTCCTCTGACAAGAATCAAATCAGCATCTTGTGATTTAGCCTGACATGCTATACCATTTAGCTACAGAGGAAGCGTCTAGTTAGCAAAGTCAAATTACTGTTTTCAAACAAATAAATTTCCCACAATCTTTCTCGATCGATTATATCTGCTTGAAGCGTATCTTAATGTAAACAAATGGCAACATATATTATGAAATAGATTAAATCTGACAATTTTTTAAATATATTTTCTGTTTATACATTATTTTTATAGATAAAATTATTTAAGTAAATTCTCTGCTTATAATAAACAGAATTAATTACATTTAACAGCCTGAATGTCTGGGAAATTTCATAGAAAATATCAGTCCTCTGATAGGAATCAAACCTGTATCCTACACAGAACCATCATTTGTACTGACATGCTATACCATTTAGCTACAGAGGAAGTGTCTGGTTAGCAAAGTCAAATTACTGTTTTGCTAACAAGATGCTTCCTCTATCAGAGATTTTGAATCATATCGAATCAAACTTCAGCAAAGAAAACGTGCTGCCAGAAAGGGCAAGTCTGGGTACCTTAACACTCAAGTGCAGAGTAAGGAATGTTACACCTGTGATGCATGTAGGTATAGCATATATATATATATATATTTAGGCAGCATTTTTTCATTAATGCATGTTTCATTATAGACAAGTTTTGTCTATTTATTTTAAGTAAATTCCTTTCATATTGACGAATAATCTTTTTAGCATTATCACTGAAACATGAAAGAAAATCGCCATGTTGATACATGTTTTTATTGTTAATCCTTTTAGTTTTTGTTTATTGTTTTCATGGTTAAGTATAATTGTATTTTCAACAAGGATTTTCCAGAATTGTGTATGTGGCTAGGCATGTTGTTTTAAATGCCTAAAAATGTTGGAATTATCATTCAAATGGAGAGTTAAGTGTCATGAAAGTGAGTTTGTGGTGTGACCAACATAAATATTATTTAATCCATTGCAGATACAATCTCCCAGAGAGCATTTGAATTTGTAAACTATGTTGGTTTTCTGCAAATTGCTAACAGGCGGGGAAGAATCATTGTGAATAATTAAGTTGGATATACTAGATTTAGTGTAGTATATGATTAACTTAATTTTTTTGCTAGGATCTGTTGTAGACATATTAGTATTTACCAGTTTTTTTTTAGTATATTTTCATCTCGTTTATAGTTAGTGTGCATTTGATTACAATATAGGAGATTAATATATTTGGGATTAGTTAAAGCAGTATTATGTTCTATTTGCTTGGTATTGAGATTTCTAAGAAAGCATCTTATTTGTTCATCAACTATGTAGTTTGGAAAGCTATTATTAATAAGTGTTTGTTTTATATTCTTTAGTTGACTGTAAAAAATCTGTTTTGTGGATGAATTAGTTTTTACACAATGTATTAGACTTTTTGTAATTGCTATTTTGTAGTAATATAAACATTCACTCTTATAGTTAAGTGTACATGAATTTATGCTGGTAGGTTTTTATATGGCGAAATAGTAAATTTATTATTATTTGTGTTTATTAATATGTCTAGGAAGGGAGTTTTATTATTAGTATTAAGTGAATTTAAGGACATATTTTGGAAACGTTTTTGAAGTTGAAGTATTTCATCTGTATTTTTAACTAACATAAGGATATCATCAACATATCTTAGGTAGAGGGATAGTTTTTTAAAATCTGTAAATATCTTATTTTCAAGGTTAGACATGTAGAAATTGCTAAATGTCAGACCCAGTACTGAACCCATGGAGACAGCATCACGTTGTATATATATATTATTATTATGATCTAAGAAAGGGACTTCGGTAGTACAAGTTAGTAGTAGTTTCCATAATAGGATTAATTTTAAGTGAGGGTAAAGATGAGTTACTGTATATATTTCTTATAATTATGTCAATAGTTTCACTAACAGGAACATTGGTAAATAAGTTTCTAACATCAAGTGAAGCTATGATTTCATTGTTGGGTTTTTCACTTTTTAGGATTTGGATTACTTCTAATGTTGACTTAACACTATATTTACTAGGAAGGTAGGGAATAATGAGTTAGTTAATGTATTTTGTTAGCTGATATACAGGAGTTGGAATTTTCAATATAAGGCAGAGAGGATAGTTAGATTTATGTGTTTTTATAGTGGCGTATATGTAACCAGGCCTATAATCACCAACAATTTTAGGGAGTTTTAAACAGTTCTGTTCAGCATTATTAGCATTAATGTGTTTATTGAGCTTTGATTTTAGTTGGATGGTCAGGTTCTTGTTCAGTTTTTTTTAATTTTATGTGATCATGGAGTATGTGGTCTAGTTTTTTGTTGTAATCTAATTTGTTTGGGATGACAAAAATTTTGGTCTTATCAGCTTTTTTCACAATTATGTCAGGGTGGTTGCATAGTTCTTGTGTGGTAATTTTTAGTTGTTTAGAAAGTATTTTTGAGGAATTTCTTGAGGAATCATTAATTTGCTTCCTGCATTTTATATTCAAATTTATTGTTGTATAGCAATCTTCCATGTAAACAAAACAAACTATCATTGTTGCAATGTCCACATAACCATTCTAAAACAAAAATTACCATCTTTGTTATATAATTTATTATTTAATTTATTGTAATGTACTTGTAATCTCTGATGATGGCTTATGTAAGCCGAAAGCTTAGACAGGATTAACAATAATAACATGTATCAACATGGTGATTTTTTTTCGCGGTTCAGTGATAATGCTAAAAAGCTTATTCGGCAATATGAAAAGAATTTACTTAAAATAAATAGACAAAGCTTGTCTATATTATTTAATGAAACATGCATTAATATATATATATAAATACATGTAAAAATATGGAGAGTTGTTACTACAAAGGTAAATGAAATTCAAACTTCAGCTGTAGTTGTTTATGCTCAGTTTACACTGTTTCCCTTTGGAAAGGCATGAGTTCACTTCTCCCTGCACTCTTTTGATGTAACTTGGTAGCTGGTAGATTGTGAATGAACACTTGGGAAAAACATTCTTCCATAACAACAGCAAAAATTGTTACCCATTTTCATCTTTAATAGGGCCCAGTAACAAGAGAATAATTATTCCTTTACAGAGAAAAACATCAGTGGGCATTACCTTAGATGTTCTAAATGTCTAAGGATTAAAGCTGATCTAATGAAATTAACATTGTTTTCTGTTCATCCATTTAATGGCTTATTCAACACATTTACAAATTTTTGCAATTTGTTCCTTAGAAACCAAACTGCAAATCAAACTAAACCTGTTTGAGTAAATGGTATTTAGCTATTAATTGCTTGCCTCCTATTTTAATAACAAACACTGTTTATTTTACAACAATTTCCACTAGAAAGTTATTTGCATAAGTGTATCAAATTCAAGGGCACATAACTCTATAAGCTATTATAAAATGCATTTGAAAAAGAATACCTACTGCTTGTTAAGTTGATTAATCGAATGAAACACATGGGGTGTAAATACCTATTTAGTTTCATTCTATGTAACCATGAAAATCAATATCCTATAACAAGTATTCCCAGAAATAGGACTCAAAATAATCTTTGCAAAACAGAAAATATAATCTGTAATTAGAATAAATGTTAATAAATAAAAAAAGCTGTTACTTTTGCCACACATTATCTATCTATCTATCTATATATATATATATATATATATATATATATATATAAAGAGAGAGAGAGAAATCATGGGAAATCTGTAGTTTAAAAACTGTAATTTGACCTTGCTAACCAGACACTTCCTCTCTAGCTAAATGGTGTAGCACATCAGGCTATAATATGGTTCCGTGTAGGAGGCAGGTTCAATTCTTGTTGGAAGATATATTTTCAATGAAATTATTGGACATTCAGGCCCATAAATGTTGTTAATATTGTTTATTATAAACAGAGCATTTACTTAAATATTTGTTTCTATAAAAATAGCATATAAACAATATATATATTAAAATAATTGTCTGACTTAGTCCGTTTTATAATCATCCCAGCTGTGCGTCGACGGCTTAGTGGTAGAATCTCCAACTGACACCAATTCAGTTGGGTTTCAATCCTAGCTAGATGCAACCGGATGTCTAGCCACACTGAAGAGCTGTGAAACAGTGAAACAGTCTGTCTGTGGATGACTTTATATATATATATATATATATATATATATATATATATTGAAATCAGTCATATTGACCAGCTAAGAGATGAAAGACAACGGTGAAAAGTGTCAGAAAATAATAAAAAGTGCCCAATATGTGGGATAGAGTTTATGTAATATAAAAGTGGACACTGAACACAACACCGAGTGGCGACAGTCTGTTTCATGCTTGTGCACAATCTTCAGGCCATGTTTACTATATATGTGCTTTGGTACGGGAATGTGACAGACCTAATATTGCTGAGCACTTTCTCTGTTAGGCTCCTTTCTAATGGTCTAATTGTTCCTGTTCTATTGAGCACAATTAATTTCACACCATTTCTCTTGTTGTTATGATATTTTTGAGAGAGGTTTTTGGTGCAGTTTTGCCTGATTTAGCCATTACACAGGATGTCACCCTAGACTGTTTTAAACTATCAACATTCAAAAGAATACCAGGACGTAGCCAAGGGTACATACTACAACATACCTAACAAGAAGACTCACATTACATCTTTCTGACCATAGCTCAATTAAGTTTCATTTAAATATACACAGAGACCTACCAAACTCCATCCACAACATACTCATTGATAATACAAATATAATAGCCTTATCCACATGTAAAATATGGTGAAAAATAATGGAAGCATTATTAATAAAAAAGAAAATTCCAGCATTCAATAATATCAATTATGAAGATGGCCACAATGTACTGACCGTGTTTGGAAAATAAAACATTCCAAAAACTCTAGATACATACACAAAAAATCCATACATTCAGTTAAAAGTAAAAATAAAAACATCCTTGATAATGGCTAAAAGTATAGCCAAAAGCACTTGGATATACAAAACATTTTGACAATTTAAAATTTAAATTTTTAAATTTTTAAATAATTTACATCCAGAAAAGAAGAAAATTATAAAAACACAAGAATATGGACGTTCAAAAAGAAATGCATTTCATGCACTTCAGTATTTTTTGGTCAACATAATCGACCAACTGAGAGTGCAGTTGGAAAGATTGTTCATAAATTCAAGCAAACTAGGGCGGTGGCAGATGTGAAAACACCATTTTGAGCTCATTTACACTGTTCAGCTGAAAGCATTGTTGCAGTGCACGAGAATATGGCCAAAAATCCAGACACCTCTATTCATCATTGCACGCAGGAATTGAACCTCTCCACAACAACGTTACTTCAAATTTTAACAAAAGGTTTGTCTCTACATGCTTACAAAATTCAATTGACACAAGAACTGAAACCTGCTGACCATTTGGATCACCATACATTCATCAATTTGGTGCAAACAAAGACAACCTGATGAAGATTTTTGCAAAAAATCCTTTTTTGTGATGAAGCCCATTTTTATCTTGGTGGATTCATTAATAAGCAGAATTGTCACATTTGGGCTGATAAAAATGCAAGGAAGATTGTTGAAAAGCCACTGCATCCACAAAAGGTCACTGTTTAGAGTTCATTTTTTGTTAGTGGAACCATTATTTACAAATTTGAACATCCATTTTCATAATAGGCTTTAATAAGTTTAACACGTTGTTTGATTGTTAATCTTTCCATGGTTGAAATTGCCAAAGACTTAAGTTGTTAAATCTGAAAGAAAAAGAAAAAATCATTGGACACTTAAACTTAATTCACATTTAAAATCAGACTAAGTTATTGGAACACACTATATTCCTAATTATAATATTAATAGGTAGTATTCTCTGGGAGAATTAGTTTATTACTTAATAACAATAGGAAACCAACAGCCTGTAAATGTACAGGAGAATTTCAAATGAATAAAAGTTTAACAAAACCATTAAAAATGACATCATATTTCATAAATCTTTCTTTCACATGTGATTTTTTTTTTAAATGTATTTTTTCTAATTCTTTTAGTAACATGTACTAATTAATAAGGGGTTAGTTTATTACTTTGTAACAACATAAAACTGATCCTCCACTTTGTGTTCAGTATAATCATATATTAAAAAAATTATACCTATTTAGTTAAGTCTTTACTATTTTTATTAAGTTTTTATTTCTGCATCTTTAAATATAGTTATTCCCAATTATTATAATTCATTGATTAACAAAAATATCTAATCATTTTTTTGTTTGTCATTTTTTCTAGATTTCATCAAGATGATTTTTTCTTTACATTTCTCATTCAAACATCCCACCATTGTTATAACAAAGACTCTGCCATCTTGCACAGACTCACCAAACAAATGTTTGATTTGAACAAGAACTCTAACGTGACATTGCATGCTCCAAAACATATATTCAACTGTCAATAAATAACATAATTTAAAAAAAACATCTTTCTGTCTACACATTGTTCATCTTAGTATTTGCCTATATATAAGAAAATTGTGCCATGAAGATGACAATCTGAAATTGATAAAAGTGCTTTGCATGTTTCTTCCATCTGACAACAACTCACATATAAGTATCTTATTTTTCAAGGAATTGATAGTAAGTTAATATCTCCTCTAGTTCTGTTAGTGAAGTGATTTCGCCATTAATCCCATTAACATTGCTATTTAATTCTTTGTATAAATTGTTTCTTTATACATATATATATACACTCATACACATATATACATACATACAATTATTTTTCATATATATGTGTGTGTGTCTGTGTGGCCTGATTGCATTTAGCATAAAACAAACTGTCACCTCTGGGTATTGACTTCAATGTCCACTTTTATATTTACATACTCTCTATCTTTGATATTGAGCACTTCAACCCATAAATAAAGCACACCTTAAACCTATATTTTATTATAAATTCAGATCCTTCAAGCAAAACTTACCCAGACAGGCATCCAGATTTCTTGGATATTTTTCACCAACCTGAAATAATTTCAGAATATCCGGTTTGCTTTCATTTTGCTGTCATCATCTCTATTTGAAGAATTCTATTGGAGACACACTGTCTTGTCTTTCAATATGAACATGAATCACCATTGTTATTTTACAAACTCATGAGGCAATGAAACTCTTGAAATGCTCTTAATGCCACCATTCTGGCTTCATTTTCCCAATTTCTGTCTCTTGGTTCCTCTGTGAGTTGGATTTTATTTCTTCTCTCTTTTCATGGTTAAATACACAATACCAATTCCCATCTGTCAGGTAATTCTATTTAGTCTTCAATGTTATCTACTTTGGGCAATAATAGAATGGTGTGAAATTTGTCTGGACATGCCTTAGCTTAATGGTGGACAGTACAGACCAACAACTTTGTTTGAAATGAAAATTGATGAATAACAAAAGCAAGGATTAAGTTTCATTTATCCCACTTGTAATGATATTAATTATTGGACAAGTTGTAAAATCTGTCAATGTCCTGCTTCTTAAAGGGAGACTGGCATGGTGCTTTTAAGTGTAGAACTAGAAAATCATCTTTTGTGCTGTAAGTCCCTTTTAAGCCATTGATTCCAAAAGAACACAGTCATATTTTTCTAAAGATTTATAGTATTCGTCTTTATTTGTATATAAATGTGCAACTAATTTGCAAAATCATCCATTACAAGGCCCGAGAGGCATTCAAGATAAAGGGTTATTGAATGTGGTACATGTTACATTCATATCATATACTTCATTCAGTGACTCACTTCAGCAAGAATAGGAAATATTAATTCTATTATTACTGAAATTATCATGGAGTTTTACAATACACACTGTGGTCAGAAATAATCAGTTTTCCAAATTTATTTTTCATACCACTATAGATTAATCACTCCAGGTCATGTGTTAATTTAATCCAATATAACTTCACAAGGCAAATAGATTGTTTGATGTCACCTTTGACATAATAAAGAAAAACAGATTAAAAATATTTTTAAACTCCTCCAGTCTCCTAATTAGTTCATATATAATGCTTGTTGCAAAGCTAGTAATATTCATAAAGCTAAGGAAATAAATGATATTAATAACCATAATAAAATGAGACACATAACGCTCCCTACCATTGCAATAACTGTTAATCTAATCTGATATAACTCCACCAAGCAAATAGAGTTCTATCCCTGCAGTTTATATAAAACTCAATGGGCAAAACCCATTTCAACTACAGGTGTAACCAGGTCAACTTATTAAAGCACAAGTTTACATTAGCTAAAGGCTATCAGTTCAGTACTTGTGCTAGGTAGTAAATATACATTTGAGCTATTTAACAACTTAATATTATGAATATAAAAAAATATTATTAAATTTTATAAAAGTTTATAGTAGGGTTCCAGCTTTCTATGTAAATTCATTGTAAATTGATCCCCCTTTGGAAACCAAAACATGCAATGAGATTTCTTATGATGTAAACGAATTAAAAAAAGAAATTTCTCAAATTCTTAATCTGGTGTTTCTATTACTATCGATTAGAGATTCCAGATTATGAATTTTCAAAAATCTTTTTAATCTCTTTTGCATATGAAGAAACCGCATCATAACAGTATATTTGTTTCATAAACTGACAACATTTTATTTGATGTGAAGTTTAAAGATGCTGAAAATATTATTTGCAAAGATCAAATGTACCTTTTGTGTCAAAATGGTCATTTTCATGTGTAAAACGGTAACAAAATAATGCCATGTTTCACTGGATCTTTCCAGAAAAAAATTCTATACCAGGTGCTATAAATTTTGATGCATTGGTAGTGTAATGAATAATGGCTTGGAATTGGAAATCAGAATGCAAAGTTCCAATTCCAGTGTTCTTCTCTTATGCACAAATAGCCTTATGGAAAGATTTGAATCCAACTCTTCTCCCCCAATTAAGGGTTAATTAGTAGAACTTGTATCCGTAAATCGTTATTATCTCTAAAAAATTCTTACAATCTAAAAATATTTTCTGGATTTAAATAACTTGTAAAAGGCTGATAATCCATAAAGAACTTGTTCTTTGAGGGATAATTCCTCAAGCCAACTTTCTTTTGAGCCAGTTTCAATGGCTCTTTTTCTCAGTTACTGGTTGGGTGTCTATTAAAGTTGCTCTTATTTTTCACTGCTTGATTCCTCACAAGACTACCCCTCACTATAAGCATGCATCTGTGTCTCCTCTGCAGCCAATCTTGGCAGGGAAATGTTTAGCCAGCCATTTCACATTTTCACATTTCTTCACAAGTTTTTTTTTTTATTCTGCCCATTTTCCAAATCTGAGCTGCATCAAAGTTGTTCTCATTTGGAACTGTGAGTTCAACTTGATGAACATCATTATTCTCAGTACACCAGCTTACTAAATCTGACATACAGTTGATTGGTATTCTGCCTTGAGGGTCACCAGGTGAAAAAAATTTTAGCTTTAGAGTCAGAACCTAAAATATTTTAGTAAACACTGCCAAAGATGATGCAGTTTGTGGAGAAATAATTCGCATATTCACAATTCAATTCCTGGTCAAGGTGTTTAACTTTTGCAACACTTTTTTGAGTTGATTTATCTTGACCATTCTTTGATGCATCGTCAAAAACAAATCAATAATTGCTCTGTTTGACACTGCTTTTCTGTCCAAGAATTCTTTGATTTTTAGCATAGATTCTTTACCTGCAAGAATACATTCACTTGCAGCCTATTCAGAACAAAATCTTATCCAAAGGAAACATTTTTTTGTCTATCTAATGCTACAAAACAAAGGTTACAGTGAATGGCAGCAAAACATATGTAATCGATTTTATTTAGCTTGCAGATATCAATCAAAAATATAAATAACAAAAAATTCCTTTAAAAACAGATTCAAAAGGCATTTATCTCTTCATCCAGATGACTTTAAGCTGGTAAAAAATTAAATAACAATAACAATCTGGAGAAAAAACACCAATACCCATATAATCTCCTGAAGCCGTGTCTTCTAAACAATAGATTTCTACTTAGTTCTTACCTTGGAGTCTGTGTTCTGTGTGTCATAGATCTGTTTTTCAAGTCTCATAGGAAATAATGTATTTGCAATATGAATTCCTACAATAATCAACTTCAGGAAGTAATCAATTCATTGTACACACTTAATCCTGAAAAGAATTTTACCAACCATAACTAGTGTCATGTTACCATTGTAAATATTTGACTAAATATTTCATAAGTAAAATTATTGTTTATTAAATTCTTAACTTTTGAGAGATCATTCACTGATAATGAAGACAGCCCATCATTCATCCCTAGAGACTTGGTTTTTAAAAAACATGTAGAGTTTTACCAGATAACAAAAACTAAATTACTTGAATATTTCAAACAGTAACAACAGTAAAAATGAGTAATACATATAACTAAAAGAGAGAATAATAAAAAAATCAAAACAAAACTACAAAAACAAAACTACCAAAACAAAAGGTTTGGAAGGAAACTCCCATCAATACTAGAAAGAGCTATAACATTTAGTTGACATGAGAAGTTTAATTTCCTGCAAGACTGTTTTAGGAAAAAGATTTTATAAATTTCAACTGACAGGAATACTCTTCAGTCAATGAATGTTGAAATGTTTCCAGTATGGATTGATTTTTTCTTTTGGTTTTTCAGATATAAATCCTACTATTTAACCTATAGGTGGGGTGGATTCATACCTTCCCCAAGAGTATTTGCATGTAAGTGAATGTAACAAACCTGACTGGAATTTGAACTTAGATCTCCAATTTCTCATTCTGAGCCGCTATCCATGAAAATAGTTCTTTTTACCAATACCATTTAAATGTTCCTCTGATTCTTTAAAAGAGATTATTCTTTTTAAATATTCTGATTAATCTGATAATTTATTTATCATTAAACTTTTACCATTAGCCACAATGTTAACAACATAGATTTGCAGATTACACCGTCTTGATAGCAGACACAGAAAAAGGAATACAAGAACTCCGACAGAAGACAGTGAAGAAAAACAAAGAGAAATGATTAAGAAATATTGCAAAAAGACTGAATGCATGGTTGTTAAAAAAATAAAACAGGTGCAACAATTTAAATATTTTGGAAGCTTTTAACAGAGCATGAAAAGTGTGACATTGTAATCAAAGGGTGTACTAACATGGCGAAAGATGTCTTCCAAAAGCTGAGCAAAGTATTAAGAAAAAGAAAATATCATTAGAAATAAAAAAAGGAGTACTGAACTGTTATGCAGTAACAGTCCTCCTATATGGCAGTGAATGCTGGACAGTTTCTTCTCAGATGAAGAAGAGACTTGAAGCAACAGAAATGTGGTTTTACAGAAGGATGCTGAGAATATTATGGATGGAACATGTGAGCAATGATGAAGTTCTAGAGGCAATAGCAACAAAAAGGACACATGCTTAACATCAGGAAGAGATAATTTAAATTTTTGGAGCACATAATGAGGAAAGAGGGCTTGGAAAATTTGATACTCGCAGGACAGATTAAAGGTAAGAGGGCCAGAGGAAAGCAACACACAACCTACCTTGCGAGTTTGTACAAATGGATGGCAGAGCAGTATTTGGGGGAGATGGCAAAAAGACAAAAGTTATTAAGAGCTACAAAGGACAGGAAGATGTGGAGAGCTATGATTGCCAAAGTTCTGAAGAGACATAGCACAAAGAAGAAGAAGAAGAAGAAGGTGTAACAAAAATGCCCTTGCTGATGAATGAAATATAAAATGCATTAAGAAGTTAACCTTTTACTTGAAGTAGTGTGAATTGTTAACATCTTGATTTTGTCATTATTTTCTAGTACTATCCATTTTAGTTTTTGCTGCTGTTGGTAATCCTCAAGTGGTGTGGTCACTGTTATTTGGTACAGTTCTTTGTGATTCTGTAATGCAAGACCATAATGTTCAAAGAAGGATGATCTTTGCCAAGACCATCAGGCTTTACTTGCTCAAAGACTTTCTTCACCATTGATCTTAGGAAATGGTTGAATACAACTGACAGTTTAGATATTTCTGAATGGGTTTGATGCCATGCATGACATCCATATGAAAGTCTCAATTTGGTAAGGCTATTTAAGGACATGACTCAATTTTTCAAGTTGATGTTTTGGTTTTGTAGCAAAACTATCTCTAGCACATCCTATTTTATGTTCAATTTCCTTGTCTCTTATACTATATTTGTTATAGCTGATCCATATGCCAAGGTATCTGAAGTGTTTAGTATTTACTAATTCCACATACTGAATTCTTATGATGACTTCAGGGTAGGTGCCATCACACCAATTCCAGATTATTGTTTCTGTTTTGGAAAGGTTTATCTTGATCCCTATTTTTTGTAATACTTGTTTTGGATGTTAATTTTTTTGTTCAAGATCATTATTATCCCAACTCTGAATACATATGTCATCAGCATTTCCCCCCTTATCATCAGTACATTCACCTCAAGTAAAGCAAATATAAATAGTCTAGAATAAATACTTACAACTTTCTGCCCCATAATTGTTGTGACATTTAGTATATGAAATTTGTATATAAATGTAATAACTATCATAGGACAGTGATAGTATCTATTTCCCTTGTCCTTTGTGTTAAAATCTGCATCCCTAATTACAAATCTAAATAATAAAACTAAATTATTGATATTTCAGCAATAATATCCCCCCATGACACTTATGTGAAAAAACTGATAAATACTACTTTACATATTGGTTGGTATATATGAGAGTAAATAAAAAAATAATGGCAATTTCCATACATCTTTAATTCCACTGATGAAGAACAAATTCATGTCATTTTACAGCATAGTCCCCCTGCACATCTGGTATTGCTCAATGAGCTTCTTCATGCCTTCCAAAAAAGAAGCTCTTACAATTCCTCACAAAGACATGTCTGCATCACTTGATTGTTTGGGCACCCAGCATGTGTAAAATTAACAGTACCCTATGGCAGGTGCAAATCCGTAGCTGATGCCCACAATTGCAAAGACTTGTGCTAACATGATTCACCAGTTTTCCCTGATCAAGGCATCCATTCTCTGGATGTGTTGATGGACAACCAGATCATCTTTCATCCATTACATTTGCTCTTTCCACTTTAAAACATTCTACCCACTCTCACATCTTTTCATTGATTCATAATGCAGTCTCTATACTGTGCCAATGGATTTCTACATGTCTGACTTCCTCTTTCCACAGAAAGCACACTATGGCACATTGTTCCTTGATAGTGCAACTGCTGAGTGGAGCGTCCATACATCTGACCTTGCTACATATAGTTAGGTATCCGTCATCCAATGCACACATGTGGTGATGCACATCAGCACCTCCCGATTGTTTTTACTGTATTTCCTTTACTTTCTGATTTATCCTTGTACATATGTGTGTGTGTGTGTGTGTGTGTGTGTGTAAGCGATGGATAAATTGTCATCTAAATTACACAGAAATGAAAATAACACCGACATCTCATTTTAACAGATAGCAGGCTCTTGCAAAATTAGAGAATAGCAGGGGGAGTTAGCTACATACAGGGGACCAATCATTTTCCCAGTATCTTTAGCAATGATATAACAGCAAACAATAATAATAAAAAGAAAAACAACAAAAATGTTTGACTAATTATTACTCTTCACAGCCAATCAATTACAAATCAAATATATGAGAATATTTGAAAATTATTGCCACTTATCAGGCACTTTGAGTAAAATTCCAAAGGTTTTAATATGAAAAGTTTTCAAAAAACACTATATTTAGCAGTAAATCAGAAATGCTCAATTTGGATAGTTCAAGGTCAGTTGATGATGCTTGCTAGGGTAGAATAGACCCTGACCAGGTTCCATTCAAAATCTTCTCCTGTGTTATTCTTGTTGCATGGATCCTATTGATAAGCACATGGCACTTTTTTGACCAAAGTTTTATGGACATGTTGCAGCTGCTGGATGTATAAATATGTATTTAGTGTTTCATTGCATTTTAAGAGCCCTAAATGAATAATACCTTGGTAATCCCACCTCATGCACAACATAATTCTTCTTCCATGGAACCCATCTTTTGGGATTGTCAATCTAAATCACGGTATGCTAGTGTGTACTCCAAATTTATTCCTAGCTGTCATGTATGATTAGTAGTAAAATGATAAATTTATTTATATATATATATATATATATATATATATATATATATATATATATATATATATTGAGAGAGAGAGAAACAGACAGAGACAAAGGGCATAGAATACAACATCAATGACTAATTTCACACTTCAAGTGATCTTCAAACCATACTGTGTTCTTCAAACTTTCAACCAAACTTTAATGAACATGTTGCAGCTGCTGGACTTATAAATGTGCATTTAGTGATACATTGCATTTTAAGAATTCTACATGACTAATACCTTGATAATCCCACCATATTCACAACATTACTTTTCTTCCATGGAACTTAATTTTGCAGGTCAGTTGTCAATCTAAATTACAGTATATATTAGTCTACTCCAAATTTATTCTTAACTGTTATTTATGATTAGTAGTTAGAATGATACCTTTGAAAAATTACAAATGTTACTCAAAACGGAAATTACATTTGACTCAACCTGATAATTGTATTAGTCATCTACCTCCATTTGTCCGAGGTATGCACAGGCAGTCTACATCTGCTTTGAATGGATGCATTTTATATATGATTAAAAGACTATCATTATTATTATTAACACTCATAAATATTGTTAATACTATTTTCTGTTAGTCCTTTTAATTATTAACATGTGTTGTCACGTCTCATGACAAACACAGCAGAAATTTCAACATGAAATTAAAAAAAGGAAATTTAAAACTTTTAATATAAATGTCTTTATGAAGAACACTGGCATTAGTTTAGATTGTTTAAAAGAATTATTGTCCTACTTTGGAAATAACTGCAAGTGACAGTTGGAAAATACAAGTGGAAAATCATCCTGTTATTAAAAATAAATTAAACTTGTATCATAAAATATATCTAAAAGAACTTTGGACAATTCTTGATGGAATTTCCTCCATGTTTAAGAAAGATTATTTATAATTTGAAAAAGACAATCATTAAAATTGATCAGCATAAATTACCTGTCTTTTTCATAGTATTTGCCTGAAAGAACATTTGCTTTCTAAATATACATTATTATATATATATATATATAAAGAGATTACAAGATATTCTTTTTAAAGCAAAAGATACCATTCAGTAACTATAGTGTTTTTGATTTTATTTTCCAGTCTTTCTCCAGGTTCCTCCTACTATCAAAATATTAAAAATTCAAATTTGGATTCATTATGTCCACAAGACAGTTTTTTAAATTATGAATATTTTTTATGAGAAACATTATATTTTGTTTTTCACCATTAATTCCACAGTAGACTTTTTAAGATTACCAAATGAGCTGTAGATTTGATTCATGTCAAAAAAATCATGTAAAAAGAGCAATATTATTCAATTTTCAAAGACATTTTATCTGGTTTGTGCAGAATTGGAAAACATTTAACTTTCAACAAGATAACAATTCAAAACACTCTTGTAAATTATATTGCAATTCCCTAGAATCATAAAAAAAGGAACAAAATTTTGAAAACTATGACTTAGCCTGACATCTCCCTCATTAAATTAGTAAGGAATGAATTGAATAGGAAAATTTGAAAAGAATAACCCAAGAGTGAGAGTGAACTTTTTTAATGCTTGAAGAATGCTTAGGAATGTCTGCCATCTACTTTTATTCAAAAGCTATTAGAAAGAAAGAATGCCAAAAATTTGTAAAGCAGTAATTATGGAAGTATAAATATATATCACAAAAATATGCCATAAATTCAGAAATCAATTTAATATATTTGGAAAGCATTTTCTTAATCCATTTTACATTGAGTAACTTTTTTCTCATCCTTGCTCTTCCTTTCCCCTCATATTGTTTCATATATTTTGGTATATATTTTTATATACTTTTACAGTGTTTCTTTTTTTAAAGTCCTAACAACATTTTGTGCCTCCTCCAGATAAATGGTATTGTAACATGGCTGAAAAAACAAATCTTGAAAACCTAAAGTTGCTCAGAGGCTATATGGACCAGTTGATCATTAATCACAACTTTTATTGTTAAACAGTTAACGTTTTGTCAATTGTCATCATCAGTAACTGATTTTATCAGAATTCAAACCAATCAGAAAGCAGATGTCCACAAGACTGACATCACATTTCTGTTTAGTATATAATGATAACTTCACCATAGAGATCATACCGATAAAGGAAACTTATTTTATTGTTCTCCCGCTGAACTGCGTTCCTAAGTGCAGGAAGTATTCTTTGCCTTGCACTTTAGAAATGCATCCATGTTAGTTGCCTATCAGATTCTGTCTTGGAGATATTCGCCCACTCTCATATCAGAAACTTTATTACGAGCCAATTAGTGTGATTTTAATGGTTCTCTCCAGACAATGGAAATCAGACATCAGAGAGTGGCTCACTTTTAAAAGCATTTCTCCTCTTAGTGTTGTCATCTTACAATTGGAGAAGTGACCAGAATGGTGACACATGACAATAATTAATTACAATTGCTCTGTTCACCAAAAATCAAAAAGAAAAAGACAACTTTGTAGTGCACTGAGGACAGACACCTAAATTGCTTCATACCAGTGAAAAGGGCTACTTTAATAAAAGAAGATTTAATTACGTTATTAGAATTGTGAAATTTATAGGAAACAAATATTATAGAATATAAAAAAGAAATATTTTTCAATTAAAAGATAAAATGAATTTGGCAATCAATTATAAAATTGCTTATAGATATATTATTTCTTTTTCATACATTTTACAGTTATATAGAAATTGATTTCCTTGAAAGTTCTCTTTATATGGATTTGATAACAGGTTTCTTGTTTTCCTTTGCAACAAATTGAATTCTGAAATGGTTGTTCATTTTATGATTCATCAGATGGCTTACTTTTTTTATTTGTCAAGAATATGATTGGATAAGGAACAAGTAGGAAATCTTTATAAATCTGACATGTTTCGATAATTAACTTCATCAGAAATTTTGGAGTTGAATGATTCAAAGCTATAATAACTACCACTTCTTTACAGAAGGCAATCTCTTCAACCCTGAACTGATTGGCCAGATGACTTTGCAAACTAGCATGCAAACATCTGTGTGCCTTTTTACATATGTGAAACTTGAAAGACTTTTGGAATGTCTTGAAAGTGACTTTCTCCACAAACACTCTCATGTTCCACTTCAGCCCAGCACCAGACTTGCAAATTCTATCATGAAACTGGCATAAGTACCCTGCATGTTTCTGTTATGTCTGTATCAGCTTTTAAATTTTGTTTTGTTTCTATAGGGCATGTGGAACATCATGTGTAAATCTCATGGCATCTGTATGTAGGTTTAATTTTGGAAATGTTAGTTTACATGTGTGTTAAAATTTGGATATAATATGATGAATGTTGTAATATGAGTTTACATTATCTGCAAATTATGCATTCTTTAAATATATGCTTTATGAATATTGGTGACATAAATATTTGTTGTATGCTGATTGTTTATTGATATTCTTTACAGATATTTTTTCTGCAATAGGTTTTGCTAATGTTTTTACTAAGTTAGCACTTTTAAAATTGAAATTATGGCCTGTTTTTGTTTTCTGTGGGATATTAAGGAATTTAATGGGTTATCTCAACAGCGGTTTCTTCTTTGTTCATAAATCTGAGTTTTCAGATTGACCAGAATATCAAAAATTGTAGAATCGCAGAACATGTTTGTTAAGAATTCTGTTCAAATATAAACTATAATTATGGAAAGTTAAAATTTCATTGTAATATCTTGAAAAATATCCAAATTTTCATCAGAAATCATGAAAATATGAAATTTAAGCAGATTGGTCACAATATATGGAAGATAGGAGGAGTCAGTTTAAAGTAATACTAAGATGATATGGGTACATTTGGTTTGACTAACAAAGTAATCTATTACAAAAAATATTTTAAAAGTTGCCAATAAAAGTTTGGAAAGCTTTGGTGTAAATACTGGTGGTTTGATATTAGATGATTATATGATGATTAGATACCCAAAGATTTTATTATTATTTTTTAGTGTTAAATAAATGGCAGGCCTGATATTAAAATCTTAGGTAATTCGTTATCTATAAAGTCTGTATTTTTCATTCTTTTTTTTGTATTCAGTAATCATAGCTTATTCCAGGAAACAAAATAGCATGCTTATACTTAGAATCAGAAAGAGTTAAATTTCTTGGACACATAATGAGGAAAGAAGGCTTGGAAGATTTGACACTCACAGGATATATTAAAGGCAAGAGGGAAACAGAAAACTCACATTTATGAACAAAGAAACTGCTGTTGAGATAACCCATTAAATTCCTATATAGCATGTATATAATGCATTACAAATTCCTTTTCTCTGCTGAGTACCAATAGCCTAGACACTAACTGATGTCAAATCGGTCAAGTTTCAATCCCGGCTTAAAGCAATTGGATGTCTAGCCACACTGATGAGCTGTGATACAGCAAAACAGGCTGTCTGTGAATGACTATATATATATATATATATATATATATATATATATATAAAAGTGAACATTGAAGTCAACACTGAGAGGTGACAGACTGTTTTATACTAGACACAATCATCAGGCCACATGTGTTGGGTTTTATATATATATATATATATATATATATATATATATATATATATATATATATATATGGGAGATAGAGAGAGAGAGAGGGGGGGTAGAACAGATGGATTCATCCCTTTCCAAGGTATTTGCATGTTAGTGGGTGTAATGAACTTGACTGGAATTTGAACTCGTCTCTCTGATTTCTCAATCCAAGCCATTATCCATTACACCACCATGCATCCACAACTAGTCTTGAAGAGGACAACACTGAATTCAAAACTGGTGGAGGGTCATTCAGAAATCTTGTGGCACACTCTTTGCACCAGTTCTCCGTATTCAGTTTTTCCATAAAGTGTGGTTGGTTTGGCACAAGCCTTCACTATTAAAATCAAATTATATATGTGTATAGTCAATATACTTCAATATAATTATTAAAATTAAATTGAATTAAAGCACCAAGCTCTGTTCCATCTTCAAGCGAAAATTGATTCCAAAAAAATGTTTGGTTGAAGATGGAACAGAGCTTGTTACTTTAATTCAATTTAATTTTAATAATTATATTGAAGTTTTCGGCTCTTGTTTTGAAACATGAGAACTCTTATGTAGTGAAGGAATCATATTTTTAAATAAATAATTATATATATATATATAGTTCTTGATGTGATCTTGATGACACTAGTATCCATTTGTTTTTATGTACTTATTTGTATCTGATTAATGTCATCGCAAGGAAACTTTCACTAACTTGAACTGTATCTCCAGTTTTTGGTTCTGTGTCATGTCACAGATAATGATATTGACTTCCAAATCAAGTTCTCATAATTGGCTGCCACTATATATCTAACCATTTATATACCTTGGCCCTCAGCCAAACAGGAGTGGCAGGAGATGGCATCCCAGTAGCAGGGATAGTAGTCTTTGTTCAACTCTCCAACAAAAATGTGACTTTTAATAAAATGTCTTTTTGAAGTCAAGATTGATTTCAAAGTTATCCATGTTAAGTGGTTTTTAGGGGGTGGTGGATGTTCTGTTTACCAATTATTTTGAAAGCAATTTTCTGATTTGAAAGTTACAATATGTAGAGAGAGAGAGAGAGAGAGAGAGAGAGAATCATATACCTGGATATATACATATATAAAAGGTGGGGTGCTAAAAAGTCCTCAGTCTGACGCACTTCCTAATATCTGACTAAATGACAAAATATCAAAATTTTTGTCAAGCTTAGAACTTTTTTGTGCCCCTTTGTATTATAAATCATGCATGAATATATTTGCTGTGTGTGTGTATATATATATATATAATTATATGGATAAGTAAATCTTTTATAAATATTACACCTTGATATATAATAATATATATTTGTATTTATAGTATCTATCTGTTTATCTATCTTAGCTTATTCATATTTATCTATCTATCCACAAAACAAGAGAGTAAGAGAGGAAAAGAATAAGTTATGTAATTACTGATATAATATACATAGGTATTAATATATTGTTTAAACTTTGCTTTATTTATGGGGGAAGATGGTCCAGTATTGAAGATAGTGTTCATCGTACAGACATTGTGGGCACAGAAATCAACACTGAATGTTCTGAAAATCATTTGAGATGTGAAGCAGACAGTTACCATGCAGTGTTGATTCCTTTGTTTATATTGTCTGTCTCTCTTTTCCTCTCTCTCTCTCTCTCTCTATATATATATATATATATATATATATATAATCCCTCACCATTAGCACAACAAAGGAGATTTATGCCCATTGTTATGTTCTTCAGGTGCTGAGTATGGACTGACCATTACACAATTCAAATTATGATGTATCCAATTATCACAATGTTGGTGTAGTTATGTATTATGCTGGGATTACAGTTTTTAATTTTAAAATCATATTTGGCAATTGAAATCATATATAAGTAAAAAAAAAAGACAATTAAAACAATTAAAAGACTATATTTTTAATTTTTAAAATTTTTTAGAATTTTTTTTAATCAAAAGGAGGTTACCTATTTTTATTTCAAAAACAAAAAATACATGCAAAATAAATAGTAATTTACATTAAAAATTCAAAAGTTAAAAATTAATTAATCTTGATCAACTTATTTAAACAGATATTTATTTTTGTGTGCACATGTAACCATCAGTTCATTTCTCTTGTTTGATAAGCTAGGGTTATTTAAGTGTTTTAAATGTTTAAGTGTTTTTCAACAAGACATAAGTTACATTTATTTCCTTTACCTTTAGAAGCTTTAGCTCTAGATATAATCTCTCTCTCTCTATATATATATATATATATATATATATAGAGAGAGAGAGAGAGAGAGAGAGCGAGAGAGAGAGAAAAAAAAGACAGACAGGGAGAAAGAGATCAATAGGAAACAGTATGGGCATAGAACTCAACAATATATATATATATATATATATATATATATATATATATATATATATATATATATATAGAGAGAGAGAGAGAGAGAGAGATTCTGGGCATAGAAATCAACATCAATTACTGTAGTTTCACACTTCAAGTGATCTTCAAACCATACTGTGTTCTTCAAACTTTCAACCAAACTTTAATGGACATGTTGCAGCTGCTGGACTTATAAATGTGCATTTAGTGATACATTGCATTTTAAGAACTCTACATGACTAATACCTTGATAATCCCACCATATTCACAACATTACTTTTCTTCCATGGAACTTAATTTTGCAGGTCAGTTGTCAATCTAAATTACAGTATATATTAGTCTACTCCAAATTTATTCTTAACTGTTATTTATGATTAGTAGTTAGAATGATACCTTTGAAAAATTACAAATGTTACTCAAAACGGAAATTACATTTGACTCAACCTGATAATTGTATTAGTCATCTACCTCCATTTGTCCGAGGTATGCACAGGCAGTCTACATCTGCTTTGAATGGATGCATTTTATATATGATTAAAAGGCTATCATTATTATTATTAGCACTCATAAATATTGTTAATACTATTTTCTGTCAGTTCTTTTTTATTATTAACATGTGTTGTCACTTCTCATGACAAACGCAGCAGAAATTTCAACATGAAATTAAAAAAAGGAAATTTAAAACTTTTAATATAAATGTCTTTATGAAGAACACTGGCATTAGTTTAGATTGTTTAAAAGAATTATTGTCCTACTTTGGAAATAACTGTGACTGACAGTTGGAAAATACAAGTGGAAAATCATTATTAAAAATAAATTAAGCTTGTATCTTAAAATGCATATCTCTGTATATAATATTACAAAAAGACATCATAAATTCTGAAATCAATTTAAAGTATTTGAAAAACTATGTTTTTAATTAGTTAAAAAGACATCATGAATTATGAAATCAATTTAAAGTATTTGAAAAGCTATGTTTTTAATTAGTTAAAAAGACATCATAAATTCTGAAATCAATTTAAAGTATTTGAAAAGCTATGTTTTTAATTAGTTAATTTCAGATGAGATTTAAAGTTTCTGACAGGTGAACTGATTTGGTCTTTAACTAAATTCAGCTATCAATTATTTGCATTTGACACTGAGCTTGTTGCCACCTCATTACTCTTCTTATGTACAAATCAAAACTACAGATGATTTTATAGAAATTTCAAGAAAAAATATCTAAAATATACAAATTTTACAATTTTAAAACATTTGAAGAAAGAATTAATTTTGGTTTTAATGTACATAAGGCATTAAACAAAAAAAGTTTATATTTTCTTGATTTCAGATGAAAAGGTGGAAATTTGCCAGCAAAATTCAATGAAATTTATGCTTTGCAAATTATAGTTTATACTTTAGATATATAGAATTAATCAGTTTAAATTTGGTTTGTTTGTTTTATGTTTGTTAGTATTTTGAACATTTTTTTTATTTCTCTTAGGATATAGCTGAAAAAAATTATTTTTCAAATGTATAAACAATTATTTTTCAAATGTATAAATTATATAAACAATTATTTTTCAAATGTATCAATTATATAAACAATTATTTTTCAAATGTATAAATTGTGTAAACCATCCTTTACCTTCATTGAAGATTGATTCTTTGCTTAAAATTTTCACAAATCAATTGCTATGCTTGTTTTTGTATACTATGCTATTGGAAATCCCCGTTCTATAAAATATTAAATTACATCTTTGTTGTTCTTACTGGAGTCTAAAAACATGTGAAATAAGCAAGTCATTTCAACTTAAAAATGCCAGAATCATCAACCACTTCAATCGCAGTCGTAAATGTACCAAACTGCAGTCAGTTTTAGTCTCAATCTGCATTATTATTCAGACATCAGACACTTAGTATCAGTCATTCTCACTCTACAAAAAGATTCAAAATATTATGATGAATTAAATGACTTACTAAAATATTTATAAAGGATAACAAATCTCAAATACTTACCAAGATAAAAATCAATAAGTCTTTTTTGGTATTTTGTAAACTGTTGTTTGTTTTCAACTATTCAAACAAATTAAACACATTTTATTTCTCTTTGAAATCTGTTGCTAAAACAAAACATCGAAACAAAATTAGAAACAATTTTTGACTTTGCATCAGGTGCCTATATAGAACTGTCAGCACCGAAAAAACAGCTGAGTTTGTATTTTGACAGATTTTGTCTGTCAAGTACGTAAGGCATCAAATATAAATATATAAGTACTCTTCTCAAATCAACACTTGCCTCAGTTCCTAACCCTTGATAATAAATTTTTTGTGATTTTTAAAGTAGAAAATGCATACTGACAGTAAAAATTGACTAATTCTGGCACTCCTGCTATTTATATAGAGAATCTTTATAAAATCCAAAGAAGAATCAGCAATATTATTAGCCCTGACCTGGTGACTCAGCTTCAGTTAATTTCCCACTGGTGTAAAGTTGATTCTCTGTGCCATTTCTATAAATACTTTCATTGTTCAGATAAGCTCTTCGCTATGGTACCTAGATTTTATGAATTTAAGCACAGTACTAGATTGGCAACAAGGTCTCATCAATTTACTGTTAAAATGGCTAGATGTAAGCCTGTAAGTTCTATGCTAACAGTTTTCTTTTTTTTACACTTTTCTCTTGTGAAACTCTTTTCTGGCTTTATGCTTTCCAGCCAACTTTGATCTTCAAAAATTTAAATGCAATCTCAATCATTATCTACTGTCTTCCTGATTACTCTTTTGTTGTTCATGCTCCTTAATAATGTTTTGTTTTCTAATTCTTTCACATCCAGTAACATCTTATGTCCCTGTGGCTTTATACCCTTGCTTGGTGTAAATTCAATACAAAAAATTAAAACAAAAAAAAAAAAAACAAATCTAGGACAGAAATTACAAAATATAAAAGATATTCATATTTTCCTCCCAGTGCAAAAAACATTCAGTTTGTTTTTTGTAGAATATTATTAAGGTTGTTAAGCTCATAAGCGAGAGTAACAGGAAAGACAGCGTTTTTATGCCTGTAGTGGAATTGGTAAATAAGATTGTACCTATTTGCATGTGTTAAGTAGAAGAGATATAGAGTGTACAGTAAACTAAGAGACAAAGGTGGAAGTTAACTACTGATCACATGTTATACAACAACACAATACAACAATGCCAAATTCATTTCTCTTGATTTTTATTATGTTACTAAGAGACATAATATTTGGATTTTTTACATGAATCATTGCCAAGTTTAATTCATTTTCATTTTATTTCTCTTGCTTTTTTTATTATGTGATTAGTATTAGATGTGATAATATTAAAATTTCTTACATGAAGCATTAACTGGAATCAAAGTATGAAGGTGCCATTTACACATAATTGTCTTTGAGTAATATTCCAGTAGTTGTTTTTTTTTTAAGTATTCCACGTATGCATTTGCTATTGCTGGATATTATGGTGATCCCATAACTAAACCTTTTTCTTGCTGGTATATGTTGGAACCAAATCTTAAATATATTATTTAAATACAGAATTAGTTTATCTATTGTGACCTTTGTGGACTGGCCTAAAGAGATGTAGAATTTTAATTTTTCTCAAACTCCAGATAAAGTCTCATCAGTAGGAACCTTGGTGAATAAGTTCACACCATCTAAGCTCACAATCTGGTTGGTATGTCTTCAAATATCTTAAATGACACATTGTCAATTATTGTTCATTTTTGACAAGTATTTATTTCATTTTAATTCTCTTACTTTTTATTGCACAAGTAACATTAGTTGAAGTGATATTTGAATTTATTAAAAGACACATTGTCAGTTTTTTATTAGTACTTGTTTCATTTTATTTGTTTTGATTACACTAATGGAATTATATGTAATAATATTTGAACTTCTTAGTTGAACCATTATCAATTATAATTCATTTTTAACTTGTATTTCTTTCATTTTATTTATCTTACTTTTTATTGCACTAATCATAAAAGATCTAATAATATTAGAGATTGTAAATTAACTATTTTTAATTCTTAGAAATGTTTAATTAGTGCATATTTCATTCTGTTTAACAATAAGTAAGTTGTAAGTAATGTTTGGATTTATTAGAGGAATCAACATCAATTATTAATTTTTTTACTAATTTATTTCTCTTGCCTCTTTATTTAATAATTTCACCTCAAGCAAGGCAATAAAACCACTAAGACACAAGGAGTTACTGAGTATGAAAGAATAAGAAAACATTATTAAAGAGCAAGAACAATAAAAGAAGAGGAATCAAGATGACAGTAGATAACAGTTAACATTGCATTTAAATTTTTGAAGATCAAAGTTGACTCAAAGCAAGAAGACAAATAGAGTTCCACAGGTGAGAAGTGCTAGAATAGAAACTGTTAGCATAGAACCTACAGTTACATCTCATCTAACCAATTCAACTTGCTGCCAAGCTAGTCCTGCATTTAAATTCATAAAGTCTAGGTACCATAAGCAAAGCTCATCAGAAAAATTACCATGAAAATATTTATAGAAAAGGCACAGGGAAGCTATAATACAGCAGTGAGAAAGTGACTGAAGCCAGGATGCAAGGTCAGGACCAAGAAAATAGCAGATTTTTCTTTGGATTTTATCAAGAATCTCTAAATATATAGTAGAACAACATATGTGGTAGTAATATTCTAAGCATGAATGAATGGTAGATTCATAAATATGCAAGATAGATTCTGAAGAGAAAAATTGTCAAGCACAACACAGTGAACCAACTTTCCTAGCAGCAGATGTAGCAATTGATTCATTATGATATTTTCACTTCATGTCAGCAGAGAATGTTAGCTCAAGAAGGTGCAACAAATCACTCTCCTGGACACTAGTATTAACCATGCTGATGGAAGGCAGAAAGGGATCTCTCAGATGATTAATAGAGACTGTTTGTTTTGAAAGCATTAAAATTAACAAGCCATTTCTTGCCTCAGTTAACAGATAATTTTAAATCACTTTTGAGATCAGCTGCGAAGTTGACTTTATTAAACCAATCAGAGTTACTATTAAAACAGGAATAAATAGTTGCATGTCTCTTTTTATGCATTATTATTATTATTATTATATATAATAATATTTGAATTTCTCAGGTTAATATTTAATTATTCTTCATTTTGACTCATATTTCATTATTTCTCTTCTTTTTCGTTTGTGTTATAACTCACTCCTAGCAGTTATAATATTATGTTTCACTTAGGCTACTCATGATGTCATTAGAAATTCTGCAATTGACTCCAACAGACTTCTAATGATTCACTTTGAGTTCTTTATTTAAGGCATTTTACCGAGTTCATTAGTGTTTCTGGATCCCAGATCCTTATTCTATGATTGTTAAACAGCAAAAATTGAAATTAAAGAATAAATCTCCATTTGGATTTGAACTGATATCATCAGGAGACTGCCCTTTCCATGGCAACATCTTTGTAATCAGATCACAAAGTCTTGCCAGTAGGTATTATCCAGATATAGCAGTATAACTATATTTTTTCTACATACATATATATTTATACCATACACTGACCTTTTTCTTTCATAGGCATTAAATGATAAAACATTGTCAGTTATGATTAACTTGTGGCAGCCCTCTATTAGACTTTATTATACAATATTTTTGCAATAGAATTTGTATGATAAACATTGAATCATAAACAATGTATAATGTATGATAATGTATAAACAATGTATAATAAACATGGTATATGAATTTCAGTTTATAATATCTGCTTTTATAAGAAAAATTACAATAAATTGTTTGGTGATGTGAAAATAATGGTTGACAATAGTTTGTCTAATAAAAAATAAAATAATACTGTTGTTACTAAGACTACAAGTGTCGGAATTCAAACAAATATGTCACTGGCTGTTATTGAGAATGTTACTGCTGTAAATATAAAAAAAAATGATGGCCTATTTTGTTAATTCCTTACTATTATATAAATGATTTTTTCACATGTGAATCTTTCAATATATTTTCCAGTAATTATATTCAAATGTAGTAATTCTAGAGAACTTCAATTTATTACTTAATAACAATAGAAAACTGATCCCTATTTTATGTCCTGTAGAATCATCTTATGTTAACAATAATTTAACAATGTAATAAAAAATTTATGGCATATTTTGTTAAGGCCATACTATTATTAGGAGGCTTTCATATGTGAGTCTTTAAATATATTTGTCCAATTATGATAGTCATATATTGTAAATTGGGTGTGGGACGAATTTATTACTTAACAATAGAATCTTATATTTATACGCATTTACATATGCTGTCAAATATGATGACATATCAAAATATTAGATCTTTACTATTACTAGGTTTTCACATTTGTGTATTTAAATATATTTTTGAATCATTATATTAATATATAGTAATTAATGGGGGTTCATTTTATTACTTGATAACAATAGAAAACTAATCTCCAACTTCAGGTCCAGTAGAATCTTATATTTATACTCATTTACATATGCTGTCAAAAATGATGACATATTTTGTTAGGTCTTTACTATTACTAAGTTTTCACATCTGTGTATCTCTATCTATAAAAGGCAGGATGTGTGCGTGTGTGTGTAACGAATACATGGCCACAATTTTTGACAGATTTGCACCAAAATTTACATGCAAATACTCCAAGTTAGCAGGAAGGCCAAGACCCAACTCCCATAGATAGTGGAAATAATCAATTTTTTCATATTTCTACAGCACTTTTCATGTAATTTGCAGCCATTTTGTACTGGCTAGAGTGAGAGCCAATAGCTGGCTGCCACGAAATGCAGGAAGATTCTATTGGCCAGCGTGAGAGCCAACAGCTGACTGACACGAATGTTAACTAGCATGCTAGCATGCAAAAAAAATCAATAGCTGCATTCGTCACAAGTGGGAAAAATTTAAATCTGCATGGTACTTTACTTCAATTGGCTCATTCATTTACTTAAACTCAACGTTGATTCTGATTCCGTAGAACTGGGTTGGGTGTGAAAAGTATTTGTTGTTAACATTCATTTTTCATTCGGTTTTTCCAGTTACGAGTCCTTTTTTTAAAGCTGATCGTTTTGTGTTCATTTTGTTTAGTTCTTTTTTTGTAACAGATTTAATGTTTAGTATAGAGCTTAGAAAAAATTCACAGTGTGAGATAGGCAAGAAGTAAGGCATGTAGCAACATCAGCACGGCAAAGGGCACTCCTTTAAAGACAAGGAAGGGCAAAAATATTTTAAGTCAAGTGATAGTGATTGCTGTATGAGTCGTACGATTTTTTAATCAAGCACGGGCAACGCTGGGCCATGCTGCTAATTTAAATATATTTTTTGAATCATTATATTAATATATAGTAATTAATGGGGGTTCAGTTTATTACTTGATAACAATAGAAAACTAATCTCCAACTTCAGGTCCAGTAGAGTCTTATATTTATACTCATTTACATATGTCTTTAAATATTTTTTTTAATTATTATATTAATGTATAGTAATGAATGAGGGGTCATTTTATTACTTAATAACAATGGAAAACTAATCCCTCACTTTATGTCCAATAGAATCTTATATTTATACTCATTTACATAACCTGTCTTAAATGATGGCCTATTTTGTCAGGTCTATGCTATTTGTTAAAACAGGATCTTGCTCAACAGAGTGACAGCACTTCACCAAACAACAGAAAAATGTTCCCTGAGGAGAAATTTCAAAAAACTTATACTGCCTAATGGTTAAATTCACTTTGGCAGGAAGGGAAATAAGCTACTGCTGCTGCTTAAAATACATCCATTAAGCTGAGGAGTAGGAGGATAATTTGTTAGCCAATGATGGTGAGTTCAATACTAAGTAAGAGTCAGCATAGCTAACCCTATTATTAGAAGATTTTTACATGTTAGTCTTTACATATATTTTTCAGTTTTTATAGTTTATTCATTTGCATGTCTATATGAATATGGTAATTTTTTTTAATTTCTGGTCATTTCTAGATTTTAAAGTGGTTATTTTTGTTTGTATTATTCATTAAAACAATCCACTATTCTCATAAAGCAAATACTGCCACTTCAATTCTAGTGTGCAAGGGAAATAACATCTAGTTATCTCCCTTGCACTCCCTTGATATTAAAAGCTAAACACAATATTGACAAAAAAATATACAAATATACTTGGTGTATTATATAGTAAGATTTATTTATCATATTTATACTTTGTTCTAAAAGAACTAAAAATGTGGTGGCTGTCACTTCTGATTAGCCTTTAGCTATTGAAAGATTTTAATAATTCTTACAAATACAAAGGCAGAAGTCAAAAAAAGAATAAAAATATTACTTGTTACTCAAATATGGTTTGATAAAAAAAATGCCTAGCAAATATACTAAATGTAGTAAAAGTATCCTATATTTATATTTGTTAGTCATTGTAATTATTCAGACGGACTTTTAAAAGCGACTTTGATTGATATGTTTCACTGCCCATACTAAATAGCTCCTTGAATGATGTCACGAGGTAAATATCAATATCAATCAGAAATGGCTTGGATTTATTTTTATATATTTTCTATTTGAAGAGTAATATTTATAATTCTGTTGCATTTTTTTTTTAGAATGAATCATCAGAAAGTTTTTCTTTTAATCATTTTACCCCAAGCAAAGCAATAATGCCCCTAAGACGCCAGGGGTTACTTTGAGTGGAGGAGAATAAAAAGACATAAGTGAGGAGAAAGGACAATGAAAGAACAGAAGATCGATTACATTACAGATTATTCTTTGGATTTTCTCAAGAATCTTGAGATATATAGTATGAGCACCAGACCAGATATGGCAACAGTATTCAATGCACAGACGAATGGTAGATTTATAAATATACAAGATGGATCAAATGAATATGTAATCATAAATGGAGACTTGAACCCTGAAAGTTCAATGTTATAATCTGCGACTATGATTCCACAAATGTTGAGCAATGACCACAATGTAGTCAGTCGTTAATTGTTACAATGGCTGGAAAAAAGACACACTAAAACAAAGGTCAAGTTTGAATATCTAAAGATGGATAAGCTAGGCAGAGAACAATTGAGACAAACACTTTACCAATGGATTTTACATTCTGTGAATTTTTCAGTGAGTATTTTTTGTGTCTTTGTTTTTTCTCCCCACTTGTTTTATATATTTATATATACATTTTTTTTTTATCATTCCACCCCAATCAAGGCAGTAACACCACTAAGACACAAGGCAGTACTGGGTGTGAAAAACTAAGAAAAAGAGAAACATTATTAAAGAATTAGAACAATAAAAAAGAATTTAAGAAGACAGTAGATAACAACTGACATTGCATTTAAAATTTTTGAAGCTGAAAGTCAGCCGGAAAGCATGGAGCCAGAAGAGAGTGCCACAAGGAAGAAGTGCAAGAGAAGAAACAGTCAGCATATAACTTATGGTTGTCAATTCAACTGTAAACTGATGAGACCTTATTGCCAATCTAAAAAAAAAAAAGGTCTGGCTACCACATAGAAACATTGATCAGAACAATTAGCATGAAAGTATTTATAGAAAAGAAGCTATGTTATGGCAATGAGAAAATGTTCATTTTTAAAGCCCTAATAACATTTTGTGAATGTGAAACAGGAGTGGAGAAAAATGAAGAAGCAGTTGGACTAATATTAGATAAAGACAAGAGGAAATGTGTTTTAGTATACTAGTAATTATCTGGGAAGAGTCTGCTGAGGATCATGCCATCTGGCACTCCTTTGTAAGGTCAGGAGTGTCTGATTTTGAAGAGAAAAGAATCAGAGACAAAGAACAGAAATGCCAGAAAAGGAAAGATCAAGATGGCTCCTCCTTCTAGCCTGGTTCAGCCCCCAGCATCCCATGTCACAACTGCAACAGATTTTTTAGGATGAAGATTAGACTCATTAATCATCTTCACAAACATAAGTGATTCGAAGTCAAGGTCATCTTCGCATGTGGAGGACAAAATAATTATCACTATTCTGATGAAACTGAAGGCTTAATGCCACATCACACTGAAACACCAGTTCTCATATGATCACTGTTTAGGTAAGAGACAGTTACCTTCCTTACTATCATGAATGGACTGATCCATTCATGATAAGTAGTCCTGGGTAAATGTCAAAGGGAGATAATTCTATTGCAGTGACTTGTGTAGCTGAATATTGAATACTACTATCTCTATCAAGTTAAGCACTGTGATACACCAAATCCCACATCACTACAAACACTGATGTTAAGCTATATGAGCCTGGTCAGTACCTAGATGGGTGACTGTTTGGCAATACCAGGTACTGTAAGCTTGGTTGTGAGAGTAGTTTAATTGATAATGACTTGGAATTGGAAATCAGAGAGCTCAGTTCCAATTCCATTTATGTTCATTATATTCACTTATGCACAAATAAAACCTGCCCCATTGACACCTAATTATATTGAAGTATGAGCATTTCAATGTTTATTTGTTGTGTTACAGTGCATGTTGGCAACCTTTGAGCCTGTAAATCTGCAAGTTGGTGTCAAAATTAGTTGGTTCTGTTGGGTGAAAATAGTTTATTATTGTCAATATCTGTAGCCAGGTTTTCTACCTAAAAACATAAAAAAAATCAGGATTTTTTAGGACAGGTACATTGCCTTATCCACCAACTTTCATAATCAGTGATAAAAAATATTTATAACAGTTACTACATTATTTTATTTGTAAAATCTATATGATAACTGTTCTTATGCACAACCCTTCTTGCTAAATATCAAAAGACTAGACAGGTAACATTTACAGATTACAAACATTGGCAGAGATAAGGAAAAGAATGAGAAGATACCATAAGCCATAAAAAACAAATCACTCAATCAATCTGGTGAAAGTGAAAAAGAAGCCAATCAATTTGTAATTATATTGATATACGTATCCATGTTAGAAAGTATCAAAGAAGAAATGAATCAATTCATGTTACTTAAAATAAGAGCATAATTGGGACAAACATTACACCAATGCAGAAAGTAAGAAAATGTAAAGCAACAAGTGGAACATTCTGGGACTATGTAAAATGAGCTGGAAAATCAATGGCTGCAAGAGAAGAGTAAAATGAAAGAGGAGTTGGATTAATATTAGATAAAAACAAAAGGAATTTTTTTTGGGGGGGTACCACAAACTGTTCTTCTGGTTAAACTGAAAAGGAAACCATTCAGTATGACAATCATAGTGTCATCTGAACCCACATCAGAAAGTAAATAGATAAGTTTTACAACAGATAAAGTGTATTTTGCACAATGTAAATTATATTTACAGACTTAATTTAAAATATTAGTTACAAATTGATCCTAAGACTGTTGTTATCACTTCCTTTATTTTTCACAAAAAATTGTCAAGGTAGCAGAGAAACTACATCATTTTGATGTGGTGTTTATTATTAAAGTACCATATTTTCCAGCCTAAAAAGGCACATTCTATACAAAGTTATTCTTTTTAAATCATTTCACCCCATTCAAGGTAGTAATGTCACTAAGATACAAGTGGCTACTGGGAGTAAAAGAATGAGAAAAAGGAACTGGAAACCCAATCTAAAACAGAAAACAAGGGATAAACCTCTTCTCCTGTTCAAAAAATGGGGAACGAGTTTGGAGGGTAAACACACACTGTAATCTATCCAAATCCCATATCTCTCCATTAGAAGAAGACCTCCTATTCATAATACTGTGACAATGAAATCAGTGCAGTTTTTTTGCATCATTTTTTTATCATTCGTTTTTGTCATCCTAAATTTACTTTAGTTTTAACTCAGACTAGAGCTCAGCCAGCCTTAACTGTTTGTGTCCTTACTTCCCATAAATTATTTCAAAACCCAAAAGAACACATATTCAAGAGATATTTAACTTTGTTTCAATACAGTCAATATAAAAGGAATAAATTTCCATAACAGAAACTCAAGATTTTTTTGTATGCTCCTTCTGTATATACTTTGTTTACATATTGAACACGCGCCTTCACCTAAAAATACACACAAAACCCAAAACTTTGTTAACAACTTACACTCATTAATATCCATCTGAGTCAGTCTGCCAACAGGCTTCATGTTATGTACTTGTGTCTGGTTATTACACAAATGTTTCACAATTGTATTGGAATGGCTCTGCAATCTTTACAGTGTTTGTTATTTGTTTAGCAATGTGCCTGCATTAGATTTTGCATGAAGCTTGGCAAGAGTTCAGAAAAAATTTGTCAAGCTTTTGTTGTACATTTTTTTTAGGTCATACATAAGTTTTAGTGTAACATATATATTTCATGGTTGGTCATGTATCAGTTCAAGGAAGCTATGTTCTGGCAGTAAGAAAGTGACAAAAGTTAAGATGCCAGGTCAAAGCCAATAACATTAGAGACCCTTCTTTGGATTTTGTCAAGAATCTTGAAATATATAGCAGAAGCACCAGACCAGATATGGCAGATAAAAAAAGAGCAAAAATATGAAGATTGTATACTAAGCCATTCAAAAGAGAAGCCATTCACACAGCCAAGGGGTTAACTAGTTTGTCTTAATTTGAATAATACAATTATTGGACATATTTGACTAACAGTAACTGACAAGATTTTCTATGTGCGAGTAGCCAATTTTCCAAATGACTAATTTTAGGAACATTTACGAAGAATTTGAATTAAAATATAAACATTTTAGCAAAAACAGGCGTGCCATTTCTTATCATATCTAAAATATATATATGCATGCTTATAGTCGAGTAGCTAGACATATAAATTGAATAATCTTTAAATAGATAGCTGTGTGATTGTTTATGCATATACGCATAGCTGAGGTGGTATTGGAAAGTTTCTAGACTGTATGCACAGTAATTATAACATACAAAGTTAACAATTGTGGGTACTTAGCCAATTAGCTTATCTATTTGCATTTAATTATTATGTAATATTTGTAGCACAGTGTTGGAATGGCTCCGTAATCTTTACAATGGTTGATATTTGTTAGCAATGTGCCTGCATTAGACTTTGTGAGAAGCTTCGCAAATCTACTACAGAGATACTTGAAAAGCATTATCAAGCTTTTAGGAAAATATTCTATAGGTCAAAAACAGATTTTTGAGTGGCACAGTCAAATTTTGATTCAAGATATTGAGCATGCAAAGCAACCAATCTGCAGCAAAAAACAAAAAAATTCATGAGTACCTGCATGAAGATTCTCAGCACTGTTTGCCTGTATCTTCCCATTCTCTCCCTTATCCCTTCCAATACAACTAATATTATCCATTATCTCATGCCTCTGCTCTTCTCTCACCCTTTACCAGTATCTTCCCATTCTCTCCCTTATCCCTTCCAATACAACTAACATTATCCATTATCTCATGCCTGCTCTTCTCTCACCCTTTACCAGTATCTTCCCATTCTCTCCCTTATCCCTTCCAATATAACTAAGATTATCCATTATCTCATGCCTCTGCTCTTCTCTCACCCTTTACCAGTATCTTCCCATTCTCTCCCTTATCCCTTCCCATATAACTAAGATTATCCATTATCTCATGCCTCTGCGCTTCTCTCACTCTTTACCAGTATCTTTCCATTCTCTTCCTTATCCCTTCCAATACATCTAATATTATCCATTATCTCATGCCTCTGATCTTCTCTCACCCTTTACCAGTATCTTCCCATTCTCTCCCTTATCCCTTCCGATACAACTAATATTATCCATTATCTCATGCCTGCTCTTCTCTCACTCTTTACCAGTATCTTCCCATTCTTTCCCTTATCCCTTCCAATACAACTAATATTATCTATTACCTCATGCCTCTGCTCTTCTCTCACTCTTTACCAGTATCTTCCCATTCTCTCCCTTCTCCCTTCCGATACAACTAATATTATCCATTATCCCATGCCTCTGCTCTTCTCTCCCCCTTTACCAGTATCTTCCCATTCTCTCCCTTATCCCTTCCAATGCAACTAAGATTATCCATTACTTTTTTTTTAACTCGTGTCTCTGAAATCATGAGCTTTATCAGAAAGTTATGAAACACTTTCTGCTTGTACCATATAATAGAAATGGAAATGCATGTTGTAGGGGAAATGAAATAAAATAAAATAAAACCAATATATAAAAAAACAGAAAATTTGGAAACACAAGCATAAAGATTCTCAGCAAATAATCTGCCATGTCTCTCTCTCTCTCTCTCTGTCTCTCTCTCTCTTGGGATTACATTTAATTATTGAGTTTCTTAAGAAACACTAATCCAGGAACTTTCTGAGTTTACTTTCTATTTGTCCTTTAAATATTTGTTGTAAAGACCAGCATTTTGGCCTATTTGTAGGCTCTTCTGTATTGTCAGGGGTTGGCTGATTGAAAAAGAAAACTTAAAATTGGAATACTTGTATAGAGTAACCATGGTAATTTTCTTAGAAAAAAAAGGAGAAGTCCTTTTTCCTATATACCAAAGTTCACCCAGTAATCCTCAAGAGCAACTCAAGATAGAGGGTTACTTTTAAAATGGTTATGATGAATGAGGTGTGTGATAGTAATGAAAGAGAAGGTAGTAGGAAGTGAAGAATATGAGGATAAGGAGGATAGATAATGATTGATCCTTGATTTGAAGAGGTTAAGAATATAGTATTCATGGAAGTTTCCATGTGAGAGTCCATTCCACAAATTAGTAGCTCTTGGCAAAAAAGCTAACTTACATTTGAAATGCAGAATGTAACATAATGTGTCTTAGCAATAAAAGTCAGTTGTGAGAACTAAAGAATGAAGACTATTTACATTATTTGGACACATGGCACAGTGGATAAAGGTGTTAGTTAGATCCAGTGACAGGACCAAAAGAGTGTGAGTTCAATACCCGATTAAGGCAGTGAAGAACTTGGAGAGGGGAATTAACAGGCGATAACTGACAACTGACATCCATTAAATATGGCATGTGGAAGTAGAACAGTCAACTCCAATGAGCGAAATAAAGGGTTCAGTTCAACATTACAACTACCTGAAGAAGGCTGGAGCATACAACAGCCAAAATGTTGTAATAAATATGGCGACAAAGATGAGGACAATAGTCCGAATAATGTAAATAGTACATAATACCTCATCTCAGAAATATAGACAGATACTAAAGAATGGAACTCATCTGAAATGGTGATAGATTAGTAACAGACATGCAATGCTGCACCTATGAGAAAAAGGATGCAGAGATGAAGATAAGTCATCTTCCAGAACAGCATGTAAACAATTTTTGACTTTATCAAAGCTGGAAAGTGAGGACTGAGGAGCTCCAGCCCAGATACAGCAACAATATTTCATTTTAGGTTTAATCTGACTCTTGTAATGACAAAGCACAACAGAAGGAATCAGATATTATCTGGAGAGAACAGAATCTTTAACAATCTAATTCAGTGATGTTTAATTCTAGATATAAAAGGTCACTTTTCAGTTTCTTTGCTGCCAGTAAAAATAGTATTTTTCTAATTTTTCTGTTGCTCATATTGGAAAACATAAAGAATAATTTAGTCTGGGTTCATTTTTTAAATTTTTGCAGGGATAAGATTATTTCTATTACATGTATTAATAAACTCTTATGTCATCTCTCTTTTCTGAATTTATTATCCAATATATATGTGTTGTTTGCTCACCATAATGAGATTTAGCACAATTTTGACATAAAAAATGCTAATCGTACCAACAAAACAAATTTAGTCCGATGAAGTCCTGAAGCTCAAAACACGTCACAAGTAAACTTTTTCCACTTTGTCATACATTTTCCCCATATATATGTATATATATATGTGTGTGTGTGTGTGTGTGTGTGTGTATTTAAATAAAAAGAAAGAACAGTAAGATATATAATCTGGTATTCTTATAGATATTTTTATTTTTACAAAATAGTGCTCAATGTAAATTTACAGAGCATTAATATTATAAATTAATTGATTTAAAATATGTTTTTTTCCACTACACAGTTCTAACCATGTTTCAAAAATGGAAGCTAAAAGCCACAAATTTAATTTTGCAATTAAATTAAAGACATTAGTTCTATTTCATCCTCAAGCGAATTTTGGCATGAGGATGAAATAGAACTAATGTCTTTAATTTAATTTAATGAAATAGAACTAATGTCTTTAATTTGAGTAAATTAAATTTATAATATATATATATATATATATATATATATATATATATATATATATATATATATATATATATATATATATATATTATTTTAGGGCACTATATCTTCATTGAAGCACGTTTCATTAAATAATATAAACATATTCTGTCTATTTATTTTTAGAATAATTCTTTCTAGTTCTCTATTAATCTTGATGTTAAGTTGAAATTCATCAAGGAAGGTGTCATAGTTCTCAAGAACTTTACATCTCCTCCAAGATCAGCTTCAGTGGTGAATTGTAAAGACAAACTTAATATAATTGTAATTGTAATTGTTGTGGTGGTGATTTTTGTAAGCACATGTTCTTTTAAATGTGCTCTGTTATAATTATAATTATTTTAAAATTAATCATTGTGGTTATGATGCTTTGTAAACAAGCATTTCCAATGCAAGGGGAGACAACCAGAGATGGTAAATTGCAACATGGTGTTAAATGTTAGTCAACTCAAATGCGTTTTAAAATATTGCCACAATACTCATAATAAATTTTTGCATTGGTTGGTTGCTTTTGATATAAAAGTTCTCAATCAAGAATTTAAATTTTTGTTTATTATTTTCATGGTGTAGTATATTTGTGCTGCCAACAAATATTTTCTTTTATTGTGAAGGAGGACAGGAATGTGTTTTTAGATGTTGTGCAACAGAACTTGTATATGACAAATAGAGAGTAAGACGTCTTGTAATTGTCAATATATATATATATATATATATATATATATATATATATATATAAGTTCACTTTCTTCAAAGACAGTCAGTCACTCCTGTAGTTCACTGCTACTAACAAGCAAGGGTTTTTTTTCTCCTGATTATGACCATGCTGTCAAGGAACCTGTCATGAAACTAGTCAAGGAACCTAATTTAAATAATATGGTGAGGTTCTAGATAAAATATAAAGAATAACCTGCAATATTATTGGTCCTGATCTGGTATCTCAGTTTCAGTCACTTTCCCACTGTCATAATATAGCTTCCCTGTGCCTTTTCTATAAATACTTTCATGGTAATTGTTCTAATGAATTTCCTCTATGGTATCTAGACTTTATGAATTATCATGGGGTGAAATAATTAAAAAAAACTATACCCTGTCATATTCTTATGAAATCATTTGTTGGATTGTCTGCGTGTGTGTCTATTGATTTCTAAAACAGGAAATTCATAGTTTTTAAAACAAATCAAAGTGAATGACTAATTTGGAGTACTCAGCGTCCTTCAAAATTTTGGGTGTAACCAGTTAATGATATTCATTTTGCAAACACAAAGCAAAATAAAATTGCATTTTTATTTTGCTTTGTGTTTGAAAAGTAAATGTGTAGTCATGAAATTTTTAGAACTGTAAAAAAAATATACAAAGTTCAAAACAAAAGTTATATAATAAATATATAAGCATTCACTCTTTTTTTTTTTTTCTAAAAAGAAGACCAAATTAAGAAAAATCTTGTTTTACACTAAAACAAGTGACTAAAATAAAAGAGTTGACACTTAACATAATGGCATTATTGGTTCATTATAAAAGAGAATTTTGGGGAAATTGATTTTTATATTTGCATTTTTTTTGATGAATTTGCTCTTGATATAATGTAATTACTCTGGTTTCACCCTAATTGACTTTTTGTTCTCTTTTCATAACAATCAGAAATATGTGACTCTTTGTAGCTTCAGTTATTTGCTTTATGTACGCCTCTGAATCATTCTGACTACATTTTAAAAGATGTGCTATTGTAAATAAAAAGCTTTTTAAAATTTTCAACAACATTTATCTTTATGCCACATATGATCATTATTAGAATTATTTTTATACTGAAGCCTATGACTGCTTTTTTATACTGGAGACTATGGCTGCTTTTTTTGCTACAGGAATGGTGCTGTTAGTGATTAGGGTGAAATTAGCTGTTTCCATACAGTAAACATTTGGCATTCACTGACAGAACAGTTAGCATTACTGTCAGTTGAACTATATGTCTAATGTTTCTCTTAAAACAGCTTTCAGAAAATTACACTTCTCCACTGTTATCATTCTTTCTAGTATTGATGACAGTTTCTTTCCAAACCTTTTATTCAAGCTAGTGTGAAAGTCAACATTTCGATTATGTCATTATTTTCCCTTCTAGTTAGAATTACTATCCATTTTAGTTGTTGCTGCTGCTGGATATCTTCAAGTGATGCACTTTTTGTTACTTGGTTTAATTTTATGCCACACATGATAATTATTATAATTATTTTTATACTGGAGGTTATAACTGCTTTTTTTATACTGGAGGCTATGGCTTCTTATTTGTTTTGTTTGGGATTTGGTAACACCAGTTTATAGATGTAAAAGTTTTATTTATTTTTAATCATTCACTCATTTAACTCAATATCATTTTCCAGTGTGTTAGTGGCACTCTTGTTTGAACAGCACCAATGATTAGAAAGGTATCTAATATTATAAAGCCAGTAAATTTTTGCTTGTGGTCAGTCAAACTGCTGGACTTGGAGGCTAAAAATTAGTCTATAAGAGTAATCTGACTTGTTGACTATCATGCAATTGGTGGCAAAAATAATTACTTTCAAATCTGCTATTTATTGTAAAGGTCCATGTAAATATTTCTGAAAAGTACTAGAAGTTCTGGTGGCCAACTTAACAGTACAAAAAATAGAATGTGTGAGTTCCTTTGCACTAATAATCTGACAAAAGGAATGGTTTGGTTTGTTTTACGGCATATCAAACTCAATGGGTTATTTAATGCCAACAAAATTTTTATTTTTGGTAATATTTTGTTTTGTCAAAAATCTATTTCTCGTAATATTTTTCCTTCAAAAATGTATTGCTGTTAATAATTTTTTTCAAAAAAGTAATGCTGGTAATATTTTTTCCTCAAAAATTTATAGCTGGTAATATTTTTTTTCAAAAATGTATTGCTGATAATATTTATTTTTTAAAAACATTGTTGGTAATATTTTTTCAAAAATGTATTCCTGATAATAGTTTTTTTCTTCAAAAATTTATTTCTGGTAATAATTTTTCTACAAAGTATTTCTGGTATTAAAACCTATTTTTACACTTTCATAGTGTTTTTACCCCAGTTTCAGGGTTAACTATTTGCCCATAACAGGGTCAGGTGGATCTGGGAACATCAGCAATTAAGATGTGGTTCCACACTCCTCAAAACCTCCTGATCAGAGGCCTTGCTGCTGGACATAGTTTATTGTCTTACCCAGGACATGGATGTAGTTTATCCAGGATGTCTGACAAAAGGAATGAATATGAATAAATTATGCAAATGACATGCCTTTTCTAAATTAGTATTTTGAAAAAATAATTGCTTTCCAGATAATTTTAAAAAATTGTTAATCAGATTTCATTTTAAAGGTTTATATTTGCTTATGTTTTTGCAAATATTTTATGGGGATTTTCTAAACATGGCTTAGATGTGGCACATGGTCGAAAATATGGGGCACCCAGTGAGGATCAAACTCATTATTCGGTCATAATTAATCTAGCAAAACAAGCTTGCTAACCATTACACTACATCAAAGTTCCCTTTGCAAATATTTTATGAAAATAAAAGTTATTTTCTTAATTGTTTGGAAGCAACGATTCTGATGGAACATTGCTGGCCAAACAAAAACTGTTATCTTTTTTAAAGTACTTGATGCAAACTATAGTCAAGTAATGTAATTGCATTCATTTTAGAAACCTTACCAAAGCTGCATGTGTCTGCTTGTTTTAATATCTAAGATCTGATTATAGGAAATACTTATTCTTTGATGTCAGAACAATTCCTATTTTTTTCTCTTCCAAGAATAAAAAAAAATGTTGAAGACTGGCTTTCAAATATTTTTAACTAATTTTATTGAAATTACAAGTATATGTACTCTCTGAATTATTTATAAAATTTTAGATGTTGATGCAACTTTAAATTTGATCATGTTAGAAATATGAAACGCATCAATTGCCTGAAGCCAGATTAGTGTATAACTCATAAAGGAATCTAATGAGAGAAGGTTGCCAGAAACTTTCCCCATCATCATCATAAGGTGCCTGTCACCATTATCATCATCTATAATAAAAAAAACTAAATTCCCTATAATTATTATTATCAATATCAAAGCTTTTGTCATCATTTTTATAATCAGCAGTAAGGTCCCTATAATCATCATCAATAATAATATATGCAAGATGGGTTGTTGAAGGTTTCTTAGCCCAACTCCTCCAAATCTAACCAAACATCAGATTTTCGTTTTTGGGAGTGCTTCTTGTTTGGATCAAGGACATTTCAGAAGCCCTCTTATTTTGAGTGGTAGTGAGTCTGGAAGGAGAACTACTCTGAATTCATAACTCTAGAAAAGGCAATGAGAAACTACTTCACTATCTTTCTCTAAAATTCCTAGCAATTCAACAATATTCAAAATAAAGGAAGCTGTTAAGATCTAAGATTGCTTATATGGCATTAAAAAGAATATTAACATGAATATTCTAATTTTGAGGAAACATTATAATTACAAAATTTTTTTTTTTTTTAAACAGTAATCCTCGTATAATATATCTGGACTGTGCCAACATTTTGTTTATTCAAATTAAAATTATATAATGGTCAGTCACTATTCAGCATGAAATGTCCTTGCTAGACTCACTGCCACTCAAAACTAGGTATCTTAGTCTAGTCTTCTATTTAACCCATGGTACTATATCTGTTATTAATTTCAACAAAACTTATAAGATGACATTGAAACTAAGTTTCCCCAAATGTGCTGATTAAAGTATGAGGGTTCTCCTAAACAAAATACAAAGTCAATAACATTTTTAATATTCTTCTTTATGTGCCTTGTCCCCTCAGGATATAGTCGATCATGGCTCTCCATAATTTCCTGCACGATGTAGCTCTTAATAAACTGTCTTTCTGTTATTTCTCCTGGGCTCTCTTCTGCCATCCATTTACTAAAGTTCATTAAGCAAGTTATGCATTGTTTTCCTCTGTCACTTTTGACCTCTATCTGTCCTGTGTGTATCAGATTTTCCAAGCCCTCTTTCCTCATTATGTGCCCTAGAAACCATCCTGATGTTAAACATTAGTTTCCTTTTTGTTTCTATTTTCTCCAGAACTTTGTCATTACTCACATGTTCAATCCATGTTATCCCCAACATCCTTCTGTGGGACCACATTTCTGTTGCTTTAGGTTTCCTCTTCATGAGTTATTTTTCTTTTTTTTTGCATCCACCTACTTGAAGCCTGGATACCATTTGGAAAATATTTCACTTGGATCAGTAAACTCTTTTCTCCATTTCCCTGTTAAAAAAAAACAAAAAACAACCAAATTAAATTTTTACACTTTTAATATTTACCATCCAAAACATCAAAAGACTGTTGACATTGCCAAAATTAAAGAAAGAAAACAAAAGCATTTCTTCAATAGATTCTAATCTTTTCTATTAATTCCCAAAGACACACAAGAGAATGCAGAAGATTAAAAATCCAATCTCTTTAGACAAAATGAATATAGCATATAGCTTCAGGTCAAAAGAAATTGACTTAAATCATAAAATTTCAATTACTTCACCATTTTTGACATTCTTATCTTCTGCATCAGAAGCTTATAAAATATTGATGAGAAATAGAACAACATGGATTTTCGGTTAAAGAATTCTGGGATTTGGAATACATTGTCATCACCAGTTTCATTTCCTTTGATTTTCAGAAGAGCTCAAAATTCAGGGCATTCATTATTTTTAACATTACTAGTCAATTAATTAAATTTGAAATCTGTTAGGGATGATGAATGAATGAAAAGTTATCCCTCCCCAACCATCGTAACATTGAGAATTACAAATCGAATTTGGTAATTTGACCATTGAATTTACTAATTTTTTAGCTAAAATTTAGTTTATAGCACATTGAAAGATTTTCAGGGGGCCCAGGAATTAATGCAAACATTCTCTTGCTCTGTGTTTGATAGACATGTTTGTGTATGTGTGTTTTGTGAGAGAGTTCAAAAGTCAACAGAGACCCAAAGAAGCAAAGCCCCAACCCTCCAACAGCAACATTCTTTATCTATGTTCAACTATATCTGGAAGCAAGAGTTAAAAAGAGGAAGAGAAAGAATATGCTTGCTTTTTTATAGACTTAAAGAGCACACCCTAACTAGCCTTCATTTGGCAAAGCCAAATGGGGTAACCTCGACGTTAAATGCTTACCAGTTTTCCTTGATGATTGTCTGCCTTAAATTATAATTATTGAATATTAAATGGAGCCAAAATCCAGGATTTGTTTCTTTTTAAATATTTCACTCTTTAAAAAAAAAAAAACTATTAATGCAATTAAAAATTTTCAAAAGATTTGCATCTAATTTTAAAAGGTGCCCATTATTTTTGTGTACATAAAATTTGATTCCAATGTAAAGAGAAGAAAAAGAAGCCAAATTATCTTCTAAAATCTTTTGGTTCATAAGTAAAAAAAATATCTCAAGGTACAGAATAGACATTTCACTGACCCAAGAAGCTTAAAAATAAAGTTTTAATAAAATGACTTGCCTACATACTAGAATTGACATAGAAGCATTAAAGACTTAATTATCTGCCCTTGATTCAGTTATAATCTATGCACATGTCAAAGGGTGAGAAATGCACTGTCGACTAGCAAGAGGTGTGAATGTTAAATTGATTGGGGGAGTTGATGCCCATCTACCAAGATGACTGCATGTCTATTCTAGACCACCATTTTCTCTTGCCTTTTATACCAGGCCACATCATGGATGCAATATACAACCAAGTCAACTGACAAGTAAGATCTTAATTCATTTGTCATTTCTATATCTGTTAATGTGTATCTGTTTTGCAGAATTAAATAACTACAGAGTCTTTAATAAAGAAAATCATTTTATAGATTTATTTTCCACAGATTTCTATTAACCTCTAATTTTTTAGACCTATAATTGATACCAAATTTTGATTTTAATCTTTACTGGATGTTATAGCGGGCATTAATGTGTTAGAAAAAATACATCTAAATTTCAGTGAAAATGGCATTAAAAATGGTATTAAATAAAGGTTCAAGTTGAATATTGATATTTTGGCCTGATCTTATAATTCTGCTTGTTCTTTCCTTAGCCCAACCATTATGCCCTGTTAATACCTCATTAATAATGGATTATTCCATCTTAATTGTCGGAAAAGATGCAAAAGATATATCAGAGACACTATTTCATTTCAGTGAGAAAGAACAAAAGTATTTAACATCTATTTCAGTGAAATAAAAAAAGTTGTCAATTCAATTTTTTTTCATTTGTACCCTCTTACTCCTTAAAATAATTACCATCGGTCATATTTATGATTTTTTTTTTCCATATTTTTTTAAAGTTGTTAAGCTCAAATATTTAATGATGTAATAAAAGAAACTTTACAGATATTGATTATCATAGAAATTGCAATGAGCTTATTCACTTATTAACTTAAGAATTAAGATAAATCAGAAAATTCAAATAGGAAAGTAATTAAATTTTCACAGGTATTTCTTGTAAGTATTAATCGGCTATAGGTAGAAACCTTTTATTAATATTGGATTATTGTAGACCTATAAGTTATAACAGATTTTACAGTTAACATTAATAGTTTAAATTCTTCCTTGTTATGTTGATTTCTCATTAAACCAGTCTATTTTTCTCTACAACTTGACCCATTGAATTCAAAACTTTTAAAGAACCGGATAAGCTTTTTACCAATACTTCTATCTCCTTCATTATCTCCTGTGTAGATACAATTGAGCAGTTAGCTTACTTTTCAATAATGGTTTGCAGATATTCTGACAAAAGAGAAACATTCTTGCAGCAATCATCTTTTTTTATTTTTAGGGGAAGCATTGTCAACCATTATAAATTTTGACAAGTAATTTTTTCATTTTTTTATTTGCTTTTTATCACAACTTTACCCAGGTTGTCAATCTATGGCAGCAAGTAAATCACAGATGTCAGAAATTATTATTTTTATATTAAAACTCACCCAATACAAGGCTCCCTTGAGAGCCACTCAAGTTAGAGGCTTACTGCTAAAATGGTTATGATGAATGGGATGAGTGATATGAATGAAAGAGGAAGTGATAGGGAGTGTAGATTATAAGCATAAGGAAGAAAGCTAATAGCTGTTGATTTGAAAAAGTCAAGTGTTCAGGGAAGCAGGGGTCTGTTACAAAAAGTGGTAGTTCTTAAGAAAAGCTGAGTGGAACTTTCTACTTACCTTTAGGAGGTGGGAGAAATGAGGGTGATTCAATTCTGTTAGGGGAGTATTACATGTCCTAGTTATAAATGTCTGAACTGGTGAAACTAGAGAATGGAGCACTCATCTGAACATTTCCGATGGAAATAGTGACACAGTAACAATAAACTTGCAATGTTGCATCTCTAAAAAAGAAGCTGCAGATAAATTATAAGTTCTTGTTGAGACTTGAAATCGTTCTTTGGAAATGCCTGGTTAACCATATCATCTGCTCTTATCACTGTGGTTACAAAGAATGCAATGATTCACAGAAGTACAAATCTGACTATATAAGCATAACCTTGACTCAAACTATTTCAGATAATTTAAACTTTTCTTTATGTCTTTGATCTTGTCACCACAACATTTCAACTGATCTATGTCCTTCCTAAGGAAGTGTAAAACAGGAAATGGAAACTAGTAACAAACATTTCTTAAAAATTTATCCCAACAGAAATAAATATGACATCAGTTATCCAGTTTCTTTCCCAATCATGTATAGAGCTTGTTGTTTCAAGATATTTACATGGATATATTCTGAAATTTTTTCTTTGTACAATTTTCCAGCATCTCCTTTGTTGAGCAAGAAAGCAAAGAAAACCACATTAAGTTGAAATCCATATAAGTTTGATTCATGCACCTAGCAGAGAAGCCAAAATATACGGCCTCCTTCAACTTCATCACTCCCCAAAGATGCTCTCTGTCAGTTATCTGGGCTGAATCCCATAGAGAGTAATGTGTTCCTTTCTCAATTCAGATATGGTCTGCCATACAAGATTTTTTCACCGCTCCTTTGCGAATGGCTTTCCTGTGTTCTTCATTATGTTGGCAAAATGAAAGATAAAAAAAAGGAGATAACATTCCTTGAAAATAAAACTTAGGTTAATGACTCTTCTCAAAGTTAACAAGGGTATTCTACTTCTTTTTCTATGTGCTGTATCCCTTTAATATGTGGGGGATCATGGCTCTCCACAACTTCTTGTCCTTTGTAGCTCTTAGTAACATTTGTCTTTTTTCTATCTCTCCTAATCCCTGTTCTGCCAACCATTTATGCAAGCTCATTAGGTAGGTTACTTTCTGCATTTTTTAATAATTTTACCCAAAAGAAGGCAATAAAGCCACTAAGACCGAAAGAGTTACTGAGTGTAAGAAAATATGAGAAAAAGAAAACATTATTAAGGAGAGAGAACAATAAAAGAACAAGAATTAATATGACAGATGATAATGACTGACACTGGATTTAAATTTTTGAAGATCAAAGTTGGCTGAAAAGTGAGAAGCCAGAAATTTCCACAAGCAGGAAGTGCGAGAAAATAAACTGTTAGCATAGAACTTATGTTTACATTTAGCCATTTCAACTGCAAAATCTAGTATTGCACTTAAATTCATAAAGTCTAGGTACCAAAGAGGAAAGTTCATCAGAGCAATTACTATGAAATTATTTATAGAAAAGGCACAGAGAAGTCACATTACGATGGTAAGAAATGGACTGATGCCAAGATAGAACATTGCTGATTCTTCTTTTGATTTTGTCAAGAATCTCTAAATACATAGCAAAAGCAGCAGACCTGATGTGGCAGCAATATTCAATGTATAGTCAAATCTTATAAAAATGCAAGACAAATTCTAGCAAGGAAAATTATACAGTATGACACAGTAAACCAACATTCCTAGCTGCAGACCTAGCATTTAATTCAATATAATCTTTCCACTTCATGTCACCAGAAAACGATTGCCTAAGAATGTGCAGTGTGTCACTCACCTGGAGGTTAGCATCAGCCATACTGATGGAAGACAGAAAAGTCTCTCTCAGATAATTAAAAGAGAGTAGTTATGTTTTTGAGGCATTAAAATTAACAAGCCATTTCTTACCCCAACTAGTAACAGTTTGTAGGTCAGATGCCAATTTGACCTTATCAAACCGATCAGATTTCCTTTATCCCTCTTGCCATCAGTATATCTTGTGAGTGTCGTATACTCCAAGTCTTCTTTCTTCATTATGTGTCCTAGGAATTTCCATTATCATTTTCCAATTCTAAGTATAAGCATTCTTTTTGTTTCCATTTTCCTAAAAACATCTTTGTTACTCATGTGTTCAGTTCATGGTATTCTCAGTTTCCTTCTGTAGAACCACATTTCTCTTACCTCAAGTTTCTTTTTGATCTATGCAAAGACGGTCCAGAATTCACTGCCATATAGGAGAACTGATATTACATGACAGTTCAGTACTCTTTTCTTTGTTTCTAATGAAAAATTCCTGTTTCTTAATACTTTGCTTAGCTTTAAGAAGGCATCTTTCACTTTTCCAGTTCATGTTCAGATTTCAATGTCACACTTTCCATTATCTATTAAAACACTTTGTAGATGTTTAAATTGTTGTATTTGCTCGATTTGGGACCAAGAGTATTAGCCATCAGTTTTTATCAGTCTCTCTTAGGGGTTTATTTATTTTTGTTTTTATATTCATATTAAAAATAAGTATTGTGTGTGTAATTTAATGTTAAATGCAATTTAGTTATAAAATATTCCAAATTCTCTTGGTCATCTTTTATGAATAGCCAATAAGGTTTTGAAGAGTTAAAATACAAAATTATATATATTCATTATCAGCTTTTATTCTTTTTTTTTTTTCCTATATTTATATTTGAACATTATCGGCTTTTATTCCTATATTTTCTTCCTACATTTATATTTGAACATTATCAGTATTTATTCCTAATTTATATTTGAACATTATCAGTTTTTATTTCTATATTTTTTCCTATATTTATATTTGAACATTATCGGCTTTTATTCCTATATTTTCTTCCTACATTTATATTTGAACATTATCAGTATTTATTCCTAATTTATATTTGAACATTATCAGTTTTTATTTCTATATTTTTTCCTATATTTATATTTGAACATTATCGGCTTTTATTCCTCTTTTATTTGGTCAGTATAAATTAAAAACAAATAAAAAATGCAACACATCTGTTTATGTCAGTAATCATCTCAGTTCTGCCCAAAAGTATTTTCTAACAAGGGAAAAGCAAAGTGTAGTATCTGTTTATCTCATGTAAATATTGCAACAATGTGATGATTGGAATTTAAATTGATTTATTCTGATTTCATTTTACTTTAAAAATTGAATTTTCATAAACTCCAATAAAAAAAAAAATGTCATTTTTCTTTAAAAAATATCTAATTAATCCCTTGGGTAAAATCCATATCTACTTTTGAAGCTGTGGAAACAAAAAAAAACATCAGCAAAGAGAGGGTGGTGGAAATAGATAGGGAGACGTGGAGAAGAAAGAGAGAGGAAGAAGAAGAAATAGTAGAAGGAAGAGAAGAAAAGGGGAAAGGAAATAGAAAAGAGAAAAGAAGAGAGAAAAGAGAAAAGAAGAGAGAAAAGGGAAAAGAATTAGGAAGGAGAACAACAGAGACAAAATATAAAGTGGGAGAAAGAAGAGAGACTGATATAAAAGAGGAAGAGAAGCAGGAAGAAAAAGGAGAAAGGAAAGAAAAAGAAAGAAAAGGAGAGAATAAGAAAAATAGAAAGTGTGAAAGGAAAGGAAAAGAAATAAGAGAAGAAAGGGGATAGAAAGAAAAAACATTGGGAAAAGAAATAGAAATAGAGATAGAAGGTGGGGAGAGAGACAAGAAGGATGGGGAGAGAAGGGAGAGGAAAAAGAGAAAGAAAGGAAGGAAAGGGAAAAGAAAGAGGAGGGAAGGGAGAATTAAAAAAGAGATAGAGAGGAGGAGGAGGAGGAGAGAGAAAAAAGAGACGAAATAGAAGAAAGAAAGAAAGAAACCTAGAAAGTATAAATTATTTGTTAGCATTTGAGTGCTGTGAACTTTGCATACTGTTTACATTTTCATCACTAGTGTCCAGTTCAACATTTTTCACTTTTCTCCCCTTTTCATGTTTCCCCTTTTCTCCCTCCCACCCTCCATCTTCAGTCATCTGGGTAGTGCTTTGTCTATGAAGTTAAAAAAACAAAACTGACCTCGAAGAACATCAAGTACTTTGCTTTAACTTGTGTTTTGGACATATCCTTCACTGTCAGAATTTTCTGTGGAGAAGTTTCGGATAAAAGGCCGCACAAACAGAAAAATTTTCAATACAAATAAAAAAAAAGTTAGTTTTCTACTTCCTTCCCAAATTACTCCTACCCTATCCCCTCCTACTCTTTCTTGTTTTTAAGTTTGAGTTCACGATTATAACAATGATGTCCACTTTGCTTCTTCAACTTTTTACTGTAACAATGTATCAAAATGAAATACCGAAATAGTTCCTTTGTGTAGGAAAGATAAACTTCAGCATTTCCCCTTGTGACTCTTGGAACTTATTTCCATCTGAAAATTGGGCTGATGTATTTATATAAACAAGATTTAAACACAAGTTGATCATTGGCTCAGAGGATTTACTTTTATATCAAATCTTGAGTACACACATATAGACAAATATATGTAACTAGATTTTTACTAACAGATCGCGACATCTTTCAGAGAGATGAAATTTAAATTTTATTATTGCATTATTCCAAAATTTTAATACCTCAGCAGATAGATATTAATGTCAACAACTGAGCACAAATATTTATTAATTAAAAAAAAATAGTAATTATTGTATAATGTTATATATAACTACATGTACAAGAATGCTGTTTTTGATAAAAGTTTAAAAAATAACTATAAATATGTAAATAATGCCTATATTGTTGAAAATTCCTTTTTCCACAATATAGCTATTTGTGCTATGTTATAATGCTTATTATCTAAACAATAATAATAATGAATAATTTTTTTAAACATTAAAGTATATTTAATCACATCTCCCTAATAGCTGTTGTGATCTGTAAATACCATAGACTCATTTTGTTTAAATACTTAAAAAAACCAAAAAGCCTACATTAATAAAATATTGTTCAGTCTCAGGTTTGATGTTTTAAGTATAGTCAATCATTAATAAACACACAGAAACAATCTATGCAAAAACCAAAGTGGCTTAAGATATGATGTAAGTGGCCAACAAATAATGTCATCAACATGATCAAAACATTATTTAAATTTATAACATTCCAAACAGTGTAAAAGAGGTATCAAAGTTTTTTTTTTTAATTTCTAAACCATAATATGTTAAATTCTTAAAATTGACCAATGACTGTTGAAAACAAATGTACAAACAATTTTTATTGTCACTGGAAGCAAACATTTATCATCTTGTATGAAAATAAGAGGAAATTATGAATATATTGAAAAACAAAACATTGTGATTGTCCTAGCATAAAAGCAGCTGCAATGAAAAAGGGCTACCAAAAACATACATTATATTTATATCTAAATTTCTGCAATAAGGAGTTATCATTATTTACACTATTTATATTCAGACTATTGTCCTCATCTTCATTGTTGATATCATGATACAGAGTGTCCCCCCAAAATTGACATCATTTAAAATATGATTATCTGAGTAACTACATGTTCCAGACAAACAAAATTAAATAGGCTTCATGCTGAACAATAATAGATTCAAATAAGATATTCAAAAGGATGTAAATTTTATAACTGATTTCATAAAGATTAAAAAATGTTCAATATATATACCACCTGGGACATAACGCACATTAAGTCGGTGGTCCAGCTCCTACCAGACATGCTGTAGCATGTTTTGTGCAACATTCTCCAGTGATTCAGTGATTGTCTGCCTAAGTTCCTCTAGGCTTGTAGGAAGAGGTGGGATATAGACCTATTCTTTCACATAGGCCCATAGAAAAAAAAATCACATGGTGTCAAGTTAGGTGTACATGGTGGCCATCTCAACAGTACGTTGTCATTATGACTGACACGCCCAATCCATATTTATGGTAGATTCTCATTCAGATAAGTCCACACAGTCATCTTAGTTTTTACACATTTTGTTAAAATTTGAGATCATTTTAGCAAGAATTGTCTATGTTATTAGACTACAAAATTATATCATTTTTTTTGTGCACCCTGTATTTCTAAGGCATATAAAAACATATGATATAAAATGCATGTTATTCATGTATAAAATGTATGATAAGATCCATGCATACATGGTATATTAAAACTAGTACTTGGACTGATATTTGAAACTGGTATATTTAAAACTAGTACTTGGACTGAACATGGAAGCAAAGTTTTAGAAAATATGGAAACAAAAAGGACATTTATATTTAACATCTGAAAGCGATAGTTGAATTTTCTAGAGTACATAATGAGAAAAAAGGGCTTAGAAAATTTGACACTCACAGGACATATTTAAGGCAAAAGAGACAAAGGAAAGCAGTACATAACCTACCTAACAAGTTTGTGTAAATGGTTTGCAGAACAGGGATTAAGAGAGATAATGAAAAGAGCTATAAAGGACAAGAAGTTGTGGATAGCCATAATCACCCACTTTCTGAAGGGACACAACATGTAGAAGACACAATGTATAAAATAAATTCAAAACTTTAAAAGTATCTTTAATAAAACAAATTTAATTTTTTTCCATGAAAGTCAAGAGTGCTCAGAAATTTGAAAATATGTCTCCTTTTATATGTATTCTTTTTTATATAAGTAAAATTACTAAAAATGCATATTCATAATAAAATTACCAACAATACATCTTATCTGTTGTTGAAGGCGTACAATTGTATTCAAAGAATATTTAGCTGAAACAATAAAATTGTGCTCAAAATATTTTGATTTCAGCATTAAATAACCCATAGAGGTTGATATGCCAATAAACAAAATCAATCAACCAACCAACATGAAAGAACTCTTTCGTGACATCAATCCATGTAATATCCTACAATTTCTTAAAGAAATCAAGCATTCCAAAATATAACTTCAACAAGACTACAACATAAGACACATATATCACCATCTCTAATAATTATGACCACACAAACATGTATATGCACAAAAGCTGAGTACCATCTACCATGTATTCAGTTGTGAAAGCAGAATAATATATATCATATTCTTATTACTTCAAAGCTCCCAAGAAAATTAAATTTCTGCATTAAATAACCTATAATGAGTTGATATGCTGTTAAACAAACAAATCAAATAATTCAGTAACCCTCTACTTTGAGTTTTTTTTTTTGGACCTTGTGTATTTCTGATCATTTTGTGAAAAAAAAAAAATTAACAATCTATATTATGGAAACTCTGAGTGTATATGTAGGACACACACACAAAAAGTTAAATAAATATCAAATATAGAAAAGGGCTTCAATTTGTTTTTCATTTCCTCCTGGACTTCATTCATAAGAAAAAAAATCTGAATTTTTATTGTGTTGATACACAATAAAAATTCAGATTTTTTTTCAAAATGGTTTCTTGCTCATTTCAATTGTACCTGTCTATATGTCTCTTTTCTTTCATCAAAATATTGAAGCTGCAATTACATTCAATATTTCTAATCATTTCAAGGTTCTTTAATTAGCATTTAGCCTAAAATGATTTAAAAAAAAAAAAAGTTTCACATTTCATTACAATATTGAGAATTGTTTTTATTTTTTTTTCCAAAAAATTTTTTTTCATTTTTTGGATGCAACTTTTTAAACTTTCACTAATGAACCCATTGTACATGCTAAAAATTAATCAAAGAAAATTTTTCACCCTTTTTAAAAATTAATTGGCAATGTGAGTTTCAATATTTTACTGATTAACTGTAAATGACAGAATAGTACATCCTTTCAGTTCCAGGGCTCACTTGTGAATAACACATTTCTACCACATTTAATGACTTAAGAGAAAAACAAGTCTTTTGTATGTTTCATCTGTGAACAATTATTATCTGATAACTTCACACTGTGTCATCTGTATATCTTACGTTGTTAAGATTGTGGCCACCATTAATAAATCCTGGTAGGACATTAAATTTTCTCAGAATTGCTTTGGTTGAATAAGTTTGGTGAGAAGACACATCCTTGTAACTGTTACATGTTATTTGTCCTCCAATATGGCCATAAATGCTGGACAATCTCCTCAAAGATGAATATTAGACTTCAAGCAACAGAAATGTGGTTCTACAGAAAGATGCTGAGGATACCGTGGATTGGACATGTGAGCAAAAACAAGGTTTTAGAGAAAATGGAAAAAAAAAAGATTTTATATTTAACATCAAAAGAATGCAGTTGAAATTTCTTTTTCCATAAGATGGAAGGAGTGCATGGAAAATCTCATGGTTTCATTTAAACCAATTGAAAGAATTTCAAAAAAAATTTTTCATGTAACCAAAATGATGATCTTTTTAAAATGGATGGCAGAACAGGGTTTTTAGAGAAATAACAAAAAACTCAAAATTTATTCAGAAATGCAAAAGGTTGAGGAGATTGTGGAAATTTTTTTCGCCTATGTCCTAAAGGGACATGACACATAATAAGAAAATAAAATGATCTTGAGAAAATGGATGGCAGAACAGGGTTTAGGAGAAAATAACAAAAAGAAAAAAAAATATTCAAAAAAAAAAAATTGTTTTAGAATGATTCCTTCCATTTTATCCTGAGGAGACACGGCGGTTTTTTGAAGAAAAAAATTGAAATTCCCTATCTGAAGAAATTGCAAACATTCAAAAAAATAATAAAAGCAGACACATTAGACAATTCATATAAAAATAAGGAAGTAACAAAAAAAATATATATTACTGTAATACCAAAATATAACAACGATTAAAAAATAGGTAAACCTGTTTATCAGTCCTAGAAAAAAACTGAAAACAAAAAAATGTGTACAGAAACTAAAAATATATACAACCCTTGACTAATGCTATATGAAAACAAAAATTATAACATTAAAGTCTACTTTTTTTTGGTCCTCAATTACTGCTTTGGTGAGAGAGGATTGATAAACTAGTTTAAATGTTTTTTTTAACCATTGTTTTAATTCGTTATTACCAATTTACTTTTTTGTTATGAATTTTTTTTTTAATGTGTTTTTTTTGAAATTAATTAAAATTTTGTTGTAGTCCATTGTTTTTTTAATTTTTTTTAACATAGTAAAGTAAGTTGTCATATAAGTTCTCTTTATAAAATTTCTGTGTAAATAACATTTTTAGAAAGACATCTACTTTTTAAAATTTTTTTTTTATCAATATTGATTATTTTTTTTTTTTTTTTTTTGACATATTTATATAAAAAGTAAAACTCAACCCACAAAGCCATCAACTTTGGGAAAACCTGATTGGGGGGGGGCAGTTCCAAAACCTAACCCTTTATCTTATTAATATTTGCTTTTTTTTCTACATACATTTATATACATTACAAATTAAACTAAGCATTGACTGACTATTAAAGGATGAAAAAATTTTTTTTTTTTTTGATTTCCATTCTCTGGTTCTTTTTTTTTTTCAAATCTGTGAATTTGTTTTTCTCATGCTAAGTCTTGAAAAAACACTATATATAAAATAAACTATTTTTTATCCATAATGTTGAATGTGTTAAAATCATTCAACTTTTTAACAAGAAAAATCTCAAGTTGATGTTAAAAATGGTCGCAAAAACATTGTTGATTTATTTAAGATGGAATGATCTATTATGACATGTCTCTAATTTGTATTTAGATGCATTGTATTTATTTTTTAATTTTTCTAGTTCAATTTTCTACCTATATTGCAAATAATCCATTATGGTAGATAATTAGGTTACAATAAAATTTGTATTTTGTATGGATACTACCTTATGAAAATTGAGATGTAGTAGATTGTGGTGGGTGGTCCATATTTAGATTTCAATGTAGGAGATATCATTGAAAAAACCAAAAGGGGATATATCATAAATATTTTTTTTTTGACAATTTTATTTTTATATAGAATTAGCCCAAGTTTTATCAATGATTTAAAAAAATACTGTGACAAAAAAATCAAATTAGAAAAACATTTGAAAAAATGGAATTTTGTTAAACATTTATACATTAAGATGGAAGGATCTATTATGACATGTCTCTAATTTGTATTTATAACAATTTTAGATTGTATTGTATTTATTTTCAATTTTTCTAAATAAAATTGTTCACCTATATTGCATATGATCCATTATTGTACATAATTTTTAAATCAAATAAAATTTGTATTTTATATGAATACTAAAATATGAAAAATTTGAAATGTAGAAAAGTAGGAAACATTTTTTCATACATTCAGGTGTGGGGAAAAGTGTATATATAGAAAATTTTTATTCAGTTAAAATCATAGATTCAGGTTTTTTTAGTCCAGATCATAGATTCAAAAAAAATCTGTATTTTAATATTCAAAAAAGTTTTAATATTTTTTTTTTTGATTTAAATCCATTTTGAAAAAACTCTTTTTAAAAATTGATTATATTTATTTTGCATTTTCTTAAATGTAAAAACTGATATTTTTTTCTAATTTGTGACTGAATTTTGACAAGGCAGATATAAATTCTTTCTATACAAATGATGAATTTCAATAAGATACTAAATCCACAAAAGCATTGCTTATATGTGGCAATTTTTATAATTTGAATTAAAGGTAAATAACACAGTTGAAATATTTCTTAAAATATGCTTTTAAAAATTTTACTACTTATGATGTAAATGCAATTTGTTAGTAATTTATATCATAGTAAAATATTATATTATATTATAGTAATTTAGAAGAGACTAATAAAAAAATGATTGTTTTTACAATTTAAGCTGTTAGAACTAAGATTTAACACAAAAACAAATCATATTTATTGTAAATTGTTGTAACCTAGGGAAGGTTACTGAATAGAATAATGAAACGAAGATTGGTAATGAATGATAATACTTAGGATAAGAACAACACATATGAGATTTGCCAGCAGCGTGTAGAAGAAGTAGTCAACTGCTAGAAGTGAGTCAAGTGAATTCCACAATGAATCTCCAACTGCAGGATATCTACAACCGCCCCACATGGTCAGATGTGGCACAAGACCGAATTTAATGTGGGGTATCCAAGCCCGTAGGCTCGGCCAAAAAAATTTCCTTGTAGACCCTGTATAAAAACAGGGTCAGGTAGCTGTTTTCCTGAGACGAGACTCTGCCCTTCAACATAGCCTCGTCTGGGGATGCTCTCTGCCCAGAGGCAGAGTTTGACCAGCACAGCTGTAGACAAATCTCCAAATGCAGACCAACATACAGTATTTACTACTGTATTTATGTGAATGGGGACATACCCATTATCGTCCATAGGTATTCTACAACAAAATAATTTCAAAATTCTATTTTTAAAAAAATTATTTAAAAAATTTAAATATGTTTTTTTTTTTTTTTTTTTTTATATTTTTTTATAAAATTTTTTTTTAAATTTATTATTAAAAAAAATTGAATTATATAAAAATTTTATAAAATAAATATTATGATTTTAAAATATTTTTCAATTAAAAATTTTAATTGTATTTTATAAATTGAAGGTGTTTTTTTTTTTTTTTTTTTTTTTTATTTTTTAAATTTTTTTAAAATAATGCATTTTTTTTTAATCAATTTTTAAAATCCATTTTGAAAAAAATGTTTGTGGGGAAAAACTCATTAATTATTTTTTTTTATAAAATAAATTTTGAAAATTTTTTTGTATTTTTAAAATTTTTTTTTTTTGTTTTTTTTTATCCTTTTTTTTTTATTTTTTTTTTCTTTATTTTTTTTAAATTTTTTAAATTTCTTATTTTTTTTTTTAAAAAATTTTTTGTTTTTACAAAATTTCCTGTTTCAAAAAAAGAAATTTTTAAAAAAAGAAAAAATTTTTGAAAAAAAAAAAATTATTGTAAAAATTTTAAATTTTTGAATAAATTTTTTTCCAAAAATTTCATAAAAATTGAAAATTAAAAATTTTTTTTTTTAATTTTTTATATATATATATTATAAATTAACAAATAAAAATGTTTTAAATATATATTTTTTAAATTTTTTAAAAACAAAAATAATCAAATTTGAAAATTTTTCCATTGATTTTGAAAATTATTCAATTTATTCTTTAAATTTTTATTTTATTTTTTTTTTTTAAGAAAAAAAATATATAAATATTGGAAAAATGATTTTTTTTTATAAAAATATTTTATTTTTTTTTTAAGACACAAAATTAAAATCATTTATGTTTAAATTTGACATTGGAAATGTTTCATTTTTATTGAATTTTATATATTTAACTTAAAATAAATAATGAAAATAAAATAATATAATAATTAAAAATACATTTTTTTAATAATATTCTTTTTTTTGTTTGTTCTTAAAAAATTTTTTAAAATTATGAAATTTTCAATTTTTATAAATGATTTCAATAAAATATAAAATTTTTATTTATTTAAATATATATAATAAATTTATTTTTTTTTTTAAAATAAAATTGGTGGAAAAATTTTAAATATAAAAATTTAAATTAATTGTAATTTTAATAAAAATGAATAAAATTTATAAACTATTATTTATTTTGATTTTGTTTTTTTTTTGTTCATTTTATTTTGAAAAAAAAAAAAAAATCAAAAAAAAAAATGATTTATTTTTTTTTTTTAAAAAAAAAAAAAATATTTTTTTTTTTTAAAAAAATTCAATTAAAAAAAAAATATATAATTTTTTATTCTATAAAAAAAATTTAAAAAAAAATTGCATAAAATATATAATATAAATTGTTAAAAAAAATATAAATTTCCATGAAAAATTCAAAATTTTTTTGAAATTTTTTTTAAACAATGTTTTTAAAAAAATTCATAATTTAAAAAAAAAAAAGAAAAAAATAAAAAAAAGAAATCAAAATTTTTTTATTTAAATTTTTTTTTGTTAAAAAAAATTTTGAAAAATAATATTTTTAATTGCTTGAATTATTATTTTTTTGATCTTTATTTTCAACTTTTTGGCAAAATTTTAAATTAAAAAAATTTTTAATGTTTTAATTTTAAAATAAAAAATTTAAATCAATGAAAAAAAATATATTTTTCATTCATGTTAAAATTATTTAATTTATTTAAATATGAAAAACATTTTATTTAATCTTTTTTTTTAGCTCAATGGTTTTTTTTTTTTAATATAATCAATATAAATTAAAATGAAATATATATATTAAACAAAAATTGGAATTATTTTGTTTTTCAAAAAAAAAAAAAAAATAATTTAAAATGATTAAAATATTTTTTTTTTATTGATAATTTAAATTTAATTAAAACAATAAAAAAAAATGTTTTTTTTATTTTTTTTTTATTAAAAAAATTTTTATTCCAAAATTTTTAAAAAAATTTTTAAAAATTTTTAAGTTTTTATATGTTGAAAATATTAAAAAATGAGTTTTAAAATAATTAAAAAATTAAAATTTTTAAAATTTAACAAAAACATTTTATAAATCAAATTTTTGAAAACGAAAGTTGGAAAAAAAGTTTTTTCCTATTTCTTTTTTTTTAAAAAATATTTATTTATATTTTTTTAAAATAAAAAATTTTAATTTTTATTTTTAATTAAATATATAAAAAATATTTATAAAAAAAAATTTTTAAAATTTTTTTTATTTGAATTAAAGATTGATAAATTTTTTTCAAAAAAATTATTTTTTTTGTATATATCAAATAAAAAAAAAAAAATGCAAAAAATTTGAAAAAATTTTTAAAAATGAAAAAAAAAATTATTTTTTTAAAAAAAAATAAAGATAAAAAAAAATCATATTTTTTTGAATAACTTTATTAAAAATCAATTTTTTTTATAAAATAAGTCTTTTGAATCAAAAATTAAACATTTTTTTTCCAATTCATTTTTAATTTTTTAAAATTTATTCAATAAAAATAAAATATAAAAAATGAAAAAAAGTATATTTTTTTTGATTAAAAAAATTCATTTTTCTTCTTTTAAAATGTTTTTTATTTTTTTTATTAATTTTTTTTTTTCTTTTTTTTTTTTATTAAAATTTTTGAAAAAAAAATGAAAAAAAAAATAAAAAATAAAAAAAAAAAATAAAAAATTACAAACCTGTTTTTTTAACAAATAAAATTCAAAAAATACAATATAATTAAATTTTTAAATTTTTTCATAAATAAAAATTTTTAAAAAAAATTAAATAAAATAAATTTTTATTTTTAATATTATTCAATTTTTTAAAAAATCAAATTTTTTTATTTAAATATCTTATTTTTTTTTGTTTCATGAATCAATTTTTTTTTGGCATTTCAATATTTTTATAAAATTGTTAATTTGAAAAAAATCTTGATTTAAATAATTTTCATTTTTTTTTTTTTAAAATTTTTTTTCTTTTAAATTTTAAAAAACATTTTTGAATTTTTTTTAAAATTTATTTTTATAATTATTTTTTTAAATTTTTTTTTTAAATATAAAAATAATGAATTTATTTGTAAAAAATTTTTTGAAATTTTGTAAATTTTTGATTCATAAAACATAGGCCATTAATTAATTTTTAAATTTTTTCAATAATTTTATAAATTTATTTATTTATTTTTTTAAAAATATTTTTCGAATTTAATTTAATTTTTTTTTTTTTTAATGATTTTTCATTTTAAAATATTAAATAAATTAAATTTAATTTTTAAAAAATTTGAAAATTTTATTCATTTTTTTTAAAATATTCAAAGATAATGTAAAATTTATAATTTCCATAAAAAAAAATTTTTATTTGAAAAAAAAAAAAATATTTTTAAAAAAAAATTATAAAATTTAATTTTTTATTTTTTTTAATTAAATCTTTTTTGTAAATTCAATTTAAAATTTTTTTAATTTTTTTATTTAAAATAAAATTATAAAAAAATTTAAACAATTTTCTTTTTGATAAAAAACAATTTTGGATTTTTTAATTTATTTCAAAAAAAAAAAAAATTTTTAACATTTTTTATTCATTTTGGGAATTATTTTTATTCATTTTTTAGAAAAAAAATGATAAATTTTTTTTTATTTTATTTTATTTAAATTTATTATTTTTATAAAAAAAAAATTCAATTATTTCTTTTTTTTTATTTTTTTTGTATGAATTTTAAATTGAATTTTAAAAAATTTAAATTTCAAAAATTTTAAATTTTAAAATGAAATTTTAAAATTTTTAATTACAAAATTTTTATTTCTATTTTAAAATATGAAATTTTCATAATTTTTGAAATTTTTAATTATTTTTTATTATCTTTCTTTTAAATTTGAATTTTTTTTTAAAATTTAAATAAAATTGGAAATATTTTTAAAAAAATTAAAAAAAAAATTGAAAAAAAAAAATTGTTTTAAGCTTTTATTATTTTGTGTTTGGATATAATTCTTGTTTAAAAATAAAAAAATTTTTAATTATTTTATTTTTTTATAAACAATAAAAAAATTTCTAAAAATTATCAAAAAAAATTAAAAAAAAAGTTTCATGTCATTATATTTAATAATATAAAAATTCAAAATTTATTTTTTATATCTTTAAATTAAATTTTAAAAACAAAAAAAAAAAAAGAGAAAGATTTTGATTTTTATTTTTCAATTTTTTCATGATTTTTTTTATATTAAAAAAAAGAACATAAAAGAAAATTTTTCCTAATTTTAAAAATGATTTAACAAAAAGATGCCTAAAAAAATTTTTTGATAAAAAAAAAAAAATTGAAATTTTTTTTGATTTTAAAATTTGTCAAGAATCCAAATTTAACAATTTTAAAATATAAAAAAAAAAAACAATTCAATTTTTAATTTATTTCAAGATTTTTTTTTTCAAAAAAAGAATTATTTTGTTAAAATTTTTTTGGATTAACAAAAAATTTGAAAAAATTTTTTAAAAAAAAATCAAATGTTTAAAAAAAACACAAGAACCAAAATTGAATTTTTATTTGAAAAATGGATAAAAAAAAAAAATGCATTATTTAAAAAAGAATCAAGTTATTGTTTTAAAGTTTAAATTTTAAAAAAATTGTTTCAATTTAACATTTAAAAAATAGAAAATTCATATCAAATAATAAAAATTTTCTATTAAATTTTTGTATATATTTATTTTTTAAAAAAATGATTTTTGCATTTATTTTAAAAAATAAAAATGTTTGCAAAAAATTATAATTGATTCAATGAATTTATTTTTTAAAATTTTTCAATTGCCAAAATCAAAAATTTCTTTGAATTGGAGTAACAAATTGATACAAATTTTAATTTTTCTGTCTAGGTGATTTAATTATATTTTTCCAAAGTATTGAACTTTTGATTTATTTTAATTTTTTTTTTTTTTTTTTATGTGCCATGTCCTTTCAGGACGTAGGCGATCATGGCTCTCCACCTCCCCTCTATCCCTTGCAGCTCTCAACAAGTTCCCTCCCTCTGCTTCCTCCCCCCAGACCACGTTCTGTCATCCACTTGCTTAAACCCGCCAGGTATGTCATGCGTTGTTTTCCCTTGTCTCTCTTCCCCTCTATTCGACCCGTGAGTATCAGATTCTCCAGGCCCTCCTTCCTCATTATGTGTCCCAGAAACTTCAGCTGCCTCTTCCTGATGTTAAGTATAAGCCTCCTCCTTGTTTGCAACCTCTCTAAGACCTCATCGTTGCTCACACGCTCGGTCCATGATATCCTTAGCATCCTTCTGTAGAACCACATCTCTGTCGCCTCGAGTCTCTTCTTCATCTTTGAGGAAATCGTCCAACATTCGCTGCCGTAAAGAAGGACAGATGTCACGTAACAGTTCAGTATTCTTTTCTTTGTTACCAAAGAGATCCTCCTGTCTCGCAATACTCTGCCCAGCTTTTGAATGCGTCCTTGGTCCATCCCAATACGTCTACGGATCTCAGTGTCGCAGCTCCTTGTCAAAACGCTTCCCAGATATTTAAACTTCCGCGTCTGCTTGATTCTAGTTTCCCGACCTTCAAATCGCATTTCATTTCGGCTCATCCTCTTACTGATAACCATTCATTCTGTCTTGTAGTTTATTCTTAGTCCTTTCTTCTCACTCTCCATCACTACCTTCTGTAGGAGATTTTGTAATTTCTTTTCCACGTCTGCTATCAGTACTGTGTCATCTGTATATCTTATGTTGTTAAGATTGTGGCCACCAATGCTAAATGCCGGTAGGGTTTCCAATTCTCTGAGAATTGCCTTGCTGTATAGGTTGAACAGGTCAGATGAGAAGATGCATCCTTGCCTTACGTCCCTTTCTATTTTTGTATATTCATGTTCCCTAAAAATTATCATATGTGCTGTTTTGCTATGATTATAGGTTCTTGATTATTTTGATATCTTTCCCGAATATATTAAGGTTGCTGAGTAGTTTCATCAGATCCTTTTAGCATACTTTGTCAAACACCTTTGTGTAGTCTGTGAAACATAGGTACACATCCTTCTGCATCTGTTTCTGATAACATTCTGAGCATGAATATCGCATTCCTTGTTCCAGTGTCTTTAACGAACCTGCACTGTTCTTGTCCTATCTCTGGGCTGATTCTGCTCAAGAATCGCATCAGTCATCTATTTGTTTCTCCTTCTTCTTCCTGTCTCCTTTGGGATGATATCGTTTGCTGATGTCACTAAAAATCTCTTTAGTTGGAAAATTATTTCGAGTTTCCATTGTGTGCCTCATATCTTCACTTCTTCATTGTCTATGTATTTTTCTTTTTCAATTAGAATCACTCAGGAATTTGTTGTATTGCAGTTTGGGTGCTGCATTAGGCTTCTTCAATTTCCCGTAGTTCACTCTTAGTTTTACATGATAATTAATCTCTCTTCTGCAATTTTTGTTAAAAATGTAGGTTTTGCAGTGAATCATTGCATTCCTTTTCATCTTTTGTTGATGGTTATATAATCAATTTGGTTTTTAGTTTCTTCTCCTGGACTCCTCCATCACCATAGTCATCTCAATACAAAAAGAACCATGTATTGGCTTTTACCTGGTCATTGACTGTGCACCATTGAATCCATTTTTTGGTCCACATTCATTGTTTTATTCTTAAATTTTTCTTCCTGCTATATCCCCTGCCCAAATGAAAAATACTTTGGTGTTTATGTATCTTATGATAATGATGACTTCCTGTGATTTGCATTGAGTTAAATGGCACTATCCAGCATGGAGTAAAAACCATTCGATGTCCTCTTTTTGTGTCGGTTTTGGTACTACTATAATAGTCACGTTGAATGGCTTCCCTTTCAGCTTCACTAACAGAATTCTTGAGAAAGTTGGTAGTATGCTAGAATGCATTTCATAAGTTTTCTATCTAGTATTAGTCCTACTCCTTTGTCGTTCTTCTCACCACCTGCATAAATTATCCTGTGTTTGTCACTGACAAAGTCACCATTGTTTGGCCATCTGGTTTCACATACACCTAGAATGTTGATGTTAGGCCTGGTCATTTCTTGTTTAACATTATCAAACTGGCTGCAGTTGTTCAATGTCCAGACATACCATGTCCCAAGGTTTATTTTGTGTTTGATGCGAGCAGTCATAGGATAATGGTCTGGTGACACCTGTTGCTCACGTCATTCCTTTCCAGGCAAGGGATAGGTTCCAAGGACTTTTATCCCCTTTACACTGTTTATGTTAGCAGTCACTGGATGACAGTCAGGTGACACCTGTTGTGCATATCAGTCTTTACCGGACGAGGAGTTCCCATAAACATAACCCCCTTCACACCGTTGTCTGAGTTGTTAATCATGATTTGTCTTGAGATTGACAAAACTGGAATGGTTTCCTGTTGAAAACTCCATTTGTTGTTTATGGATCAAAAAAAGTTAAAATGACCATTGACTCAGAGACCCCTCCACCCTTTGTTAGGTCTTGTTCTTCATCCTATTGGCTTGCCAATGAGCTGCCTCACTCAGAACTCGGAGTGGGTTAGTCAGTTTAGTCACTGACATTTCAACTGGAATACTTACTAAAAAGTTGAGGGAAATAACAAAAAAGAAATTGTTTTTTTTTTATTATTAGGTTTTAATTTTAACTTAGTTTAAAAATTATTGCCTCTTACTAAAATAAAAAAATTACAAAGGGGGAGGACATTAAATTTGCTTCAAAGTGGGAAAAAATTTTTAAAACAAGAAAAATAAAATAAATAGTAAAAAACAATCAAATAAAACAAAATGGAAGGAAAAAGTTAGGAATAAGTCCTCCCCATTTAAATCAAGACCGAGACAGAATAATGGAATTTTTACATAGTTTTACATCGAAAAAATCACTTAACAACTGTGTCCAGGCATTTTGTTCACAGGCCAACTTATATTGAACAAACTTAATAGAAAACTGAGGTGGATTAAATTCAGTATCATTAAAAATAAGACAGTTATGGAAGATAAAACAATTAGTAAAAGTGAAAGAACTACACTAAGCTTAGTAAATATCAAAATATAAAAATCTGATTCTTACTTTTCAACTGCTTCTCATCAAATCATACTGAAAACACTGGTTCTCATTCAATCACCAAAGTTAAGCACTTTCAAGCCTTGTTAATCCTTAGATAAAGGACTGCAAGGGAACATCAGATACTGTAACAAACCTCCTACAATCTGAAATAAGTTTTGGCTTTAAATTACTCACAGAGGGTTAATAAGCTGTAAAAACAAATCAATCTTTTTCAACTAATTTTTCTTTAGATATATATAAGGATAATGTACATATATAAAAATAAACACTCATGTATAATATACATATATATATATATATATATATATATATATATATATATATATATAATCCATTGGTTATGTGAATAATCCCGAGGAGTTCTAAATGTGAATATCAGGTAATATATAGTAGAATATCAATGTATGAGAATAATAACAAATCATACAGAACAACAATATAAGAAAAAACTCAAAAAAAACCTTTTTTTTTTGATTTTTGTATATATATATATATATATATATATATATATATATATATATATATATTCTTTGATATATATATAACGGGAAAAATGGTAAAATTGCATATGTAAAATATATAGGTTTTACATATGTTCTATCTCTGATATTAATATATTTAATTCATAAATATCGCATACTTTAAAACTATATTTTATCATATATATATATATATATATATATATATATATATATATATAAAATAAACCTCAGTAAATCAGTACTATATACTTTACTTGACCTTAGTGATTAATATATTTCATTTAATTAATTTTCTTAACAAGCAAGAAGATTGTGTTGAAATATGAATATTTGTTGTGTTTGTCAAATGTTAAAAGTTATCATTATTCAGGTTATTTACAGTTGGACTAACATCCTCATCTTTGGTGTTATTAAGACAATGCTTTGACTGACCCTCTGGCCTTCTTGAGTCTCCTGAAGAAGGTTGGAAGTCACAATGACTGAAATATTGGCATAACAACAAAGATAAAATAATTAGTCAACTGTAATATTCTAAATACTTTTATGTAAAATAATTGTATTTTTCATCATATATATATATATATATATATATATATATATATATATGTAAATGTGTGTGTTGTGTAATGCAATGAGAACAAAAATTTCATATAAATTTTAACATTCACAGCATTAATCCAAAAGATGGCTTGATAAAATACTAGAGCAATAATTATTTATTATAATTTTTTCCTTATATAGAAAAACAATTTTTATATCATTACAAAGATGTTTTTCGTTTCACAAACATTTCAATTGCACCTCGACTGGTAAGAGCCAAAATTGGTTATGAACAATTCTGCTTGTAAGCAGGGTGTATGTGAAACATCACTTCCTTTTTTCCATTTGTTTGAGAAAAGAAATATACAAAATGTAAAAAGGTGACAGAGTGAAACAATAGTGCTTGTTGATAGCAGTTTGGTGAAGGATGGGTGAGATGTTAAAGTTGTGGTTAGACTGGAGAAATTCCTTGTAAATAACAACAGTCAAAAGTTTAGGCACAGCATTTCCAAGCCTTCTAAGAGGAGGAGGTGTGGAGGAGGAAAGGTGAGAATATAGACACATATTTGAACAAAATTTTAAATTTAAATAAAAAATTTCAGCATCCTCTCTCTTTCATGCATATGTGTAATTGCATCAACATAAATATCACTTGAGTTTGATGAAGCCCTAAAGGATGAAATGTATGACACAAATTTTTCTCCACTGTGATGATTCTCCTAATATATATATATATATTTTCCTTGCATACATATATATGTAGTACATTTTCCTAATTAAAATATATATATATATATATATATAAAATACATTTTCATATATATAATACAGTTTTCTTATATATATATATATATATATATATATATATATATATATATATATATATATAAACATCATTTAATAGCAAAAATATGCAAATTTTACAACACACAAAAAAATAACATGGAAAATAAGAAAAACACCAATAACGTTCAACTTCCCCAAACAAGTAATCGTTGTTTTTCAGAACAATATAAATTTCTAAACAGAAGCTCAGACAAATGCAGACATGAAAACAAATTCCTACTAGGCTACCTACAACCACACCCTGACTCTAAAGATTAAACAGTTAGTAACCTATAACCTGAAAGTAATAAACTTTATTTCAAATACCTGAGGAAAATGAGGAAAGTCTACAAAAAATAAATAAAATAATAAATAAAAGTAAAATAAGATTGAATATGTCAAGAAAATAAACAAATTCAAGGTCAGAATTATTTTTTTACAGTAATGTCCAATCTGTACAAGGCCCAAGAGACATTCAAAGTTGCACTACAAACATAGGTATATGTGTATTTATTAATATATACTTCATAACTCTGTTTAACTACATCGAGCACTGTTTTGTTTACACCATAAATTAAATTAGCAATCTTGTCAATTACAACCAAATAATCAGTTTGATTCTCACTGGGTGCTCATACTTTTGACCTTCTGCCACATTTAATTGACTCTTTGTAAATCAGTTCACAACTAAATTTGACTGACTAGATTATATATATATATATATATATATAACTGACTAAATTATATATATATATATATATATAGAGAGAGAGAGAGAGAGGAGATATACAGGTAATTTGTTATGATTGGTTGATCCTTGCTAATCAATTTATTTGTAATTTAGTTCTTGTATTAATGAGCATATGACTTCAGTTTGTGTAATTTCAAATTTCCTGTCTTTGACATTTATTACCAACCATAATTGTTCTCGTTTATCCCAAGTCATGATTCCAGAGAATAAGGAAAGCACTTGCCATGTTGTAAAGTGCAAGAACAATACATTAGCTAAAATAGATCAGATTGAAACATCTGAACATATTTGACAAGGACTGCCTCAGGGCTGGAAGTAGTTAGACATTTTACACAAGTGTCAGAGTTCAATGTTTCAGAGTTCAAGTAAAATCTAGGAATTTGAGTGCTGATTTTCTAGGTACACATGTTTTCCCCTGCATCCATGTCATTCTCATTTGACCTTGTTGGATTGTAATTTCTAACAGATAAGCATCCCAAATTATCTCTGTTGCTGTGACAGCACACGGACAATTCAATAAAAAAAAAAAAAAATTTTCATACATTTCTTTCAACAATATCAACATTTTTCTTCTATAATGTTTCAAATAAAATAAAAAGCATTACAGGCTTTCAAAAATAAAAGTAGCATGGTAAAAATAAAAGAAACACCTACAAAGTGGGTGCTGAAGATCCATCCCCACTGACCAAGAAGAACTACAAAGCAGTGTATTCTACACATTCACCTCACATGTGCCACAATTTTTCTCAAATTACTTTACCCCTTCCAAAATATATTTTTGATATTTTGTCTCTGAAGTCTGACTCTGATGCTGTTTATAGTTCTTCACCATTTAAAAATTTATTCCTTTCTTCAAACTCCTTTAAAAGTTTAGAATCAAGAAATAGATTGCACCAAATCTGATAAGTTGACTGGATGGTCAAACTCCAAATTTTTCAAAGCTTCCATTGTCTTAGCAGTGCTTTTAGGAGTGATTCTCAACTGCTATACCACAGCACACTAGTATACCATGAAATATTGTCACAGTAGACATATATATCTATGCATGTGTGTGGAAGTAGTAATGATTCAGTGTTAGTATTTGAATAAATGAATAAGTATTAAACTTTTTATCTCACATTAGCTAAAAAGGCTTTATCAGTTTTATTGCAATTTTCTACTTCTTATTTATGCTAATTAGGCTTCTCAACCCTAAATAACATCAAAAGTAAGAAGCAAGAAAGATTACACTCAACTTAAGAAATGAAGGTCTACTTATCAGACATTCAACTAAACATTGAAGAGATCGCAAAAAAAAACACTAGGCTCAAGTTTCACACTAAATAAACTGCACAAATAGTTGAATAGAAACATTAAAATAAATTAAGTTCATATTTGTGTATGTATTTTTTAAAAATCTATGGTTTTATTTCATAACATTTAAAAGTATACCCTTTAAAAATTCTGATATATTCTGTGATATTTTCATTTGCTGCTAGGTGTGCTGTTGCTTAAAAAGTTTGAAAAACACTGTTTTAGCATATGCATTGACTTCAAAAAAAGAATAATTTACTATAATTTACCAACTTCCTTTGAATTCTTGCTTTAATTTCTATAGTAAGCTTGTGACATATGTTGCATTAAATATTTCATTTTTCTGAAGATGGGCACTTTCCTTACCCCTGTAGCCATGAGGTCTTCCTGCAGACCTTTGGATCTTGAATTTCTTCAGCCATGGAGAGCTTGAGTACAAACACTTAATGGACTGTTTATTTTGAGTTTCAAATTATAGTTGAATAATCATGTTTCATCAGACGTGACAAGTGATTTCAAAAAATTATCATTAGATTACTGAAAATGTTGCTAACTCAATTTGGATGGCTTGGTATCATTTCTGGTTAGAGTTCAAACATTTTGACCCCCACTTAGCTGAGATCTTCTTTACTCCTAACTGTTCAAGACTTATAAACTCCATGCCTTGCCTGGTTATTTCAGTGTCCCAGGAATTTTTTGGTTGATCAACCAAAATAAGGTTATGAACCTGATCAATATCAGTAACTGACACACCATTGCAGGCTTCTCAAACTGTGCTGCACCTTGGGTCTTAAGATCTCCACTTCTTCCCATTTGAATATGACAAGCACTTATCATCCAATGTTTGCATCATCCACTTATGGATTTCCTTTTGGAATTGTCTTCTGCAGGAACAGGAGCTTCATGACAACTCATAATTCAACACTTGAAAATTCCACACATGCTTCCAAAATAAGTCTGAGAATCCTGCAAATTGGCACTTGACAATATAAGAGAACACTCTTTCTGACTGTAGTGGGAAATTGATCGGGCAAAGACCTTTTTATTATCACCTTGTGTAGTTCTAATATCTGATGAAATGGATTTTTTTACTTTTGGATAATTTTACACTTTGATTCTATTAGATTTGATATCTGCATTTTAGTTAGTATTTTGTTGCAAGTGACAAACACAAATTTTATTATTAAAACATTGATTCTACTCTTAATAAATAAACTACAGTTGGTACATTCTTAATTTTTGTAAATAATCTCGCTCATTTGTTGCATAATAATACTGTTGGAACATTTTTTTCCCACCCTGAAAAATAACTTTAATTTGTGTTTAAACCAAGCACTGAGATCTGAAAAGTAGCTCTTATTGAAAGTCTTACCAACTCGTTAATATAAAAATTCCTAAAATAAATATTTGTGCAAAAGTTGGATCAAAAGGATTAACTGAAAAAGAAGCATCCATTGTTTTCCTCAAGCACTGTTTTGTTCCTGTCTATATCTTTCCTGAATTATATATGAATCCTGGTAGTGGAAAGATCCATGAGGAAGAGAAGAAAAAAGGGTGCAGTTAAAAAAAGGGCTGGTGGAAAGCTTGAATGGGTAATGAGAAAAAACAATGTTGTTAGAAAAAAAAGGGTGGTAATTGGGAAGCAGGGTAGCCTTAAAACCAAGAAATATTTTTTCCTTTATTTTAAAAATTCTCTCACACTTAAAAAGTAACTTGCTTTGCAAATAATTAAATTAATATTAGAGTTTTATAAAAATGCATAGTTTTATTTTATTTAGTTGTTCGAATTTAAAAGCCCAAATGTTTGTACCTTGCTGACATTATCTAGACAGCTGACGTCTGCAAAGGCCAATCCTCTAGGTTTGTAGGTATAGTGATATAGCTATAGACATTTGTCTGGAGACATCTATTTTAATGTAATCTAAAACAAACAAAAATGCCTATAAGTTTTACAGTGCTTAATTAGATGTCATTTTGAATTTGCAGTATATCTAATACTGATTCAGAAGTGTCTTTACATGGATGTGGTGGTGGAGCACTAAGAATTTAACCTAGGAGTCAGGGTTAGGTGCTTCAACAGTACTGGCTTGCTTGGGATTAACTCAAATTTAAAAAAAAAAAAGAGGATGGAAAATGTGGCACTAAAATCCAAATGCATATTGGAATAGTAAAAGTTGCCTTCCAAAAACTAAACAAAGTATTAAGAAACAACAAAATTTAATTAGAAAAAAGAAAATAGTGCTGAACTATGTCATGTCAATTCTACTATATGGCAATGAATTCTGAACAATCTCCTCATGTCTTCCAAATGCTAAACAAAGTATTAAGAAACATGAACATTTCATTAGAAACAAAGAAAATAGTGCTGAAGTTCTATGTAATGTCAATCCTCCTATATAGCAGTGAATTCTGGACAGTTTCCTCACAGATGAAGAGGAGACATGATGCAACAGAGATGTGGTTCTACATAAGGATGGTGAGAATAAAACAGACAGTGCATCACAGCAATGAGGATGTTTTAAGGAAAATGAAAACAAAATGTCAGCTGCAGTTTCTTGGACCCAATGAAAAAAGAAGGCCTGGAAAATCTGACACTCAAGGACATTGAAGACCAGTGGGGACAGAGGAACAACTACCTGACAAGGTTGGTGGTAAATAGTAAATAGGTGGCAGGGCAGTGAATGGGAAGTGGATTGTAAAAAATCTACAAAAGATAGGAAATTGTAAATAGCCCTAATAGTCCACATCTTGAAAGAAATATATAAAAGAAGAATGAAACAAATATTTTGATTGCTTTCCTAATTTTATCATTGAATCAACTGATTACAGATTTTAGTTATATCTTTCATGGATGTAGACATATGTATGTTATTTATAAGGTTGTAACATAAACCAGATATGTGTCCATATGTGTAAATATTCTCCACATATATTTCTGGACTTTTATTTATTTACATTTTATGATTTTTTTTTTCCAAATTTGTCTTGTTTCACTTCATATATTAGTCATAGACTTGAAACTGCTGTTTTATAAAAATGAAAATGAGTGAAAGAAAAGAGAAATGGATGAATAAATAAAATATAATTTATTTTAACATCCAATTTTAATCAGTTTTCATTTGGATAATTTCCTCTTTACTTTTCTGGTATTAAATGGCCAAGTTGACTTCAAACACCAAACCTGACACAAAAAAAAACAATGTTCATATATCTGTGGGAAAAAAATAACAAAAATTCATCTCAAATATAATTTATTGAAAATTTTTTTTCAAGCCTTACCTGTTTAATAAACACATTTTGAAAAACGTGTTCTCTGTATAAAGAGGTGTGTATTTCTTCATGTACAAAACAAAAAATAGATGTAATTATTTTTGTTTTATTCTACAATATTTCAGATTTTATTATTCAAGTCAATGTTTTTAAAATAAAATTGATATTTCAGGACAGATTCATATTTATATCAGCAACTTATCATGTGAATTTAATTTTATAATATCAATCCTTATCTTTTTTTTAAATTGAGTGTCAAGTTTTATTACAAAGCAAACTTAATGTAATATAAATTTCATTTATAAATAAATACAAAAGATAGAATCTATAGAAACATATTTCATTAACACAATATCTTATATGCTTGAATAATTTATTTTATTATTTCATATATTAAAATTTAATAATTTATTTTATTATTTCATATTAAAATTTAATAATTTATTTTATTTCACGTATTAATATTCACTTCTTGACATTCTATAACCTTCAACAGTCTTTCAGTCATTGATTTTGTTAACTTTTGATCTATTTCAACATTACAATACTTGCAGTATTTTATTGCTTCCCAGAGATCCTATCTTGTATATTGTTTTCTATTCTCATATATACTGTTTTAATTATTGACCATTTTCTATTGGATTAATATCAGGAGAAGTTTATAACCATTCCATTAAGTCGGTTCCATTGAAAACATTTTTCAGCAAAGTTGGCAATAGTTACATGTGCAGAAAGAAAATTGTCTTATATGAATACTATATATATTTGGCTTAAAGCTTCTTGTCTGTTGTGTGTACCCCTAAAAAATGATTTGTCTCAGAAATTAGACTGTCTATATTTATCTTGATACCATCACCAAGAGACTTGTAATTTTACTGCCTATAATACTAGCTGAAAACATTGTTATACCTTCTCTCCACTATTGATTTGTCAGGTTGGTTGGATATTTCCATGAAGGACACAACTTCTAGTCCAGCCATAGGTCCATCCGATGTAGCTCTATATTCATCACTAAAAATTCCTGTTGCAAAATCAGTTTCATATTCATTTTGCAATCAACTTGTTTCTCTCTGTGATGTCAACTTAAAAGTAGTTGTTTTGGCTGCTTTCACATCTTTAGCCAATGTTCTTAATATTCTGCTTCTTTTTTTTCTGTGTACATTGGCAACAATGGCTTCTTCAAACATTTTTTTCTTTTTATTACCATTTTTAATTTTTTCCTCAAATTTCTTTTTGTGACTTCCTTAAAGACACTTTTGTTGTTGTTGTTGTTTTCCTAAGGTTTTCAATTTCTTTTTTGATTGTTCTTTGATCTTTGTTCAACTTATATACAATTTCCTGTTCTGTTCAGATTACTCAATAATTTTATAATATCCTCTTTCCAAGTTGAAGTTATATGCTTACAATACATATAAATATCAATATTTATCCTATTATGGATATTGATTTCCGATACGATGAACAGATGAACAACTCCTAAGTTACACAATAAAAACTCACAAAATCAAACAAGTTATTGTAAATATTTCCAATAAAAACATTATAAGCCAACATTCACATGATATATTGATAATATTTAATGCCTGTAAACTTCTCCTGATATTTATCAAGTACAAAATAGTCCATCATTAAAAAGATATATATGAGAATATATATTCAAGCATAGATCTATGGGAAGCAATAAAAATACTGCATGATAAAGTTGAAATAGATGAAAAGTTAACAAAATCAATGACTGAAAGATTGATGAAGTTTATAGAATGTCAAGAAGTAAATATTAATATGTGAAATAATAAAATAATTTATTCAAGCATATAAGATATTGTGCTAATGAAATATGTTTCTATGGGTTCTATTTCTTGTATTTATTTATGAATAAAATTTATATTACATTAAGTGTGCTTCATAATAAAACTCGACACTCCTAAAACAAGTTATTATCAATATTTAAAAAAAAAAATAAGGATTGATATTTTAACTCATATAATTTGCTGATATAAATATAAATCTATCCTGAAATATCAATTTTATTTTAAAAATCTTGACTTGAATAATAAAATCTGAAATATTGTAGCATAAAAAAAAGTATTCTATTTTTTACTTGATATCCTGAAAATCATATCACCATTGGTTAATATCCTGAAAATCCTATCACCATTGGTTAATAGAAATTTTATTGTTAAAACATTGGCTTCCTTGATATAAAACATGAAATGGTTTAGATCAATAACATCCACTCTATTTCTCTGTCATATTTTCACCTTTTGTGTGCTTGATACTCTCAAACGTTCCTCTTTGACTCTTTTCTCATGTTTCATAGACTCCATCTTCTTGATTTTTCTCTGGCATGTTAGATTACTCTCACTTTTTCTTGCTCTTTTTCTTTCCCTTTCATTATATCTGATACTCTTCATTTTTTTCTTCTTGCTGTCTTTTCTCTTCCATGTTTGATATTTTGACAATCATTTCTTCCTCTGCCTGTCTCTTCTCTTATGTGTTTGATTTTTGGTAGCTTTTTTCTTCCTCTTCCTGTATTTTCTTTTCAGTGTTTGGTTTGAGGCTACATTTTCTTTCCGTCACTATCTTTTCTCTTGTCTGTTTGATGCACTGCTGATTTTTCTTCCTCTTCCTGTCTTTTGAATTGTGCTTTTGTTACTCTCCATATTTTCTTCTTTAAATTTATTTACATCAATAAATTCAGTGGCAGGTCATGTAAAATATTTCCTTTCAGCTAAAAACATTTTTAGTACTCATGCTATATTCAATTTTTAGTATTAGTATTAATAGTCAACCATAGTCGGGATCATCAATTCAATGTGAATGATCCTTTCCTTAGCTGCATAATATGTGCATTGCCAGTATAACATACAGTTTTGAATTCAAACTTTTCCTTCTCCTAGACCAGATGCCACCCAAGGCTATAGAACCTATTCTGCTATTTACACATAGCTGGTGAGGAGAAGAGATGGGTTCATACCTTCCTCAGGGGTATTAGGATTTATTAATAGTATTTTGCCTAAATTTATCTTTACTTTGTTATTTTGAGATATTTTTTATTGTACCCAGTGCTCTCTTCAGTATTGATATGACTGTCAATTCTATAATAGTTATATTTTTCTGCTGCTAAGTTACATAACATTGCTTGTTCTTTTTACTTGTTTTTATCATATGTATTAGCTTACAGCCATGTCATGTTGAAACATCAGTTCTCATGCAATCACCAAAGTTAAGCAATGTTGAGCCTAGTCAGTATCTACATGGGGGACCACTTGGAAATACTAGGTGTAGTAAGCTTGGATATACAGGTGGTGTAATGGATAATGGCTCGGAATTGGAAATCAGAAAGCCAAGTTCCATTTCTACTTGGGTTTGTTATATTCACTTACAAACAAATACTCTTTAGAAAGATATGGATCCACCTCTTCTCCCTCCAGCTATTGGTTAAATAGTAGGACTTGTACCTGTAAATCATTATTATCTTAAAAAAATTCTTAGAATTTAAAAATATTTTCTGGCTTTAAATAACTTGCAAAAGGTTGACAAACCGTAAAAATTATGTCATTCAATCAAATGTATTAATCTTTTGCTAATTATTTTCTCTTATTTGGTGATTTTTTTTTTTTTTGACAAGATCTCAAATTTGACTTCTTTGAAATTTTAGATTTTGTCACAGTTATTTCACTAATTATTTCTCTTGTAGCAACCTATTTTCTAAATTTATTTTTTTATTTAATATCAGTGCCAATAAGTACAGGGGTAAGTAGATAAAACATTGGTATTCCAACCATGGGACCTGGGTTAAAATCTCTATATGGTCGATTTTTCAAAATGACTTCTTCATAATATCAGCAATGATCCCAGTTTATGGCACCATTGGATAGCGCCTAAAAACTATATTGGCAAAAATCATGTCAGTAAAAGTAGGTAGAAGAAACTGTTAGAAAGCTGTGGATAGTTGTGCTAGGTAATCAAGTCATTGTGACTGAGGGTTTCAGGGTACTTTGTTCTCTGACCAGCCATACCATATTTTGTGCTCTCTTCCAGAAATTCTAATTAAGGTCTCCTCAACATAGTCACAGTATAATCCATAGGTTGTCTCTGCAAGTGTTGAAGAATCACCAAAGTGACTGAGCAGGTGTCTGCAACAAGGATTAGCTAGCTAACCAAGTAGAATCCATAGTCTCCCAAATCTGATGCATGCCTACTACTGCCAGTACCAGAACTTGGATCTCTTGTAAAGGTTATGATTTTGAATACTGATTTTCAAAGCAGGCAGATCCTCTCCCACTTAAAATACTGGTCCAACATGATCTTCCTGCATCAGCTTTTCATTTTTCACCTTGTGTAAGCTAAAACTTAGTAAATATATGCAGCTTTGTTTTTAATTGATTGTCTGTCTGTCTGTCATTGCAAAAATTTGCTATTATATGAATGATTTCTGTCTTTACACCAGATTTTCTCAAATCTTTCATTTTTTTCTCAGTGTTCTAGGCAAACTTAGCAAAATCATGATAATCCTAATATTAGTTGTTTCCTTATAAGGAAACATTTGACATTCATTGACTGAACAGCCAGTGCCACTTAAGTTATGCTTTTCTTCACTCCCTGGCTATCAGACTAGGATCAAAGTGTAGTATCTGCCTTCAAGCAGACAAACTACATTTTATCTCTCAATTGTGTTTCTGTTTTCAGACAGTGGCGCTATTTCCCTCATTGCACTAAAAGTGGAGGTCAGTAGTCATACTGATGCCAGTGCAACTGATGGTTGCAAGGGCTGGGCTATTTTTGTACCTGGCCTGTGTGCATACGCTCAGGATCCCCACATTAAACTGACCATGTGTCACATCCTGCCAGTGTGAGGTGGCAAGTAAATACTAAGTGTAGTATCTGCCTTCAGGTGGAAAAAACTACATTCTATAAGGGATTCCTGCTCCCAGAAATTCCAACCCTGTGGCAGCACCTCTCTCATTGCACTAAAGAGGAGGGATCAGTGGAATATTGATGATAGTGTGAGATTAGTTAAAGAGACTGGGCAATTTTTGGCCTTCACCTATGTGCACACGCTTGGACTCCCCACTTTAAACTGGCCTTGTTCCATATCCCACCATTGTGGGAGAGGGTGATGAGTAAATAATAAGTTTAGTATCTGTTCTCTTCATTTCTAATAGTAATGTTAATATTAGCTGTTTCCTTATAAGGAAACATTCAGTATTCATTGACTGAGCAGCCAGTGCTACTCAATTTATGCTTTCAATCAGGTCATCAGGCTGAAATCAAAGTGTAGTATCTGTTCTCCTCATCTCTAATGCTAATGGTAATATTAGCTGTTTTTAGCATTCACTGACCAAGCAACCAGAGTTCCTTTTGATTGTAGTTTACTATTCCATGTCTTTTATAAAACCCTTTTTTGACTTTGTAACAAAGTTCTTTGGGTTCATTCCCAATGCTCTGTTGATTTTAGTTATCACTGTTATCTTTAAATTTTGCACTTCTGTTACTGCTGACTATTATCATTATTTAATAACTTTTCATTTTCTCTTAATCTAACTGAAAATATTTCTTCTTCCTATAATTTTCCTTCTTATCTAGAATTTCTCATTCTTCTTTTTTTCTTGCCTATCTAATTAAACTTCTTTTATTTGTCTCTGGCTTTATTCATTGGGTGTAAGTAAAAAAGTAAAAGAAGATGAAAATAGTGACTTATAACAAAACTAGTTTAATATATGTCTCAAGTAATTATTAAAAAGTACTGAGTTTAAATACATCACTTTCATTGATCTCTTCACTAATAAAATGTGACAAAGTCACTAAAAGCAACTCCAATTATATTACGCTTATTAAGGATTGCCATAATTTTTTCCTCGTTTTCAATGAATTCTCAACAAAAACATTTCATTCAATACATTTTTAGATGCCTTCCAAAGTAACAAAAAACAAAATTTCAAAAAATCTATTCCTATTTTCAGCTTCAAAAATTTCTTCTCTTTTAATAGACTAGATATGCACATTGACAAAGCAAGAATGGGTGTGAAAATGTTTGTAAGAATAGTGCTATGGTTATCAAGAATTTCTTGAAAATCATGAATCAAGTTTGATACTAAATGACTGCTCCATAATGATGGCTTTGTACAGAGCTAAGATGAGCTTTGTAAACATTGTCTATTTATTCCACACTAGGCTTTATCCAGGGTACTTCAAGTTTATAATGTACAGTGGAATCAACCAGTTGAACATATGTACCAACCACATCAAGAGTATTTTGTTCCACAATGTAGACAACCAGATAAAGGAGTGTGTATACTGCTGCAAGATTATGATATTGTACAATGTATCCATCCAGTTAAAATATTGGAAATTAGTTGCTAACTATTAATTAATAACAATAATAAGGGATTATTTCTTATTCCATTCTCAGAGATAAGTTGCTAACTATTAATTAATAACAATGATAACGGATTAGTTTTTATTCCTTTCTTGGGGATAAGTTGCTAACTATTTGCTCATAATTTTCTAAAATTTAAATTCAATATCAATTATTATTTTCTGTTTTCTTAATTCCTGCTTTTTATTGTTCTCTCTCTTTGATAATGTTTTCTTTTTCTGTTATTATCTTACACTCAGTAACCCCTTACATATTAGTGACTTTATTGCCTTGCTTGGGGTGAAATGATTAAAAAAAATATAGGCTAGTTTCAAAGATAGAATTCTTGATATTAATAATAACTTGCTTTGGAAAGCAACCAGACATGGGCAATGATAATTTCAGTTTGTTCACTCAGCCACTTGATGAGACAAATCAGTCATTGAGGTTTTCATATCAGTAATAACTGGGAGTTTTCACTGGAATCAAAATAAGAACATGTCGCCTTAGTAATGTGTCTGATTTTAGTGTTTCTGTCATCTGAATAGTTGCAATGGTTCCACATGCATTTTTTTAGCTTCTTCAGACCTGTTTCTAGCACTTTGCTATCAATTGGTGTAACTGTCACTTTGATATTCCGCAATTTCTTCAGCTTTCTTGCAAAAATAAGATTCTTATCCAGCTGCTCATTTCCTTTCAGATTTATTCTATAGTCTGCAGAAAATGGCAAATTCTATGATTTGACACATTCTTGTCTTCTTGCTTGTAATTACTGGATCAAGTTTTCTGGTCTGGATTGAGTGATCCATTTAAATCTCAAATTCTTTAACGTTGTTAAAATGCATTTTGAAGCTTGTGAAATACACATAAAGCTACAGATCATCTTATATGTGCTGTATCCTTTCTGGATGTGGGTGACCATGGCAATCCACAACTGTAGTGTAGCTCTTAATAATATTTACTACTTACTAACCTTCTCGGTCTTTGTTCTACCATCCATTTACATAAACTTATTGTCTTGTGAGTATCAAATTTTCAAAACCCTCTTTCCTTATGTGTTCCAGAACTCTCAGCTGCCTCTTTCTCAATTTATTTTAACAACAAAAAATGAATGAAGAAAGAAACCTGAAACTCAAATATAAGGATTTTCATATTCAGATGGATACAGAATGTTTGAGAAAACTTTTTTTTTGCTTTTTGCTCATTAACTTGCTTTTCTATATTATTGCAGTTTTTCATGTTTTATAGTAGTTTTCATTTTTTTTTTTAATAAATAGACTTTTTCCTTCTTCTTCATTTGTGCTGTGTCCCTTTAAGATATGAGCGATCATGGCTCGCCACAACTTCCTATCATTTGTAGATTTTACTAATATTTGTCTACTTACTATTTTTTCAGTCCCTGCCCTGTCCTCCATTTAAATGAACTCATTATTTGGATTATTCCCTGTTTCTCTCTGTCACTCTTACCTTTAATAAATCCTGTGAGTGTCAAATTCACCAAGCCCTCTTTCCTCATTACGTATCCAAGAAATACCTAAAGATCACTAAATGTCAACCCTTTAAATGCATTCTCATCTTATTGATGGTTTCAACTTTGACAATCAACCATTAAATTTATGGCATGAGATTCAATAAAAATATTTCTTTTGTGCTACATGTACAAAGGATAAGTTATCTCCCTTTATATAGGGCTAATCATGTTCAATAGAAAAAAGTTGTATTCTATAATTAATTTAAATTTTTTAAAATTACTCTCTAACCATTAATGTATCAATATGAAATTAAGCTTTACTTAACCTGGCACAAGGGCACAAGTGTGGATACCCAGTGATGACTGAGCTCAGTGTAGTAGTAATACTCCACAAGATGCTTAATAAACACTACTCTTTACTGAAGCACCCTACGTATTAATTACTAAGCTTAACTTAATACAGTCAGTACATCATATGACTATATAGTAAGGTAGTAAGACTATTATGTTCCAACAATGAAATTGAAGAAACCTGCCAACCTTGAAAATCAGCATTCAAAATAAATTTAACCTTTAGTATGAGTGTAAAATATTCAACTATTAATTAAAAGAGAAAATAATTTAAGGTGAAAATGTATTGCAAGTGTAGTAATTTCAGAATCTGCCATATTAAATTTACATCCAGGATCATGTGACATAAGACCTTTCCTAACAAATCTACTGCTATTACAATGTGAGATGTTTAAAGACAATAGCAATAAAAATAAAAAAACATAAGCAGTAGAAAGCTGAATATGGTAGACTAAGTTATGTATCTGTATACATCAATTGTCAATGATTTAAACCTAAGGTTAAGAAGCATCCTTGTATCTTTAGTGTTTCTTGTTGTAAAATTGTAATCAGTGTTTGTTGTATTTCTTCCCTCCACTATATACCTAAGACTCTATTGATAAAACCTTTATTAGTCTGAAGAAGTCTTTTCAAGGGTTGAAACATGTTTTTTTTTCCATTTTTTTAATCTATTTACCCACTCTTAGTTTGATATTTATAATTGTATAACTTATCTTACATATGCAAATAAATTCAGCAAGACGTGAATATTGTCCACAAGCGTCGTTTCCTAACCATAACTCTTTACTTAGCGACCTTTATGTTAATTACTAAGTTTAGTAGAATTATTACATCACATGACTAAATATTAGAGAATAAGATTTATAAGTCCTGCCTGTCTTGAAAATCAGTATTCATTAGAAAGAAGGACAACCAAAGATATAAGCAATAAATATTTTTTAATCATTTCACCCCAACCAAGGCAATAAAGCCACTAAGATGCAGGGGGTTACTGAGTGTGAAAGAATATAAGAAAAACATTATTAAAGAGAGACAACAATAAGAGAACAGGAATCAAAAAGAGAGAAGATAACAACTGACATTGTATTTAAATTTTGGAAGATCAAACTTTACTGGAATTCTGAAAGCCAGAAGAGAGTTCCACAAGCAAGAAGTGTGATGGAAGAAACTATTAGCATAGGACTTATGGTTACATCAAGCAATTTCGACTGTAAAAGGATTCCACCTATCTATTACTGCACTTAAATTCATAAAGTCTAGGTACCATAGAGGAAAGTAATATTTATTTTGAGTAATACAAAAATGTGGCACAAGGCCAAAAGGGGGAATAGGGGAAAGCTGATCTTCAATCTGTCTTATCTTAAGCTTAGTTAGCCACAATTACTGACTCAAACATACCACAATATTCCTTACACCAAAACAACACATTCTTACTTCAGCCACCATAATACCTCAGAGTCTCTATGGAGTCCTAACTAGTTCCCATATTTACAATTTATTTTAGGGCAGGGAAATAAAAGTAACAACATTTAAAATGAAACCCCAGTGAATATTTACAATGAATACAATTTATATACAAGAAAATAAACAAAATAGTGTTTGTAATAAAACCCTTCACAATCCTTAATTGTGGCAGAAAAATCAGTTAACTGGACAAAATTAATGCAGAACTAGGTAATTAATAACAAATGCTCGACCAATCACTCACTCAAACATACACTCAACCTAGACATAAAAACAAATACAAAATACACACTCAAAAAACCGAAAGTGCCCTTTATCTGCAAGAGAACTGACATCTCTGTCACCTAATGAGAGAAGGGAGTGGGAATTAAACTAATGAAAGTGGGAACAGAAATAAAAGAGACCAATAGGCATACATCCCGTAGTTAGGTTAACTTGATGGAAAAAACTAAGGATAAAACAAACCTAAGTTACCCTATTTTGGGCAAGGTTATCAGCGTACTAGAAAGGAAAGAACATCAGAACAATTACCATGAAAGTATTGATAGAAAAGGCATAAGGAAGCTATATTATGGCAATGAGGAAGTAACTGAAGCTGAAATGCCAGGATCAGAAATGTCAAGATCAAGCAAGTACAGAAATTTAACTATCTGGGAAATGTTTTAACAGACAACAGAAAATATGATGTAGAAATCCAAAGGTACATCAGAATAGCGAATGATGTCTTCCAAAAGCTAAACAAAATATCAAGAAACAGGAAAATGGTCTGGTTCCTTGTACCACGGTGATAGTGCAAGGTAGAACCAATAAAGAAGAATTCAAACACGGATATGGAATAACACAGATATATTACAAACAGGAATATATACAGAGAAGTAGAAAGTGTTAGTACAAGCAATCAGGTTTAGTAGGGAGAACAATGTAGTCTCGACCAGTATCACTATTCCAATGTCTTGTAGTAATTTTCTGAACGCGACTCTGTTTCGGACTGCCTCTGACTCGACTGACTGACTCGCTCACTCTGACTGACTGACAGACTCCTGACGGACTTCACTCCAGACTTCAGACTGAACTCCCTGCTTCCTCTTGTGGCGCAGTATTTATTACGTATGGAATAGTCCATTATGTTATTATGGGTAAGGTCCCATAACAAAAATTTCATTAGAAACAAAGAAAATAGTGCTAAACGACTATGTAATATTCTTCTTCTCTTATGATTATGGCTCTCCACAATTTCCTGTCCTTTATGTAATATTAGTTCTCTGTTAGGCAATGAATGATGTACAATGTTCTCACAAATGGAGAAGAAACTTAAAGTAATAGAGATGTTGTTCAACAGAAGGATGCTGAGAATACCATGAACTGAACATGTGAACAATGACAAAGTTTTAAAGAAAATGGGAACAACACAGACACTTGTAATCAAAATCAAAAATCAAAATGTGTCATTTGAAATTTCTGGAACACATAATGAGTAAAAAGGACTTAGAGAATTGGACACTCATAGGACAAACTGGAAACAAGGGGAGTAAAGGAAAACATCAAGCGTCCTACCTAACATGCTTGTGTAAATGGATGGAAGAATATTCTGGGAGGGATGGTGAAAAGACAAACGTTACTAAGAGCTACTAATGATAGTAAGTTGTGGAGAGCCATGATCACCCATGTCCTGAAAGGATGCAGCACATAAAAGAAGAATCTAATTCAGCAGGCCAAGTGAATGTGACATCTTTGTTTACTCTTTATTGATAATCTTTCTACATGTATTTGGCACGGCATATTGAAGCTTATCACATGAACATCTTTATCGGATTTTTTTTTTTTTTAGATTTTCCTAAGGTGATGAAGTGCTATAAAATGCTAAAAATAATCAGTGTAGGAAAGACATTTCAAGTTTTCCTAAAGATTAAATTAGATTTATGCTGTTAATTATATGCTGATAAATATTAATAATATTTACCAGTCTTTTAGAAAGCTCAATTCATTCGTTCATAGCTAATATGAATTTAAATGATTTATTACTTAAACGCAAGCAGAGTGTTGATTATTTACAAAGGTAAATCTGAGAAGCCTGCCCATATGCATGCATGCAGCTACACAATGATAATAAATCATTGAATTTCTAAGCAATTTTTGGAAATCTCAAGGACACATTATTATTCTTCTTTATGTGCCATATTCTCTCAGGACATAGGCAGTCATGACGCTCTACAATTTCCTTTGTCTTTTGTCTTTTTGTTATTTCTCTTAAACCCTTTTCTGCCATCCATTTTCCCAAGATCACTAAGTATGTTATACATTGCTTTCTTCTGTCCCTTTTGCCTTCAATCTGTTCTGTGAGTATCAGATTTTCCAAGCCCTCTTTCCTCATTATGTGCGCTAGACATTTCAACTGTCTCCTTTTTTCTTTTTGTTTCCATTTTCTCTAAAACTTCATTGTTGCTTACATAATTGGTCCATGGTATCCTCAGCATCCTTCTGTATAACCACATATCTGTTGCTTCAAGTCCCTTGTTCACCTTTGAGGAGATTGTCCAGGATTCACTGCCATATAGGAGGACAGATATCACACTATAGTTCAGTACTCTTTTCTTTGTTTCTATCAATGTTTTTCTTTTTCTTAATACTCTACTTAGCTTTTGGAATGTATCTTTTACTATCCCAATGCACCTTTGGATACAACTCCCAAAATCAAAATTAAATGAAAATTTAAAAGAAAAAAGAATAATCCCAAAATATAAAAATCTGTGCATGAATTGCTTTTAGAAATAACACTATGACTTGGCAAACTTGAAAAAATTTCATCTTTTTCTTAAGTGTGTAAATGTGGGATGGAACTATAATAAAATATGATAGAAATGAATTCCTGAAGCAAGGTGTGCAGTTGCTAAATGCACACAAGAGGCATGCATTAAGGAAAATCAAAAGACATATTCTGAAAGAATTTCACCAAGAATATTCACATAGAATACTTTGTTTAAGTTAATGAAAAAAAAAACGGATGTAATCTACTGTTTCGTTAACTCTATTAGCAAAATTTCAAGTTTCAAGTTTAAAAGTTGATTTTCATTGGATATGCATCATAAGTATATAGATCAGAAATTGAAGAATATTGGCCATGCAATTAAAATGACTGAACTGACATGAGATGCAGAGAGGAATTTATTTTCATCAGCTCTCTTACTTAGCAACAGAACTATATTTTTTCTCCATATACCGAGTCTTTTACTAACTTGATATTTTGGTACATTTTCACTGTATACGTACTTTTGCATACATGTACACACACATACACACACACACACACACACACCACATTATATATATATATATATATATATATATATATATATATATATATATATATATATATATATATATATATATATATTAGGAGGCACAGTGGAGTAATGGATAGTGAATTGGATTCAGGAATTGGAGAGCTGAGTTCAAATTCCAGTCAAATCCATTACATTCACTTATGTGCTAATACACTTGAGAAAGGTAGGAATCCTCTTCTTCTCCCTTCAGCTATGGGTAAATAGCAGGACAGACTGGGTTTTATACCCTTGGATGGCAATTGGTCTAGGAGAAGGACAACTCTGAATTCAAAACCTGCAGAGGGTTGTTTGGGGACCTTGTGGCACATAGTGCACCAGGTCTTTTGTATTCAGCACTTCAAAAAGTGTGGATGGTTCAGTACAAAACCTTCACCATTATAATCAAATCACATGTGCTGGTGTCTGACTGGAACTGAGCTGCTTGACCCTCATACATTGAATACAACGGGTGAGTCTATATATATATATATATATATATATATATATGTGTGTGTGTGTGTGTGTGTGTGTGTGTGTGTGTGTGTGTGTGTGAAAATATATAGAAAATAGGAAAGAACTTGTTAGGTAAATAATCCAAAGTTCTTTGATATTTTTGTTATTATTTTTAAAAAACAGTGCTCGATACAAAAGTAGATTAAATAATTTAGACATGTTCTGTCTACTTATTCTCAATAGGATTCTTTCATATTCATGGATAAGTTTTTTGTGCAGTTATTAAAAGATGAGAAGAAAACACTGTGTTGGCTCATATTGTATTTATTCTGAGTACTTTCAACATAGCATAATATCATCATCAGGGTATTGTTAATTATAGAGTAAGTATTTTGTGTTCATGGTTGTGAAGGACAAAAATTGTTGTGGTCATCCTTAATTACCATTTTTATCTGTGGAGTCAGGAATGTTGTGCCATGCCTTAAGGGGAGGTAACTAGGTATGCTGTGGAAAAATTCCAGTCTTGAGTAGTTGCTAGGTAAAAGAAAAACTATTAATTACAAGCACTAACATTTAAAGACTATCTATTGTACACATTTTAAAATGTTTTTGGAGTATTCATAATTAATTTTATTGAGGTTTGGTTTCAATTCTTTTATATAAATAGCTTCGAGAATTTTTAGTTTGTGTTTATTCTTTTCATGAAAAGTATGGAGGTATTTTTGATGAGTATTTTTCTGAATTGCAAGTGTGGATAGGTATGTTGTTGTAAATGTTTAAAAATACTGGACGTGTTATTCAGATGCAGACTTAGCCTACATGAAAGCGTTGTTGTTGTGTATCCAACATAGATGTTATTTTTATCATTGGAAATGCAATCTCCCAGGGGACATTTAAATTTATAAATGATGTTGGTTTTCTGCAACTCCCAAGTGGACGGGGAAGAGTCATTATGAATGATTTTATTAGATATAGTGGATTTAGTGTAGTATATAATAAGTTTCATTTTTTTACTAGGGTCTGTGGTGGATGTATTAGTTTTTATTAATTTTTTTAGGATATTTTCATCTTGTTTATAATTAGTATGTATCTGGTTATGATATAAAAGTTTGATAAGTTCATGATTATTTGGAGGGGTATTGTGTTCTATATGTTTTGTATAGAGGTCTCTGATGGAGCATCTTATTTGCTTGTCAATGATGTAGTTGGGGAAATTATTACTGATGAGTGTTCATTTTATATTTTTAAGTTTGCTGTAGAAGAGTTGTTTTGTGGATGAATTAGTTTTTGTATGTTTTATTAGGTTTTTTATAATAGCTATTTTATAGTAATTTGGAGATTCACTTTTATAGTTAAGAGTACAAGAATTTATGCTGGTAGGTTTTTTATATGGGGAAATAGTGAACTTATTATTGGTATTAATCAGTATATCGAAAAAGGGAATTTTGTTACTAGTATTAAGTTCATATGTAAACTTAAGGACAGAGTTGTCTTGGAACTGTTTTTGGAGTTTACATATTTCTTCCTTATTTTTGACTAATAAAAGGATATCATCTACATATCTAAAGTAGATGGAGGGTTTTTTAAAATTGCTAAAAATTTTATTTTCAAGATTGGACATATAGAAGTTGCTAAAGGTTGGACTGAGAGTTGAACCCATGAAGACATCACATTGTATATATATGTTGTTATGATCATAGAATGGGACTTCAGTAATATGGGTTAGCAGTAGTTTTCATAATATATTAGGCCTAATTTTAAGTTGGGGTATAGATGGATTATGGTATATGTTATTTATAATGATCTCAATAGTTTCATTAACAGGGACATTTGTAAATAGGTTTTCAACATTGAGTGAGGCTATGGTTTCATTGTTAGGTTTTTCATTTTTTAGAATTTAGATTGCCTCAAGAGTTGATTTTATGCTATAATAAGTTGATTGATGTTTTTTTTTTAATTGATATACAGGAATGAGAATTTATAATATAATGGGGTGGAGAGGATAGTTTGTGTGTTTTTAAAGTGCCATATATGTAGCTGGGCCTATAATCACCAACGATTTTTGGAACTTTTAGACTGTCCTGTCCAAAAAATCATTAGCAATTATAGGTGATTAGAGTTTTTCCATTTTGCCATTTTCAAGAGTCTTGAAAATATCTAAAGCAGTGGCCAAAAGGGCTTGGGACAATAGACATTTTAACACTCCCTTACCCCCACCAAACAGAAAAATTTAAGAATATTAGAAAAACTCATTAAAAACTTCATCAAATTTTCCTTGTCTGTTATATTCAACAAAACATGTTTGAAAAAAAAAGGTTGCTGTCCAAATATAAATATATATATATATATATATATATATATATATATATATATAAACAGTGTGGACATAGAAATCAGCACTGCATAGCAACTGGCAGTTTCACATCTTAAATAATTACTCAATCATATTCAAGGCATGAAACTGAAAATCATTATTTGGACATATAAATCAACACTGCATAATGATTTGCAGTTTCATGCCTTAAATATGATTGAGTAATTATTTAAAATGTGAAACTGCCAGTCACTATGCAGTGTTGATTTTTATGTCCACACTGTTTATATATATATATATATATATATATATATATATACAACACACACAGATTAAAGAAGTTTATTAAAGAAGTTTACCTGATTGTCATTTACATTTTTCCTTAAATATGCTATGCACAATATGCTTCCCAATCAGGTGCCTTGAAAACAAAGTTTGATTTTATGTCAAAATTTTGTCTCTTTAATAACTTAAACAAGCTGCATTTTATGTATAAAGTGCATTTGTGTAGATTATATTTCTGTCAAAGATACAGTTTTATAGGCAATTCACATGATTTTAAATTTGGGTCTCATATGACAAGTTTTTATTGATATATTTTTTATTCTCCAAAAATTTCGAATCCATATAAAATGTGTCCACGTGTTATTGGGAAAAACTGAGGCAAAGTACAGCATGGATGACAGTGTCTTTTTGTAAAAGGTTGTGCGTGGGCAAGAATTATATTGAAATACCAAAATACCATACTGTCTATTTGAGTGTTACTTTGTTTATTGCATCAAACATAAAAATATCCAAAGTGAATATGAGGCTCAGCCATTTCCTTGAAAGGTCAAACATATCTTTAGTTTTCGCTTGTTTTATGGCAAATGACAATCTTGCTTCATTTCAACAAACTATGAACCTCTTTTAGTCAGTAAACAAGATTTTAAAAAACTAAAAATATATGTAATCAAGCACTAAACATCAATTGTAAGAATATATATTTCATGGTTGTTAGCAGAAGGGACAGACCAACATTCAAATTACAAATTGGAGATGCCAGATTCAAGCCAGTACAAAAATTTAAATATCTTGGAAGTGTTTTAACAGAAGACAGAATGTGTAACACTAAAATCCAAATGCATATTGGGATAGCAAAAAAAGACTTCCAAAAACTAAGCCAAGTATTAAGAAACAGGAAAATCTTGTTAGAAACAAAGAAAAGAGAACTTAAATGCTATGTAATATTACTCCTCCAATATGGCACTGAATGCAGGACAATCTCATTATGGATGAAAAAAGACTTGAGGCAACAGAAATGTTGTTCTACAGAAGAATGCTGAGGATACCATGGATTGAACATGTGAGCAACAACAAAGTTTTTGAGAAAATGGAAACCAAAAGGACACTTATACTTACTATCAGAAAGAGATAGTTGAAATTACTAGGATACATAATGAGAAAAGAGGGATTAGAAAATTTGACACTCACAGGACATATTGAAGGCAGGAGGGATAGAGGAAAGCAGAGTATAAACTACCAATGGTTGACAGAGCAGGGAGTAGAGTAAATAGCTAAAAGACAAAAGAACAAGAATTTGTGGAGAGCCATAATTGCCCACATCCTGAAGGTACAGTATATGGAACAAGAAGAAAAATCAAACATGCTTTTGGAATGTTGGAGGTGGGGATTCTTTGCTTGCTGTCATCTGACTTTATCCTAGAATATGTAGAATAACATTGAATTCTACAGTAATCATCATCATCATCATCATCATCATCATCATCAATCCCATGATTGGGTGTGGTCATTGGATTGCTATGCTGCTGTACACCTGACCAGCTTCTTCAACATCATCTCGATTGGTATTCATTCATGTGTAGCATGTCTTGGGTAAAGTAGACCTGGTGGAGTCTGTCCCTATCAACAGCCAATATCCTCCAGCTTGAAGCCTCAATTTGGTCACAGTTGATTCTATAACACCTACTATTCAAAATAATATATCCAATCTTAATATTAAATTAATTGCAGTTACATCCTAAACTATTATGGATTTGATCAAAACCAAAAACATCCATAATAACAATAATTCTGAAGCAGGCATATATAAAATAAAATTAAATATAAAATTAACTGTAATAGCTGTTCCTTACAATGTGTGGGTGAAACTTGCAGAAATTATGAGAGAAAAATTTATGAAAATAAGAAAGATCTACTACATAACAATTTACTGAATGCATTAGTTATACACAGAAATAATCTCAACCACAATTCTGATCTCAAAAATGCTGTTCTTATTAAATAAGAAAATAACTTAGACAAAAAGTTCTTGAAAGCACAACAATTGTTTCTTGCCAGAACATTATCTTATACCCTGGATTTTTTCAGGTATCTCCTTTCTTAAAAGAAATGATCCTTTCTTAAGCCAATATATAGCTATAAAAAAGGTTTGAAAAATTAAAAGAAAATAGTTAAATCATGACCTTTATGCAAAAGATAAAGAGTATAAGATAAAATATAAGTAAATAATAATTACATAAAAAATCAACAACATTAATTCATTTTCTTTTTATATACCAAAAACTTACATCACTAAGCATTCATTATAGTTTACCATTCCTTCACACAGTGAAATTTTAGAATATTTTAGAGCATTTCCTAATTAAAAAAATTGACACTGAACATTATTTTTCTCCATGTTACTTCTGTGTATAAATACAAGTTACTAAATACAACTTCTACACTTTCCTTGATAAAAAAAAAGGTTTTCTTCTTGTTATTTCTTTTATTATAATATATATATATATATATATATATATATATTTATGGAGTGAGAGGCCATGGTTAAATGTAAAATAAATGACAGAACTGTCCAGCAAATAGAATTGACAAAGTTTGCAATAAGGAATAAGAATTTGAAAAAAAAAAAACTTTAAAAATAATATAAACCAAGCAAACAATATATGCAAGGTAAATTAACAGTAATAAGGCAAAGCAACAGTAATATGGCAAAAAGTTTGCAAACTAAGAATTGGGGTTGACATACAGAAGCAAGTTTAAACAAACAGACGTTTTTGACTTCAACACAGGACAGACTGGGACTTAGTCAGATGAAACTGAGAACCAGCCTATTTTATTGGTCAGGAAGAAATCCCAGCATGCATTTGTTTGCTTCTACCTATAAATTGGGTCAGAAAAAGTAATTTGCAGTCATTCCTGTGGTGATTTAAACCAATAATATTGATGGATTCTCCCATCGTCTTCAGTGCATAAGGTCCAACAATTCAGCTTCCAGAACTGAACAGCCAGATTATTTACTTATATGATTTGATTATAGGGGGTAAAGGCTTTTAGAAGAACTGAATACATAAAAAAATGGTGTACATAGTGTACATACATGTCCTCCCACTTTCAAATGTTAAGTGTCATTTCAATTTTCTCTAGAATTTTGTTATTGCTCACATATTCAATCCATGATATTCTCAGCATCCTTCTGTAGAATCACATTTCTGTTTCCTTGAGTCTCTTCCTCATCTGTAAGGAGATTGTCTAGTATTCACTGCCATATAGGAGGACCAGTATTATATAACAGTTCAGTACTCTTTTCCTGTTACTTAATACTTTGCTTAGCTTTTGAAAGGCACTTTCACTATCACAATGCACATTCAGATTTCAGTGTTGCACTTTCTGATCTCTGTTAACACATTTCTCAGATATTTAAATTTTTGTACTTTTTTAATTCTGGTATCTCCAATTTATAATTCACATATTGATCTCTTCCTCTTGCTGACAACCATACATTCTATCTTCTTAAAATTGATGCTTAGTCCTTTCTTCTCACTTTCCTTTACTACCTTCTGTTAAAGGTTATATTGATTAAAAAAAATCAGATAATAAATTTAGACACCGACACATATCGATCTATCTTTACATACATACATATTGACAGCGTAGTATCAACATTGCATAGTGACTGTCAGTTTCATGCTTCAATTCAATTTTCAGCCCTTCAAATCTATAAGCAGTATTTCTAATGTTGTGCAATCTTCCACTATAAATATTTGAAATGCTACATACAGATAGAAATATAAAATAGCACACAGTGGTGGATGTATGTTTTTTGTTATTTTTTAATCGATTTGTTTTTTGCATTTAATACATCTTGTGTGTATATATATATATATATATATATATATATATATATATATATATATATAAGAGAATTGCAGCCCAAAATAAAGAAAATCAACTATGAGTATAGGAAAAAAGTTTTAAATGTTTGTAGCAGCAAAGTGTTATATAAAATTACTAAATTAAAAATAAACAGTTAAAAATCTTTTAAAAAATCACATAAGTTACCTCCTTTGCATAGAGGTAAAAAAATAATTTGAATTTACAGTGTTAACGCATAACACATCCATAGATTTGCAACCCCTGAAGATGGTCTCAGATGAGATTAAAAGTACTTGGGAAAATAAAAATTATTTTAATTTTTCTCCAGCCACCAAGAAATTAATTCATGAACTTGAAAGGATTAAAACTAAAATAAATAGACATAATATGTCTAAATTATTTAACCAAACATGGTTGAATATATATATATATATATATATATATATATATATCATTCAAAATTTAAATAATAGCTCTAAATAGAGATTGCCCTAAATTAGCCTTCTGGCATAAAAATGCTCCATCAACCTAAAATTACAGAGCATTTGAATATTAATTCAATAACCAGGTAGGCGATTACCTGAAGATTGTAACCATTAATGAAACTTAAAGGTGTGGCAGTCATTTTCTCACCTAACATTTTATTATATTATATATATATATATATATATATATATATATCTTTTTTTTAAAAATTCCATTTTTACATCTTGAATTTATTTTTACATTACAAGTCTTTCAATATACAGGGTGTATCAAAAATACTTATACAAACTTTGGGGGGCAGGTTTCTGACACTAAAACAAGGTAAAATGTCCATATAAACATGTCCAAAAGGCGAGCCTTGTACTTCAACACAGCAGCTCATAACAAATTTTAAAAATGTTCTCCGCTTGCTTCTACACATCGAATCATTGACTGGTGGACCTTTTCAAATACCCCCACACAGTGTTGAATGATTTCGCAGGCCCCCATGACATGTTGATGAAGCATCTCTGCATTATTAATGTCTGCAGCATAAACCAATTGTTTTAAGTGCCCCATAGATAAAAATCCAAAGGATTGAGGTCGGGGGAATGTGCAGGCCATGCAACCAGTCCACCCCTACCTATCCATTTTTCATGATAGATGTCAGCCAGTGCATTGCGAACAATGTGATTAAATGTGCTGGAGCCCCATCATGCATGAACAACATGCATCTTCATATTAGCAGGGGTACATCATCTAGCAGATCTGGACGTGTGTTTGAAATAATGTCCCTGTAGACAGCTCCTGTAGAATGTGCTGCCAGAACATATGGACCTACCAGACAGTCAGATACAATTCCAGTTCACACATTAATCGTAAACTGATGCTGATGTCTAGCCTGTATTGTACAATGGGGATTCTAATCTGCCCACAAATGTTGGTTGTGTAAATTTATATTCCATCTCTTCCAAATGTTGCCGCATACAAACAAACTGAAGAGACAAACACTTGATTGCAATAAACCAATAAAAAGTTCTCCCGTTCTTCAAAGATCAGAGGGCAAAAGACCCTGCACATGTTGCAAATGATACAGATACATGAGCTGCTCTTGAAGTAACCTGCATGCAGTTATTATGGGATGTATGACATTCTAGCGCCACTTGACGTGCAGATACCTGGATTGTCTCCAACAGCATGTAGAACGTGATCTTCATGGTCAGACATAAAAATTAATCTTAGCCTTCCTCAATCTATAGTTTGTTGTGCCACATATCCTGTTTCTGAAATGTGATGATAAATAGCAGCAAAGTTTGGATGACTTGGCTGCCTTTAGTTTGAAAGCACAATCTGATACAGCTGTGCAGCCTCGCGTCCATTACCATTTGCATGGTCATATGTAAAAATCATATCTGCCTGCTCATAATGAGTATCCTGCCATTGTTAAATAGAACACTTCTCAGTTAACTCACTACTACACACATTAAACATGGAAGACAGACTAGCCATAAATGCATATGAATGACAAATGTAACCTAGTCTACATGGCAGCACAGCACAGCAACATCTACCTTAATTCAATAAACGTAACTTAAAAACAAAGGATTTGTTGACATATATTTATATGGATTTTTGTCCTTGTTTTGGTAAGAGGAACCCACCTGCAAGGTTTCTAAAAGTATTTTTACTACACCATATATATATATATATAATGGACCAATCCACTATCTTAGCAGTAATTTATAAATATTAATATTTAAATTTCACAACAGTCAGTTTTCAATTGTGCTTGATGATTGCCATATGCATGAAACTCAGAGTTGGGGGGTATCTTTTTTATCAGTATATAGATAGATACATAGATATTTGTGTGTTTAGGCAACAAATTCTCTTTTTGGCATGTCTGAGAATAAATAATAAAAGTGATTCTCATTGTTACAGTGCATTTCTTGCCTTATTTAATTGTAATATATGGAAAAATATTTGTGAATATGAAAGAATTATGATAAAAATAAGTGGATATGTTTATAATTTATTCAGTCAGACAGAAAGACACACACATACATATATATATATATATATATATATAAGTGAACACTAAGGTCAGCACCAAAGATGAAGAGATTAGTTCTAATGTAAATAATATAATAACTTCTTATACCAGAAACTTAGGCCACATATAATTTCTAAGAGAGCATTATTAATTATTATTATTTGACAAGTATTTCTTTCATCTTAGTACACTTTTTTGAAACTGTCCACAACCTTTAATTGAAAAAATTATTGTGTCAGCAAAGCCGGAAATGACATTCACTATTCAGTTCATAATATTGCCTCTCAACAGTTGCCCCCAAAATCACAAATAGTAAAATTCAAAATTTAGTAACACTGATCTTTCAAACATATCCCCCAAAGTCACAAGTATTAAAATTACTAATTTAGAAGTATTGGACATTCAATTCTTCTTTTATGTGCTGTATTCCTTTAGGATCTAGGCCCTCCACCCCCTCCTGTCTCTTATAGCTCTTAATAAGTTTTATCTTTTTGTTATTTCTCCCAGACCCTGTTCTACCATCCACTTGTTCAAGCCCATTAAGTATGTCACATGTTGCTTTCCACTGTCCTTCTTTCCCTCTATCCACCCTGGGAGTATCAGATTTTCCAAGCCCTCCTTTTTCATTACATGTCCCAGAAGTTTCAGTTGCCTCTTCTTCATGTTAAGTATAAGTTTCTTCTTTGTTTCTATTCTCTCCAAAACCTTGTTGTTGCTCACTTGTTCAGCCCATGGTATACTTAGCATCCTTCTGTTACTTTGAGTCTCTTCTTCATCTTTGAGGAACATTGGTAATTCGTTCTTATATGAGGAGGACAGACATCATGGTAAACAGTAAAAGTACATTTTCTTTATTTTTTTTTTTTCCTGTCTTCATAGCTTGTGGATGTATGTCTTGACCATTCCAATACATCTTTGGATCTGTCAGCCTATCCTCTGTTAAAATATATAGATATTTAAATTTCTGTACCAGCTTGATTTTTGTCGTTCTAATTGACCTGTAATTCGCATTTCTGACTCATCGTTTTGCTGATGACCATGTCTTTTTCTAGTTTATGCTTAGTCACTTTTTCTTGCTCTCTTTCACTACCTTCTGTAGGAGGCTTTGTAGTTACATTTCTGTGTCTGCTATCAGTACTGTGTCATCTGCGTATGTTATGTTGTTAAGATTGTGGCCGCCAATGGAATTTGGGTCATTCAGGTGTCTGTTGTATTGCAATTTGGGTTGACTAAATTAAATTCTTTCATATTTTTATGGTTTCAAAGTTAGTTTATTTATAACAGAGAGAAATCAAATTCCACAGTCAGCACTTGGATAGGTTTTTCCATGAACAACTGCATTCCACAATCTTTTGTTTTAAAAAAAAAAAAAAAAAAAATTCTAGCCCCATCTGTTGACGAGGAAAGGGTTTATGGATTGGAGTTTGTAGGGTGGAAGAAGAGAATTAGATAACTATTAAAATTTAACTTGTAGAAGTCCAAATACCCTCTTTTTTTAAATATTAAGATTACTTGTAACCCAAAACATGAACGATTCAAACTTCAAATTTAAACTCAAATATAATCACTCAAATACAACCAAGAACATCAATTACAAAAAAAGAGAAAAAAAAATTGAAATGACCAATTCAGGCAAAAATTCAAAATGGTCGACCTACATATGAAAGAATTTTTTAATAAATAGTTAAAAAAATAGTTCTAAAAATCATAAATAATTAAAATTGATCACTCAAAAGTAGCATAATCTGGCAATCCAGATTTGTTTGCTGCTTGAAAGTTTCAAAACTTCAAAAATCATTCGACAACAGATTTTACATGGTAAAATATTATATTATTACATTATTCAGCTATTTAAATACAGAATACACATATTTCATTCTATTTCAATGATATGGCCTTGAAATTTTGGATGAAAAGAGGCTCTACAAAGAAATCAATAAAACTATTAAGTGTTCATGAGCCCAACACCCTGCTGAATTCATCTTGATAAGAAAGAAAAATGTTGTGACTTAACATTAGCAGTTACAAGAAAAAAAAAAGGAGTTTACGTTGTAAAGATAAAATAACTAACAGGTTGCCAATAATTCCTTTTAAAATTTATTTTTTTTTTTGTAATTTCATTTCTGTAATTAAATGTTTAATCAAAAATGGATTTAACATGTTAAGGTTTTTCAAGGAAGATTTTTTTGGAAGCAGTTTTACACGATGCAATCTATGTGATCTTATTTACACTATTTGTATTTGAACTAATGTCCTCATCTTTGTTGCTATTATCACGTTTTGAGAATTGTGAATTGTACTTTCTTCAGGTGTTTATTAATCTAGGTGTGTTTCATAAAAAATTTTTAAATTGGATGTACCTGAATCAAAAAACTTTTATCAAAGTATAGATTGCCTAGACAAGGTTAAAAAATTAACAAAGTTAAATTCCTATAAAAGTATGGTCCTATTTATGTAAAAAAAAAATTTTCACACTTATATGATTTTCAATTGACTCAAACACTATGTTTTTATATAATTCCAAAGCATTGAAGATTGTAATTTTCAAAGCATGTAAAAATGAACTTAATGTTCTTTATGACATAGAGGACAGTTATGAGGATTTCTGCAATTACATTCTTTTTTTTTCTTCATCTTTTTTTATTATTCTGTCTAAATTTCTTTGGTCTTGGTCAAAGTGTTTATTCAAGATATTAGCGGTTATGTTTCTTAATAATTTTTTCTTAGTTTTCACGTTGGTAACTTAATTTTTCATTTTATTGAAAATTCGTCACTGAGTTTATGTTCTTTAGGAAAATGTTTAATGATTAATGCCAGGGATTTTTGTCCTAGGTCTTTTACCATTTGGTTCTATAACCAAATTATTTTAATTCAACTTCCATTTGTTTTTTTCTTTTATCTTTAGTCATTTTTGTAGCCAACTAACAAGACTTTATTATAGAAATTAATATTTCTGGAAAATATTTCATTTTTTTTTCATTATTCTCAACATCATTCTTTTGGTTATTTCACCACTTAGTAGCTCAATTGAACTGTCTCATGTCTCTGGAAACTCAATTTTTTTTTACAGAGCTCATGTTTGCAATTTTTTGTTGTTATTGTTTTTTTTCTAGCACTCCGTATTACTGGTTCCCATATTGTATTCATTTCTATGCTTGGCCATTAGGAGATTTTTATGTGCCCATATGTGCTGATTTTAAGTTTTTGTATTTTCCAGTGATGTTCTCTGTCTATTATTTCAACTTCATCTCACAGGAGGCAGTGTTCTCCCTTTTCCCTCCATATGTGGTCAGTTATGCCTGATTTTTTTTTTATTTCCCCTCGTGTTTTACAGCGTTCTTGCAGTGTTATCTTAAGGGGGTGGCCTGTTTCTCCTTTATATTTTTTACCACAGTTGCACAGAATGGCATGCACACAGTCCTTAGTCATGTTCTCTGCTATGGGGGTTTTACTTGGAAGAGGTATCTGCAAAGTGTTGAACTCTTTTTAAGATTGTCCTGATGTTATATGGACCACAGATCTTTTGTATTTTTTCCAATAATCCCTTCACATAGGGTAGGCAGACTGAGGCTGTTTTCTGAGTGTTGTTATCCTCTTGTACCCTTCTATCCCAGTTTGTCAGAGCTGCTGCCATGTACCCAGGGTAGTTGTTACGTTGTAGGGTACTGCTTATACTGACCATTTCTTGTTCATATGTCTCTGGGTCGCCACTTATGACTTTTGCTCGATGTTGTAAGCAGCAGATGATCCCTTTCTTTACACTGTATGGGTGGTGGGAGTTGAAGTTGAGGTATTGTCCAGTGAATGTTGGCTTGCGGTATATGGATGTCTTGAACCCATGCTCTGTTCAAGATATTAGTACATCCAGGAATGCTAGTTTGTTGTTTTTTTCTTCTCCATTGTGAACTGTATCGATGATCTTATTGAGTTCACATGGTCCAGTAGTAGCTGGACCTCTTCCTGGTGTGGCCAGAGTATGAAGGTGTCATCTATGTATCTCAGCCATAGGGTTGGCTTTAGTGATGTGGATTCTAATGCCATTTCTTCAAAGTATTCCATGTATATGTTTGCCATTGCTGGTGATAATGGCGAGCCCATTGCTAAGCCTTCATCCTGTCGATATATGTCTGATCCCATTCCAAAGTGTGTTGTTTGTGTACAGAAAGTCAGCATCTCCATCAGGTTATCTATTGGTATACTGGTCCATTCTCCTAGGGATGAGTCCGAGGCCAGTCTGTCCCTGACTACTGATAGTGCCTCCTCCATGGGTACCTTGGTGAACAAACTCACCATGTCCAGGCTCACCATCTGGTTGGATTGGATGGGAGCATCTTTGATTATTTCCACAAAGTGGGCAGAGTTTCAGACATATGAAGGTGACTTTCCTATTAATGGGTCAATTATATCTACTAGGAAGTGACTCAGAGGGTGGCACACAGAGCCTTGGCAGCTAACAATTGGCCTGAGCAGAATACCATCTTTGTGAATTTTAGGGATACCGTATATGTGAGATAGCTTGGTGTAATGCTATAACAACAGTCTGTATGTCTTAGATGGAATGTGGTTTTTTGTTCTTGATTAGGATCTGTGACAGTTTTTGTTCTGTTTTCATTGTTGGATCTTTCTTTACTTTACTGTAGCTACCATTTCTAATGAGGTCTTCCAGTTTTCTGTATATTCTGTTTTGTCCATCACTACAGTTGCATTGCCTTTGTCAGCTGGTAGTATGATGATGTTTTCATTCCTCTGTAGGGTTCTGATTGCCAGCCTCTCCAGTTTTGTGATGTTTGATTTGGGTGGCTTGGCTTTCTCCAGTATCTGTCTCACTTTCCATCTTAGCTCATCCACCCAAGCCTGAGGGATTTTCAAGGTTATTTTCTCGATTCGGACAATGATTTCCAAATATGGCATCCACCTGATGGTTGTGGTGAAGTTGAAACCCTTGTTCAGTACTGGCTCCTCAGAGGCATTCAGCTGGTGTTGACTGATGTTGATTACTGCCTTCAATGGAGGGCGATGGACTTTGTGTGTCACCTTCTGATCTTTCAGTCTGTTTAATTCTTGTACTTGGCTGGCCTTGACAGCATTGAATTCATGCCTGAAGGATTTATCCAGATCATGCTGGGTCCTTTTTCAGTTTTTTTCATCAATAATTCTGTTGAAGAAGTCCTCAAGCCTCTGGGAGATATCTGATTGCAGTTTTTGTTTTATCCAATGGTTGTACCGGATTCTTTCTTGGACAAGTGCATTTCCCACTTTTTCTGTGATCAGACAGTTCTCCATGAATTGATGGAAAGACGTGGTGCCAAGCCTGAAGGGATGAGTCATAAGTTTCTGCATCACTGTAGGAATGTTAGATAGTTTATGATGGGACTTTTCTAATTGTCTCCATATTTCATAGGGTTTGGTTTGAAATTCCAATCATCTGAAGAAAATAGAAAATTCAATGACTTTTTTTACTCATGAATATGGTAACAAAGATTTAAGAAAAGTGTCCAAACAACATAAAATTCTATAAACATCTCTAACACTTTTATTTTTCATCCTATATATATATATATATATATATATATTTTTTGATCTTTAAATTTATCTATATTCAATCCTTCTTTCATGCACATTTCATTGAATATTAGTTAAAAAATGCTTTGATTTAATTTTTTTTTACAATTTTTAATTTGATCTAATAATTTTTTCTTTTCAAATGATAAATTATCTAAAAAAGTGTCTGATTTTCTTTTTTTTTTATCCCAATTTTCATATACATTTAGCATATTTTCAAAAATTCAATATAATTAACTCTTAACAAGAAATAGTTTGTTTTATGTATAAAGTTAGTAATGTTTTAATTTTCAAAACATGGTCAAGATAAAGTGTATGATATGTTTATAGTTAAATATTATTAAAGTGTTGTTTTTTTGCTTTTTATTAATAAAAAGATGTTATTTTTAGCCTTTTTCACAGATGTAGATGATGCTATTATATTTGTGTTGTTGAACAAGTCATGTTTATCGAATAGGGTATATATATCAAACCATATATATATATATATATATATATATAAGTAGCATCATGAGTTCTGGGAGAAAATATACAATGCTTATTGAAATACAAAAAGAGCTAAGATATATAGGAAAAAGAATTTTTATCATTCTTTCTTAGAGTGGTGATACTTTGTTTTTCATGCAAATGAAAACTCATGTCAAATCATTAAACATGCATAAAAAATTGAGAGATTGAAAGTTAATAATATTGATATAATTCTTCTTTTTCATATATATTTTAGCTCTGAAACATGTATGATGACTTTAAATTGGAATTCCCAGATGTGTATCCTCTGTCCCAAATCAAATGGCCTGACCATTTTCTTGTGTTTTTTCATTCTCACAAATGGACATATTACCAACGTTTGCTTGAAAAGGAGTTTTTGATCTCTAAGAACATCTTGATATTAATGAAAAGTTGTTTAAAATAACACAGGTACATACTAAATATAATGTTTATAGAAATAAGAGGCATACATATATATATTATATATTAATATGATACTGTATATGTGTGTATAAGTCTTATATACATATTAGTAAAACATGTTAGTCTGTTTTTGTGCATGTGTTTATATGTACATGCAAAAAGAATATTAATATGTAATGAATATCTAAAATAATCTAAGTGTGTGACAAAAAGTTGTTAAAAACCAAAATTTTTACCTCAAAATCAAAATTTTAAAAGAATTCCCATGTGCTATCAGTTGAAAAAGAAAAATCAGAATCAAGATCTTGGTTAAAATTTAGCATAATCTCAAAATATCTTATTGGCCTTTTTTACTCTGCACTTCTTTTACCAGTCTTGACCAATGACAACCTTTCTTATCCCAATAAGAGAAAAAAATATTTTCAAATAACATCAGATTCATTGATGGCTCTTCATGGGTGATGACTTTCACAAAATTTGTGATGTTGAGTCAAGTACCCAATTGATTTTGAAACCCATCCTTGTTTTCTGTAAAAGGCATTTAAAATAATGATTAAAACTGAAATTTTTTTGTTAGAATGCAGAAAAGGCAATTGTCAGATGTTTGTGTTTTATTTTCTATCATAATTATTCATGCCATTCGAAAATAAGACAATATGTAAAACTTTACTTAATCTCTAAATAAAATTTATATCTGAAATGTATTAAAATTCTTTTGATCAATAGAAATGATAGCATTAAACTAGAAAGAAATTAATCTCTTAGAAAATATAATTCAGTTCAAAACCAGAGAATAAAATTCTTATAAAAAAATTGAAAAATTTTATTGTTTTAATAGAAAATTCTTACAATTATAAATTAATAATGAGGTTGTGCATGTTTTTTATTTATTTATTTTCTTTAATTTTTATATTGTTCACAAGGCTTAAAAGGCCCAATAACCACTCAAGTTAGAAGATTACTGGATGAGATTTGTAAGTGTATACATAACAATCAATGCAGCATAACTTTTGCATGGGTCAAAAACATCATGTCTAAATGAGGCCCAGAAACCAAAAAAACGAAATTGAAAAAGAGGAAAATTCAAAGACCCACTTAAAAAGAAACAAAAAAAGGCTAAAGAGAAATGAGCTAACCTTGCCTCTGAGCACATTTCCTATAAAATTATTGAATGACTCTATTATTGGGTTATACTGATGGGGAGATTAGAGGAGATAATCTAACTCTGATTGGATGGAATATGTTTCTGTTCATTTGGGCATTTTGTAAGGTTTTAAATAAATTCACTTTTAGATAAGATTAAAAGATTTTTAAATTATTTTGTAGGACTGATTATTATTTTAAAACAAAAAAAAATTTTTTGCTAGGGGGTTCAAATAGAACAAAGTTTGGGGATAACAAAAGAGTAATAAATTATGTAAAGTTTATTTTTAGTAAAATTATCTTAACCAATTTTCAAGTTCTTGAAAATAAAGCAGTTCAGTAAATTTTCAATACCATATTTTATATTTTTTTATGACCAATCTAATCATCCAGATATTTCTTGTAATTCTAATATTTCATCAAAATAGAAGAAAATTTTAAATTTAGGATAAACCATTTCTCCCTCTGGAGACTTCATATATATGGACAAATGTTAGAATAACATGTTTAGAAGATGATAAACGAGGAAATTTACTATCATTACATTTCTACAAATAGATGGAGGAACAAGGACTACAAAAATAAATAGTTATGAAGGAACAAGTATTGCTAAGAACAGCAAAGACAGGAAGTTGTGGAGAACCATGATTGCTCACATTCTAAAAGGACATAAAAATGAGAGACTAATATGAGGAATTTTAGTCAAAGTGTAACACACTGAAAGAGGATATTTACAATATCGAATTTCAAATATATTCCTAAATACACATGGATTTTGAAGAAGCATACATTTTTTAGTAATCAGGCTGAAAATGGCAGTTCCTTTTTTTCCCCCAAAACAAAGTGCAGAAAATTTTGATCTAATCAACTGCTTGTCAGCAGAAAAAAATAAAGAAATACTTCTGGATTTTTACCTTTTTCTTGGACATTTTTTTTCAAATTACTGATTTAGTTATGTATTTATTGCCTGTTAAGTGTATATTTGTAATAAGTGCCAAAAATACAATTTAAAATATGAAAAAAAATTGCAAATTCCTTCTTTTTTTATTTTCTTAGGAAAAAAAGAGAAAATGATTTTTCCTTTTTTTTCTAAAGCACCTGCGACTCTACAGAAATTTAGACAAGTCAATAACTAAATGAAGTGGCATTATGAATTTTAATTCTGCTCGGCTGATCTCACACCTGGCAGTTTTACGGACCATGAAATTAGACCTGCTACTTAGAACTTGTATCTCTCTGGAGAAAAATACCAAAATTAAACACATAAAAACGTCAGATTAAAATAAGACACAATTGGTTAAAAATAACCTCATAATTTTGTAAGGGGGTAAGTAAGTTAGTTTTTGATGTGTTATTTTCTCCCATTGTTATTATTTGTTGACTGTGATGGGGTTGACATTAATGACAGAAATTAAAATACATAAATGTACAATGATAACAATAAAAAGTTGAGACACGTTGACATAAATAGCAAGAATTTGTATTTTCTTTTTGTGACATGAATTACAGAATATTGGTATGGTGTGTGTAAAAATGTTCTCAGTGTCTCTTTTGTTTAAAAGTCAGTGCTTACTTGGTTTGGTTCTGAGAATTTTATTTGTGAGGATGGCATTTGACATCATCTGTATTTGATCTTCACAGAGCACTGGCTAGACGTGTGTTTTTGTACTGCTACTTGTCTACTGGTCTCTCCACATGGTAGAAAGGTCATTTTAACAACAGCAGAGTGACATTTTATTTTGCTGTTTCAATGTAATTATAGCAAATTTTTTAATACTTGAAATCTGATCTCTTGTTATAGAAATATCAAAAGATAATTGTTATAGAGAAAATAAAACCTGTACTCTTTGATAATAAATACTCATGCCAATATTACAAGTTATAAAATAAACATGTTGGTTTTAATAAATATTCTGGCTGCTCAGTCTTTTTAACTTATCACTAAGAAGAGATGTATTCATGCCTTTTATAAGACCTTTAGTGTAAAAATGATTGCAACAGTCTGGAATTTTGACTCAGCTCACCAATTCCACTTCTAAGGGCAATAAACATCACACTGTCCCCACCCAGGCTGCTACTTAATGATACCTGGAGTATAATAGGAGTAAATAGGTTTGTCTATCATTTGCTTCACACACTTCTCCGGTCTTTTGAACAGGAGTAACGGTTCATCCCTTGTTTCCTGTTCCTTCTAAAGTCTACTTCAACTCTATACTTCTAATGTCTCTGCCTGAACTCTGAAATTTTATTTGCTTATCAAATCTTGACCTCTTCAAGTCTAGAATTAGCTGTCTATCTTTCCTGTTATCTTGCCCTTTCTCATGCTAATACAACTTCACACAGTAACTATCTACCTTGAGTGGCCCTTGGGCCTTGTATTGAGTGAACATTAGTAAAACTTTAAAAATAATCATGCTGTGGAGAAAATTATTTAGAGATAAGTGGACAAAGATCATCCTTATTCAAACATTGTGAATTGGTACCATAGATTCACAAACATGTGACAATTACCTGAAGAAAGGTAGAAAATACAAAAATATGCTAGGTATTTGAATAAAAAGTGGAAATTACCAGAGCTAAATCTTTGTAGCCCAACCAACAATAATGAGAATTTTTTAAAATCACTTCAGGATGAAGGTAATCATGACTCTCCACAGTTTCCTGCTCTTTATTATTTGTGAATTGCAATGATTTCTTGGAGAAAATAGTGGAATAGTGCTGCCACCCAAGATTAGAAAACTTAGATGACCTGGCTATTTAACCCATAGCTGGGGCAGTAATAGATTCATACTATTCCCAAGGGCTTTAGTGTATAAGTGAAGGCAACAAACAAGGACAGGACTTGCCAATTTGATTTTCCAGGCTGATAATCATTACACCATTCTATGAATAGCAGTCAAAATAAATGCAGGGATAAAATTTTCTTATTATTCTCAGATTAACCCATTGATCACACATGACTTAATTTCTATTATTCTAACTCTTTAGCTCAAAAGCAAATGGCAGAAATTTCTGCTGTAATTAAAGGGTTGATGTACACATCTTTCCTTACAACAAATATGTTTATCATCGAGGTTTTTCAATATGTCCGTGCTACAATATTTTGCCCAGAATGTATCACTAATCTTCTGTTTTGGTACCGCCTACTTAAAGCAATCAGTTTAATTTAGAAAGAAAATCTGAATTCTTTAAAAAACAATAATTCTATCATTTGAATATAATTCCATTAGCAAACATTTAGATTCAATTTTTTATCATATTCTTTAAGGAAATAACACAATGCATTTTCTATTTTGCAAAAACTTTTTATTATTCTGATTGACAGGAATAATATCAACATGTTGGATTTTCTCTACCATCAGGGCACTTATGTAAACAATACAGCAATTTTGTTTTTTTTTATTCTATTCATAAATAACTCCATACAATTATTATGTCATGGCAACCCATTGTCAGTTGATGATAGTATGAATAAAAACAAATTTTATTGACATCAGATGAAAGGATAAAAAAGAGTTAAATTTAAAGTATTTTTGGAGCCACAAAAACAAATATAAAAAAAATAATAATAATAAACTAACAAATTTTCTCAAATCTCTGTCAGGTTCTTTTAGCCTATTTAGTTCACATATCAATATCTAAAATGGGGAGAACAGATACTTCACTTTGATCCTGGCCTGAAAAAGTTCTTTTAGCTTATTTAGTTCACATATCAATATCTAAAATGGGGAGAACAGATACTTCACTTTGATCCTGGCCTGAAAAGATTCTTTTAGCCTATTTAGTTCACATATCAATATCTAAAATGGGGAGAACAGATACTTCACTTTGATCCTGGCCTGAAAAATTTCCTGGCCTATCTAAAAATGGGAGATTCTTTCACTTTGATCCTGGCCTGATTTTTTTTAGCCTATTTTTTTCACATATCAATATCTAAAATGGGGAGAACAGATACTTCACTCTGATCCTGGCCTGAAAAAGTTCTTTTAGCTTATTTAGTTCACATATCAATATCTAAAATGGGGAGAACAGATACTTCGCTTTGATCCTGGCTTGAAAAGGTTCTTTTAGCCTAATTATTTCATAGCTCTTTTCAAACATCAAACTGTACAAGTAGGCAGAGGTCATGTCAAAACAATATTGATTTGATTAAAAGATGACCTTTCATTTCACAAGTGATTTTTTTATATTTTCATTCAATCTGGCAAGGAAAATTCATTTGCAAATCATTCTTTTTTAAAAAAAATTCTTATCTGTAATGATGAAAATACAATAAATGCTGACAAAAACATATTTACAATTGCAATTCTGTTTATCAGCTTATACACTCACAGACAGTGAATAAGAAACAAAAGTCATTCAGATCTGTTCTTCTCTCTCTCTCTCATTTCCTATCTATCTATCTATCTATCTATCTATCTATCTATCTATCTATCTATCTATCTATCTATTTTTAATCATTTCATCCCAAACAAAGCAATAAAAGTCACTAAGATGAAAGGGGTTACCAATGAGGAAAGTTTATCAGAATATTTGCAATGAAAATATTTATAGAAAAAGCACAAGGAATCTATGTTGCAGCAGTGGGAAAGTGACTGAAACTGAGATGTCAGGTCAAGATCGATAATGGTACAGATTCTTTCCAGAATCTCTCTCTCCCTCTATAATATATATATATATATATATATATATATATATATATATATATTAAAAAGAAGAGAGAAACCACAAATGTTTTTGGTTGTAATGTGGATGTTTTTTAAAAAAATGTATATTATGCTTTATTTTCCATAATGGAAAACAAAACATAATATATATTTTTAAAAAATCCATTACAACAAAAATGGTTGGAATTAACTATAACCTCTTCCCTTTATATATATATATATATATATATATATATATATATATATATATATATATATATATACTACAGTTTAAAAAGTTTGAGGAAACCCTGGTAAATTTATAAATTGGCCTAAAATTAGTTGTTTTGTACTTTAAATAAGAAAAAATTAATATACATGATTAAAAAAGTGATAAATTATTAGGAATTTTATTATGTCAAAAATAAAATGCATTTTATGATTAAATTTTGTTTCTCGTCAAAATATCCTCCTTTAACCTTGCTTACTGCAGCACAAATCTCTGCCATTCATTGTAAAAGTTTCTCAATGTATAAGTTTAATAATTGATTCCATTCTTTTTTCAATGACTCTAAAAGCTCTCTTTCATTTTTTTACACTCTTCTGTCAAGTTCATCCCATACAAATTCTGGGGGTGGCTTTTGAACTGTAGCATATCAACTGGAGGAGATTAGTGGGCACAAAATTTGAAACATTGTGATACTAACAACAAAAATGAGGACATTAGTCTCAATGTAAATAATGTTAATGTATTAAATTTTTGCCTTGTCCTACAAATATTTTCATGGCAACTGTTTTAATGAGCTGTTCTCTCTGGAGCCTTGACTACATGAATTTCACATATCATATTCTTCCATACAATGTGTGTGTGTATGTGTATTATATATATATATATATATATATATATATATATATATATATATATATGTGTGTGTGTATTATATATTATAGTAATTTTTCTGATGAGCTGTTCTCTTCAGTACCTCGACTGCAAGAATTTAAGTGTGCTACTACATTGGCAACTAGGTCTCACCATTTTACTGTTGAACTAGCTAGATCAGTTGGTTATGTGCCATGCATGGTACATGCTTAGGCGATCATGTATCTTTCAATACATGACTGATGAGGCACATTTTTTCCTGCAGTATGTTGCCATTTCTTTCTGTGGTAGACCAGTTGCCATCCAAGGCTATTGAACCTGGTCTGTCCTGCTATTTACCCATAGCTGGGGGAGGGGGGAGAAGAAGAGGATTCATATGTAAGGGTATTAGCATGTAAATGAATGTAATGGATTCGACTGGAATCCATTATAGTCACTTACATGTTAATACCCTTGGGAAAGGTATGAATTCTCTTCTCCCTCCCCCCAGTTATGGTTAAATAGCAGGACAAACCAGGTTCTGTAGTTTTGGATGCAACAGCCAATTCTATTGTAATACTATCTTTTCTCACACTTCTCTCCTGTGGAATTCCATTCTGATTTCTTACTTCCCTGCCAATTACAACCTCCAAGAATTTAAATGCAATTTCAGTCACCATCTTCTGTCTTCCTGAATCCTGTTCCTTTATTGTCCTTTTCAGCACTTCTCTTCACTTAAAGTCTTCTCTTCCTCTTTCACTCCCACTAACTCCCTGTGTTCTTGTGGCATTATTGCCTTGTTTGATTAAAAATGAAAATGATTGAAATGATTAAAAAGAAAAAAAACAATATTTCTTTTCATGCCTGAAGGCCAGAGAATGAATTAGTTGAAATGTAAGGCCAACAACAACAAAAAAGTTACAAAAGAAAGGAAGCAGTCATTTTTTTGAAAAATTCTTCAAATGAATCCCTTGTCCTATTCATGATTTCAGTTATCAGCATATCATATATTTCAAAGAGAATATCAATCTGAAATTTTTTTTTAATCATTTCACCCCAAACAAGGAAATAAAGCCACTAAGACGCTGGGGGGTTACTGAGACTGAAAGAGAATTTAGAAGACTTTAGCAAGGAGAAAGGAAAATAGAAAAAACAGGATTCACAAAGACAGAAGATAGTGACTGATGTTGCATTTCAATTTTTGAATATTGCAGTTGGCTGTAAAGCAAGAAGCCAAAAGTAATTTTCACAAGTGAGAAGTATGAGAGAAGAAACTTATAGTTGCATCTAGCTATTTCAACAGTAAAATAATGAGACCTAGTTGCCAATTTAATAGTGCCTTTAAATTCATGCAGTACCAAGGAAGAGAGATAATTAGAAGAATTGCCATGAAAATATTTATAGAAAAGACAGAGAGAAAGTGACCAAAGTCGAGATCCTAGGTCAGAGCCAATAACCTTAGAGACCTTTCTTTGGATTTTGTCAAGAATCTTGAAATATATAGCAGAAGCACCAGACCAGATGTGGCAGATAAAAAAAGAAAAAAAAATGAAGATTGTATATTAAGCTATTCAAAAGAGAAGTCATTCACAGAGCCAAGGGATTAACTAGTTTGTCACCAATGTATGTCTTTATTCGGACAATACAATTATTGGATATATTTAACTAACAGTAACTGACAAGATTTTCTATGTGCAATTAGGCAATTTTACAAATGACTAATTTTAGGAACATTTACAAAGAATTTGAATTAAAATATAAACATTTTAGCAAAAACAGGCATGTCATTTCTTATCATATCTAAAATATATATATGCATGCTTATAGTCGAGTAGCTAGACATACAAATTGAATAATCTTTAAATAGATAGCTGTGTTATTGTTTATGCATATACGCATATCTGAGGTGGTATTGGAAAGCTTCTAGACTGTATGCACAGTAATTATAACATGCGATGGAAATGTGTGCAAAATTAACAATTGTTAGTACCTATCTTACTGAGTCAGTCTGCAAATAAGCTTTGGGTTATCTGTTTGCTTTTAATTATTTAGTAAGATTTTGTAGCATAGTGTTGGAATGGCTCTGCAATCTTTACAATGGTTGATATTGGTTTAGAAATCTGCCTGCAATAAGATTTTGCTTGAAGCTTGGCAAATCTACTACAGAGATACTTCAAATGCTTTGTCAAGCTTTTAGGTAAATATTCTATAGGTCATTTGAATGGCACAGTCAAATTTTGATTCAGGATATTGAGCATTCCGAGCAACCAATCTGCAGCAAAAATACAGAAAATTTATAAATACCTGCATGAAAATTATTTGAGTACATAAATCACATTTTTGGAGTTGCAGTTTAAGTTTTTATTTATTATGAATGTATTTTGGGGTTTTCAAAAGTGTAGAAGTTTCCTTTTATAATGATGTCACATCATTATGATGTAATGATGTCTCCATCATTTCTCAAACAAATCTTAATTGTTTTATAACCCTTCACGCAAAACTTTTCACTGCCACTTCAAGAAAGACGTTTGGATCACTAACACGAAAAAGAGAATGTTTCATATCGAGAATATTTAACATTGAAAAACATAAAGTAAAAAATTAATTATTTTCAATAATATGTGGAAATCTCCACCCTTTGCCTGATGATGGTTATGAGACCAGAAACACGTGTAGCAAGATTATGGAAAATAAAGTATAATATTTTTTTTTTAAATCTACATTACAACCAAAAACGCAAAAACGTTTGTAGTTTCTCTCTTTGGAACTACTATAACCTCTCCCTTATATATATATATATATATATATATATATATATATATATATATACAAGTTTGATTAAAAAGATCCAATAAGGTTTGTCTGTTTAATTTTTTATTGTATTTTTCCAATTTTCAAATAAGGTGTGCTCATAAATTATCTGGTTCATATTGTGTCATTGTTTTGTTCAAATACTTTCGATTACCTCAGCCATTTTCAAGAACCAGTGTGATGTCTGTGTGTGAGACAGAATTCCTTTGTTCCTATTTCCCAATAAACATTACACATGACACCACCATAGATTATTTTCAAAGAAATTTCCAAAGAATACCAAGATGAAGACAATAACTGAGTTGTACAAAAAATAAAAACATGGGCAGTGGAATGAGAACAATATGTCGCCATAGATTAAATAAAGGTTCAGTTCACAATTCCCTGTAGGTTACCTGGATTGATAATCACCTGATGAAGGCAGTCAGGTACAAGATCTGAAACATTGTGCTAACAGCAACAAAGATGAGGAAAATAATTCACATGTAAATATATATATATATATATATATATATATATGGCATGGTGGAGTAGTGGATAGCAGCTTCTTCTCCTCCAGCTATAGGTAAATAGCAGCACAGACTGGGTTCTATAACCTTGGATAGCAACTGGTCTAGGAGAAGGACAACTCTGAATTCAAAACCTGCAGAGAGTTGTTTGGGAACCTTGTGGCATGTAGTGCACCAGGTCTCTGTATTCAGCCCTTCAAAAAGTGTGGTTAGTTCTGCCATTGTTCCAGTGTGCCATTATACCATGATGAAATATCCATGTATCTAAAGGAATTATTAAATATTGAAATCTTTTTATGACTTCTGCCTGCTCACTATAGTTCTCTCTCTCTCTCTCTCTCTCTCTATATATATATATATATATATATATATATATATAAAAATCAAAAAAGCATTGGTTCATGAAGTTAATGACCTAGTAGATGTGAGTTCAATCCCTGAGTTGAGTTGTACAAACTTAGACTCAGTGGCAACAGGTCAAGTAATAACTGAACAGTCCTAAATTAGAACAAGATGAGATATCTCTTGATATGGTGAGTGGAACAAGAACAATCTCTTCCTGTAGATTAAATAAAGGGTTTGGTTCAAAAATTCCCTGAAGGTTACTTGAATCAACAGACCCCTAAAGAAGTTCAGAGGGTACAATGGCCAAAATATTATGATTAGGACATTAGTCCAAAGGTAAATAATATCAACTCCTCATTCCTGAAATTCAAAACAGAAATTAAAATTAGGCTTGTAAAATTCTACTTCCATCCATGTCTATAGAACAACTTGTTCCATAGATTAAAATTTTCTGTTTGTTACCATTTTTCCCTTTGCATGAATCTTTTCTCATGTTGAGAATGCCATCGACTAAAAATGTGAGTAACAACAATGTTTTAAGGAAGACAGAAACAAAAAGATTATACTTAGAATCAGAAAGAGAAACTTGAAATTAACCTACCTAATGAGCTTTAATTTATTTACTTCAAGGGTCTACTAATAACAATATTACCAACTATAAAAACATGTTAAAAACATTATATTACATCTTCACCCTTTATTGAATCCATTCTTAAAGAATCTAACATATGTTTATCTAAAACAAACAGGATGTAAGTAAAAATGTTCCCAAATCAACATGCAAAAAATCACCAAGCATAATGTATACTAGGCACACACTCACACAGATACACACACAGTTAAGAATATACATTGTCACTTGAACCCCCCCCCATAGACAAATTAGAATTATTATACACTTATATACATAAAGTAATATTTTTGGTTTTTAAATTAGGCTTGGAATCCTTCAAATGGACACTTCATCTCACCTTGAATTCAGGTCACACATTATACTAACGATGGTTTAACACATCTAATGCACATGAAACATGATTAACCAATGAAAATCAAACACCACAAAAGTAAAAATATTAGAATTTCTTTTTTCTTTATATCTCATTCTCTGATTAAATAAACATGAAACATGTTAGATTGATAAACATTTCCTATTTGTTTTTATCTTATCATTCTGTCAGATTCCAATCTATATTTGATTCCAACTAAGTAGAACAGAGAGTAGGAGGGATAAAAGAACAGAGAGTATGAGGAATAACAAAAAGAACAGAGAATAGGAGGCATAACGAAAAGAACAGAGTAGGAGGGATAACAAAACGAACAGAGAGTAGGAGGGATAACAAAACGAACAGAGAGTAGGAGGGATAACAAGAAGACAAAACTTGCTGAAAGCTATACAATTAAATCAGCCGTAATATTATGGAAACAACTAAAATAAAAAATAATGAGTTTACATGTCCCAAAATCTTTTTGAATGATAAGAACTTTTGTGAAAATTATAGAAAACACACAACACTTTGTCTTACAATATGACAGCAAATATTCTGTTTATATTGATTTTCTAAGTGTAGCTTGGTACAAGGCCGAAATTATGGAGCACCCAGGGAGGATCAAACTCACTACTCAGTTGTAACTGTTTTAACAAGACAAGCTCGCCAACCATTACACCATGCCAAGGTGCCCAAATATTCTGTTTATATAATGAACTCATTTAGTCTATGAAGAAATAGCAGTAACAGATATTATGTCAATTGGTTATTGATTATGTCATTTTTTTTTTAAGTTTTTTTGTGATGAAGCATGTAAATAACGAATCCTACCACCCAATATTTTATTGATTATAAAACACTAATGATTGTGTCTTATATTTTAATTGCAAGAAGTTTTGAATTTGTGCTAAGGTTCCCATACAGTTATCCTTACTTTTAAAAAAAAATATGTTGTTTGCTCTTCAGCAAAACAATTCCGAGAGAGAGAGAGAGAGAGAGAGAGAGAGGACCTACCAGGATTTATTATTGGCAGATGTAATCTTAACAAGCATTCAGGCATTACTGTCAGCTTCAAGATAAATTGGATCATCAGATACTGGAATAAAAGAGTTCAACAAATTCAGCCAATTTATAGGCACCAGCAACAACACACACATAGACACACACACATATATATATATATATATATATATATATATATATATATATAATATATATATGCTGGACAGGCACAGTGGAGTAATGGATAGCCGCTTGGATTGAGTAATCAGAGAGCCAAGTTCGAATTCCAGTTGAATCCATTATATTCACTTAAATGCTAATACCCTTGAGAGAAGTATTAACCCTCTTCTTCACCCTTCAGCTATGGGTAAATAGCAGGACAGACTGGGTTCTATAGACTTGGATAGCAATTGGTCTAGGAGAAGGACAACTCTGAATTCAAAACCTGCAGAGGGTTGTTTAGGGACCTTGTGACATATAGTGAACCAGGTCTCTATATTCAGCCCTTTAAAAAGTGTGGATGGTTCAGTACAAAACCTTCACCACTATAATCAAATCATATGTGCTGGAGTCGTTTTCTAGGAACTGATCTGCTTGACTCTCATACGTCGAATATATATATATATATATAGAGAGAGAGAGAGGGATAGATAGAGAGTTGATGCAAGTTCTAAGCTAACAGTTTCTTCTATTATAATTCTCACTTGTAGAACTCTCTTCCAGATTCTTGCTTCCCAGTCAGTTTTGATCTTCAAGATCTCTAAATGCACTGTCTTTATCTTCTGTCTTAGTTCTTTACCAAATTTTTTGAAAGAATTTTTTAAAATAATTTTTGCAATCTAACCAAATATCTGCCAAGAATGGTGAAACATTGTAAAAAACTGGGCATAAATTAACTGTGGCTGAATTAGCTATTAAAGCATTTTTTTAGGTATTTTCGTCATAGTGAATTATTTTCTCTTTTAATTAAAGTAGCATATTTTATGCCAAACAAAAGTGTGGTCAGTTTTGTTATGCATTGGTTGTCCACCATAATGAAACTGACCAAAGAAAAACCCTATATTTGAATTTGGCTTGATTGCAAAAATTATTTCCAAACATTCTTTCAATTAATTTTGAAACTACCAGGATCTCTTGTTAATGCACAGGTGTAGTTACAACATCAACAAACCCAGTCCAATGAAGTCCCAATGGATGAAACACGTCACAAATAAACGTTTTCCATATATACATATATATATATGTGGAAAATATCTTTATCTATAAAAAGCAGGATGTGTGTGTGTGTGTAATGAATGCAAGGCCACAATTTTCAACAGATTTGCACCAAAATTTACATGCACATGCTCCAAGTTAGTGGGAAGGCCAAGACTGACATTGCATTTCCCAACACCCATTGATAGTGGAAATAATCAATTTTTTCATGCTTCTATGTCAGTTTTCATGTAGTTTGCAGCCATTTTGTACTGGCCAGAGTGAGAGCCAATAGCTGGCTGCCATGAATAGGCAAGGAAGATTCTATTGGCCAGCATGAGAGCCAACAGCTGACTGACATGAATGTTAACTAGCATGCTAGCATGCAAAAAAATCGATAGCTGTATTCGTCACAAGTGGGAAAAATTTAAATCTGCATGGAACTTTACTCCAATTGGCTCATTCGCTTGCTTAAACTCAATGTTGATTCTGATTCTGCAGAACTGGGTTAGGTGTGAAAAAGTATTTGTTGTTAACATTCTTTTTTCATTCAGTTTTTACAGTTACGAGTCCTTTTTTAAAGCTGATCGTTTTGTGTTCATTTTGTTTAGTTCTTTTTTCATAACAGATTTAATGTTTAGTATAGAGCTTAGAAAAAATTCGCAGTGTGAGATAGTCAAGAAGTAAGGCATGTAGCAACATCAGCACAGCAAAGGGCACTCCTTTAAAAGCAAGGAAGGGCAAAAATATTTTAAGTCAAGTGATAGCAATTGCTGTATGAGTCTTACAATTTTTGAATCAAGCACGGGCAACGCCAGGCCATGCTGCTAGTATATATATATATATATATATATATATATATAGAGAGAGAGAGAGAGAGGATACAGCAAGATTTATTATCAACAAATGTAACTTTAGCAACAAACTCTACACAGAATGTATTGATGGCAGAATCAGAAAGAAACTTGAAAGAACATGGCTGTTGCTATAAACAAGAAGAAAGGACGAAACATTAATTGTAAAAAGACGCAATGCATGATGGTAACCAAAAAAAAAGGACAGCCTAAAGTGTAAGTTAGACATTGAGGATGTCAAAATCAAACAAGTGCGGAAATTCAGCTCTCTAGACAGCCCAATAACAGACACTTGAAAGTGTGACACAGAAATTCAAAGGTGCATATAAGATATCGTAAAAGATACTTTTCACAAAATGAATGAAATACTTAGGGATAAAAAAAGAAATAAAGAAATGATTGCTGGAATGTTAGGTAATGTCTACTCACCTATATGGCTGTGAAAAGTTAGACAGTTTCTTTATAAAAAAAAAAAAAAAGAATTCAGATAAGCAAGATTAGGTTCTACTGACAAATGTTGAGAATACGACTGGACAAAAACGCAAAAAATTTTTTAAGTTTTAAGGAGAATAGGAATTGCAAAGAAACTCTGGTGTTATAACCAGAAAGTGACAAGTGGACATCATGGGTGGGGTTACAATGATGAAAGAAGGTTTGGAGAATTTGACACACATAGGACAGGATAAAGACTAGAGAAGCTGGGAAAAGTTGTGGGTAACCTACTTGACAAATTTGGACAAACAGATAGAATATCAAGTATCACAGTGGTAAAGAGGGGTTTTAAAGGTGTAAGTATTGTTGAAAGCGAAAAAAGACAGGAAGCCGTCTAGAACTATGATAACCATACTTTGAAGGGATGCATCACTTAAAATACTTAAATTTTATTTATGTGAAAGCCTTACTATTGAAGAAATTGTTTGTTACTGTCAAACCATTTATATATCAACCATTTTCCCATTGCAGATCCATCACAGGTTCCATAAAGAGTTTAACATGATTTTTGGGCAGTTTAATGTAGGACCAGACAAAAGAGAAAAAAACAATGTGTCAAAAGTACCTTTTGTTCTAAACACTGCTAGTACCATATACCCCACCTTAGTAATTTTTATTGTCTTAAAAAGCTATTTTTAAAATTTTACTAAAAACATAATATATGAAGCTGAATTTATACATTTTTTTCTTGAGAATTGACATCAAAAATCTTAAACACTACTTATCTAATTGTCTATTTACAAGATTATTAATTTATAATCTATAATTCAGCATAACTATATGACAAATGTTTGGTTTTGTTCTGGTCTTTTTTTTAAATAACTACCTTCCAAAGTATTTTTAGAATTTTTGATAAAAACAAAATATATGGATCTAAATTTAAACTGTTTTTCTCACAGTCACTGACCATAACTACCTCAGATTACTCCTTGTTTTCATATTCCAAGGGGGATTCATTGCACTATTCAGTTTCAAACATTATAGATTTATTAAAATAAAAACAGCTTTTTAAAACAATAGGAATTACCAAGATAATTATGATGTCAAGAGAAAAATGACAGGTTTTTTTTTAATGGTCATACATTATTGTATATTGACTGGTCATAAAGTTATACATTATTGTATATTGACTGGCCATAAAGTTACACATTATTGTATATTGACTAGTCATAAAGTTATACATTATTGTATATTTACTGGTCATAAAGTTACACATTATTGTATATTAACTGGTCATAAAGTTATACATTATTGTATATTGACTGGTCATAAAGTTATACATTATTGTATATTTTTTTTTTCACTAACACTTTAATGTATATTGACTAGTCATAAAGTTATTATTATTATTTTATTTTGAAATTTACTCATTGATACATTATACATTATTGTATATTGACTAGTCATAAAAATATACATTATTGTATATTGACTGGTCATAAAACAATGTTATTATTATTGTATATTGACTAGTCATAAAGTTATACATTATTGTATATTTACTGGTCATAAAGTTAGTTATATTATTGTATATTGACTAGTCATAAAGTTATACATTATTTTATATTGAGTGGTCATAAAGTTATACATTATTTTATATTGAGTTACTATAAAGTTATTTTATTAATTGTATATTGAAATTAGTCATAAAAAAATACATTATTGTATAATGAAAAAATAAAATAACATTATTGTATATTGACTAGTCATAAAGTTATACATTATTGTATATTGACTGGTCATAAAGTTACACATTATTGTATATTGACTAGTCATAAAGTTATACATTATTGTATATTGGCTGGTCATAAAGTTACACATTATTGTATATTGACTAATCATAAAGTTACACATTATTGAATATTGATTTCTTCAAACACTTGTCCTCATTTTGGTTGTTAAAATCAATATACTTTTGGATTTCTAAGATTAGGACACTTGTATAAACAGATAACTATCTGTTTATACAAGTATCCTTATAGTGACTATCAGTGCTATTTCACACATGCTTAAAAAATTGTTATTGTGGGCCCAATAAATAAAACAAGGTGCTACCAACAGGAGGATGAGAACACATGTACAACTGGGTTGGTTTAGTTGATTTTCCAATATGTCAATTCATGATGATTGATTTAATGTTGAAATCTTTTTTTTTAATATTTGAATCTATAAGCATTTACTTGGTCCAGGGATAGGTAAATATTGGTTGTTTATATTTACGTCAATAACAAGTCAATACCTAAACAGATCAAGAAAGCAAATGCAGATATTGGTTTAAAAAATGGAGTGCAATGATTTTAAGCTTAACCTACAGTAACAGAAGTTTATTGATGGAATCACTGTAAACTATTTAGACTTTTTTTATAAAGAAATATTTACCTTTTACTCTTGGATTAATTTACATTTATTATTTAAGACACTGAAGCAAATAAATGTTTTATATTTTTCAAATTTGCAGTCTTTTAATTTTATCTTTATTATAAAAAAACAACAATTTTTGGGGAAGCAAAATTGACAATAAAATGTCATTATTAAAAATGTTACCATTGAGTTAATTTAATATTTCCTTCTGTAATAGTGTTCTTCATAACAATGAACATATTGATTATAAAATTTAATTTTTTAATGAACAATTTTTGTTTTCCTATGAATTTCCTAAGGTTAGAGATATCACCTTGGTCTATAAGCATGTACTTGGTAAGTGGCTCCTTAGATTGGTAGGATGTCTCAACACCCTGCAAGGGATGCAGTCATTGGGCTCAAAGCCCCATTGACAGGACTGTGCACTTGTAGTAAAGTACATTTATAGAATGGATTGTATTGTTGTATTAACATGTACTTTATTTACAAGAAAAATAAAGTACACCATACAGTATGGCATATTTCTAGCCTTGATAGTTTATTATTATGATTACTATTGTTACATCTGTATGTATATTTATATATGTACTCAACAGTAAAGTATTTTATTAACTATGGTATTTAAACAGCTTCATGCAACAGAAGGTTTGATAAATATCTGTATACCTTACACACACACAAATGTATATTTAGGCAGCATATCTTCATTCAAATGTTTCATTGAATAATATAGACATATTGTGTCTACTTATTTTTATACTGTTCCTTTCCAGTTGTCTAATCAGTTTCTTGATGTTAAGATGATATTATCAAGCAAATATGCCATAGTTTGTTTTTTTTCTAAGATTATCTGTCATATTATTCAAATCCTATATATATATATATATATATATATATATATATATATATATATATATATATATGGAAGATATTATTTGTGTCATTTTTTGATGTATGAGGATCCAGTTGTTCAGTTCTTAAAAACATTGATTTTGATTGATCAACTCTTTATGGGTCATTTAATGCCAAAATTTAATTTTCTTGGGAGCTTTGAAGTAATAAAAATATGATATATGTTATTCTGCTTTCACAATTAAATACATGGTAGATGTTACTTAGTTTTTGTGTTTATGTGGACATAATTGCTTCAGGCGGTGATATGCGTGTTTTATGCTGTAGTTTTGTTGAAGTTATATTTTGGAATACATTTTGATTTCTTTTGGAAATTACAGGATATTATATGGATTAATGCCGTCAAAGAGTTCTTTCATGTTGGTTGTTTGGTTGGTTGATTTTGTTTAGCAGCATATCAACACCCACATGGGTTATTTAATGCTGAAATCTAAATATTTTGAACACAATTTTATGGTTTCAACTAAATATATTTTTAATGCAATTGTACGTCTTCAATGATAGATAAAATGTATTGTTGGTCATTTTGCTTTAAAAATGTATTGTTGATCATTTTACTATAAATGTATATCAGTCTTTTTTTATATAAAAATGTATTGTTGGTATTTTTACTATAAAAATGTATTTTTATACTTTCATAGTGTTTTGTTTTTGTTTGGGGGAGGTCACTAATTTCCCATAGTTGGGACCCTAACAGGTGCTTCCACCCCAGGTCAGTGTAGACTTGAGAACAACAGCAATTAAGAGGTGATTCCATGCTCCTCAAAACCTCCAACCTCCCAATCAGGGGCCTTGCTACCAGATGTAGTCTATTGTTATCTTAGAACCAAGCAGCCAGACTACCACACATGTGCAGAACCAACCACACTTTTTGGAAGAGTCAAACAGAGAGAATTGGTGCACAGTGTGCCACAAGGTCCATAAACAACCTCAAGTGTTGAATTCAATTTTTCCCTTCTCCAAGACCAGTTACCATACAAGACTATAGGACACAGTCTTTCTTGCTATTTACCCATAGCTGAGGGGAAAAAAGATGGATTCATACCTTTCCCAAAGGTATTAGTATGTAAGTGAATGTAATGAACATGACCTGAATTCGAACTCGGTTCTCTGATTCCTCAATTCAGGCTGCTATCCATTACTCCAACATGCCTCCATATATATATATATATATATATATATATATATATATATATATATATATATATATATATAAATAACACACACACATCAACACATTTATTGTCTTCAAATTTTCATTTCAGCCTATCAATTTAGGCTCAGAATGTAACCCAGACACAATTCACCATATGGCTCAATTTCCTTAACATCTCTTTATTATAAAGCTGTTCAATGTTTGTGTAGGTGTGGATCAAAGATTTACATTATCTTTGAATGCAATAAAAATTTAATTGGAAATCTAAGCAAATTCTTGGATAATCTATAAAATAAATCGGTAAGGGAAGTGGGCATCATGCCTGCAATAAAATCCAGACTTTGAGTTCCTCTTGAACTATGGCATCATACAAGGTCATTTGTAATAAATAATTGTAAGGCTATCATTGATTTACTAGCTAAAAGTTTATTTCTTTTCTGCTACTCATTCTTAAATGGTTTTGAAAAGTTTAATTTTATAGAATGTTAACATAGGTTTTATAGGGAAAAATTTCTGCTAATATTTATGAATAAATGAAGATTATTAAATGTATTGAAAAACTAGAAGTCGGAACATGAGGAAAGATGACTTCCAAAAGAAACTAGTAAGTTTCACTAAAACAAGGAAAAGAGTATTGAACTGTTATGCAAAATCAGTACTCCTATATGACAGTGAATTCTGGACAATTTTCTCATAGATGAAGAAAAAATTGGAAGCAGTTTATATAGGAGGATGCTGAGAATTCTATGTACAGAGCGTATAAGCAATGAAGAAGTCTTAAAGAAAATGGAAACAAAAAGGATGCTTATACTCAGAATCGGAAAGCGACAGCTGAATTTTTTCTTAACAAAATGAGAAAGGAATGCTTGGAGAATTTAATACTCACAGCATATATTGAAGAGATGAGAAGAGGCAGTAGGCTACCTACCTGATGAGCTTATATGAATGGTTGGTAGAATGGTGGGTGGGAGAAATGGCAAAAAGACAAATACTACTAAGAGCTGCAAGAGATAGGAAGTTGTAGAGAGCCATGATCACCTACATGTTTAAGGGAAGATAGCAAACTGGATTAAGAAGACTCAAATATATAAGTATTATCATGTTTTGGTTTTTGTGGTAATAAAATAAGTACATCTGATCTCCCCTCTTGCTTGTAACCATCCACTATAATAAAATAAATGTTTTCACTGCTAAAGCTGAATTAGTCAAATAAAGCTTGATAAGCTTTTACTTAGAATTTTTGCTATATTACAGTTTTCATGAATTAAGTAATATTGTAGTAATCATAATATTGGAATAAAAAGGTGACAATAGTATCTATAATTATTGGAACACTCGAAACTTTCTTGGGAGTCCTTACAAAAGACTAGAAAATCAGAGGAAGAATTGAAAGTATTCTAACAACAGTATTATTAAAATCAACAATGATACTGAGCAGGGTGCTGGAGCTTGGAGAAGATTTGCTGAAATTTTATCCTCAATGAGAGATGCCAAATACTACTGATAGGAAATTTCAGATATAATTCTGGCTATGATTGGAAGCAAATTTATCAAGAGATAGAAAAGAAAAAATAAATTAAATAATATGAAAAAAAAAAAAAACTAACCTAAATGATGGAAGTGGTCAATAGAAAAGCCAGGAAAAGAAAAGTGCTTGTTGAAATAAAAAGAAACTGACAGATTGTAAACAATAAATATATTAGGGGGTTATTTTTGATTGGTCAGTTTGTAAGAGGCTTTTTTGGTCCTTGTCTGATCAAAAACAGGAACCAAGGGGAGATAAATAAACAAGGCAATAAATAGAAGCTACAGTGAACAGATTATTCATATTTGAAAAGATTTCATTTTTAAACTTGTATTTATCTTTTGTTTTGTTAGGGAAGGAGTTCAGTTATTGAATATTTTCTGGCAAAGAAAAGGGAAAATATAATGACAAGAGGGGGAAATAAAAAAAGGAAAGAAAAATTGAAGGAGAGTAAGATAAGAAGTTGGGAACAAAGAAAAAAATCTTAAAGGAAAAATGAAGTAAGAATAAAGAAAGAAAAGATATAAGGGCATAAAGAAGAGAAAAAAGAGGAAAGGAAGTCAGAAAGAAGAATGTAAAAAAAAAGGAAGAATAAAGAAAGGTAGGTAGAAAGGAAGCAAAAAAAGGATAACGAAAGTAACAAATAAGAAAAGAATAAAGAAACAAAAGTGAAAGAAAAAGGAAGTAAGAAAAGAAAAAATAAGAAAGGAATAAAAATCTAAAAAGGGAGGAAGGAAAACGGAAGTAAAAAGAAAACAGGTAAAAAAAAGTAAGAAAAAAAAGAAAAGAATAAAGAAAAAACAGAAAAAGAAAATAAAAAAAAAAATGAAAGAAAAAAATAAGGAATAAAGAAAAAGATAAAAGAAAGTAAGAGAAAAGAAAAATAAAGAAAAAGTCAAAGAAAGGAATACAGAAAAGTATAAAATTCAAAAGCAAGGAACAAAGTTAAATTTTCAAAATATAAAAGGGAAAAGAGGAAAACTTTTAGGAAAAAAGAAAGAAGCAAAAGAAAGAAGGAACAGTAATAACTGACAGAGAAAAGATTTGTGAAGGTAAGAAATGATAAATTTAAGAGGAAAGAATAAAAGAACAAAACAGGCAAAAGAAAGAGGGAGAGAAATGGAAGAAGGACAAAGAAGGACAAAGATGGTGGTATAAATTAAAAAGTAAAAAGAGAAACTGTAAAAGGATATACAGCAAAATCATGAACTTTGGAGAGACAAATTATCAAAGATAGAAAAAAATAATCAAAAAAGAAGAAATAAAGAGGAAAATGTTGAATATCAAAGAAAGTTGTCAACTTATTTTACATTCATTCATGTTTGATGTTTAGATATGCTGATCCACCTCAGGATATATATATATATATATTTGTGAATGACTATGTGTTTATAGTATTGTCATTATAAGTGATGTGTGTGCATGTGGAAAGACTTGGTCATTAATTCAGTATCTCCTGACAAGCCATGAAGCACCACTATACACTCTTCTGCTTGAAATAATTATGGAAAGAACAATCAAACCCATGATTTTGATGCACTCTGAAACAATTAGAACCAAGCCCTTTTCTTTACTGTTATTTCCCCTGATGCAAGGCCCAAGAGCCATTCAAGGTAGAGGATTACTGACTGAAATCATTGTAAGGGAGCAGGAAAAAGAAGTGCATATCATTAGGACTTGTAGTATAGATATTGATTGACACTGGATTTGAAAAGACTAAGATTGTAACTGTCAGGTTAAGCATTCTCTTGGGAGTTTGTTCCACAAAATAACACTTCTGGGGAAGAAGTTGTTTGGTTGGAACTTGCTCTTTACCAAAGGAACATCAAAGGAATTGGGGATGATTTGCTACTGTGAATATGGTATGGCAGGTCCTAGCTGTGAAGGAAGGTAACTTGACTAAACATCTGATATAGTAATAGTGATAGAATACCACTAGCACTTATTGTGTATATATATATATATATATATATATATATATGAAAAGTGTATATAAATATAAATAAATATATATATGTATAATTATTTATATATATATATATCTTTGAATACTTATTAGAAAGCGCTCAATATCAGAGATAGAGCTAACATATATATATAAGTGCACATTGAAGTCAATACCCAGAGGCAACAATCTGTATTTTTGGTCAACTATTTATATATACAGGTTAGTGTTGCATTTTGGGTAGTCTATTGTATTATTCTAACAGTTATTTTGATGGCTATTGTGTGGAAATAATTGTGGATCCGGATGCAGATTTTGGCTATTTATAGTGTTGTTTGTTAACTTTTTTTATTTATTATTGATTATTTTATTGTTGGTTGCTATTATTATGTTTAATTCTGTTTATGGTGATTTTCTAAGTGTAGCTTGGCTTGTACTCATGAACTTGAGAGCTGTGGCCCCATATCCCTCATGGAGTGTAATGGACTTAGGCGCTTTGACCTCATACTCCTTGGAGGGTCTATAGGACTTGAGAGATCTGGTCCCATACTCCTCATGGAGTCCACAGGACTTGAGAGCTGTGGCTCCCATACTCCTAATTGAGTTTAAGGGTCTTGGTAGCTGTATTTTAATAATCTTCATGGAATCAAAAAAATTGAGAGAAAAAAAAAAATGCACCTCAGGGAGCCAACAGAATATGTGTGTGGGTGTGTAATGGATACAAAGTGGAGTATCAGTTTTCTATTGTTATTAAGTAATAAACATTTTTGTTGTTGTCATTTTTGGCTGTTGTTATTGAACCTTCATCAAATTGAAAAAAAATTGAATGACCCATGTATTTTTAATCTACAAGTGGAAACTGTTCTTATTTCATTGTCCATGTCTAGGAATATCTTCTCTTATTCTTATTTAGTATTGCTCAGTTATTGCTTGTACTGAATCCACTGCACGACCCAACCCAGGAATGTCCCCAAATTTACAATCTATTGCTTTAATGTATGAGATTACTCCCACAAAATTACTTCATATTAATATAATAATCAGGAAAATGTATTTAAAGTATCAAATATGAAAACTTCTAATAATTATTAACAAAATCTACCATTTTTGACAGTATATTTAAGCTAGTATCAATTTGATTCAGTTGTACATAAAATGGGGGATCGATTTTCTGTTGTTATTAACTAATAAACACTTCCCCCTATAGAATTACTTCTTTTATGTAACCATCTCCTTTCAGTCATCTTTGGCTATCCCAATACACCTTCAGATGTCAGTGTCACACTTTCTGTCCTCTCTTAAAACACTTCCCAGATATTTAAATTGTTGTATTTGTTTGATTTCGGTATCTCCAATTTGTAATTTGCATGTTGGGCTGTTCCTTTTGCTAACAACTATACATTGTTTACTTGCAGTTGAATTAATAAATTCTTCATGACAGTTTTATATTACAAAGTATACTGTAATCTCATACAGCCAACTGCCAACCTGAGCCACATACTTTTTTTAATCCGAAATAGTAGTTGATCTTCTTCTATGTGTTGTGTCCCTTCAGGACATTGGAGATCATAGCTTAACTTTTGGAAGACATCATTTTCTCTCCCAATAGACCTTTGGATTTCATTGTTGCACTTTCCATCCTCTGTTGAAACACTTACCAAAAGAACATGCTACTAGAAACAGACTAAACAAGAGAAGATAAGTAGACTCCTCTTTATATTAAAGCAGCAACCGAGTACTAGACACAAGGATCTGCATGAATATTTAACAAAAATAATTTAAAATCTATTTGAAATTTGGTAAATTAACAAGTATAAAATGTCTAGTAACTTAATAACTATAAGTGAATAAAAGTTGAAACTTTGCAGATGAATTTGATGTTTTTAAATGCTGTATAATTTTATTTTTCTCTTTAATTTATAATGTAATTAAAATATGATTTTAATTTGGTATCCACTCAATAAAGATATCATATTTTATTAATCATTTTCAATAGAAAAATGTTTTTATTCTTTTCTTGAAATTGATTGATTCATAGAATATGTCCAAATAATGTGTCTGCTATAACCTGAATCTGTCTAATTTGTTCATTTTACCAAATCTTAATTTTTATAGATTTTGAAAGTTTTTCTTCACAAACACTACAACCTTAATACAAAAATATAAGAAGTCAAAAAGAACAAGCCAAATAACCAGTTGAAAGTTATTAATCAAAGTCAATGATCTTATGATAGCCAGACACCGGATCAATAAATTCAATAGATTTACTTGAAAAAATGATGATCACCTCTTCATTGAATAATCTGACTGCAAATGAACCTGGCCTAAAAATCAATTCTAATGATTTTCATACATTTGTTTTGTACCATTTTATATTGTCATTTTCTTCCTTTTGTTTGTTATAATAAATATTAGGATTGTTAATATAATTATTATCAAAAATTAGTTTTATAATCAATTTGATTTTTTTTTTTTTTACAATAAGGTTCACCCTGTACAAGGCCCAGAGGCCACTTGAAGTAGATGGTTACATTAAGGGGTTGTTTATATGGATAGCAGGGGAAGAAAATGGTTAACTCTAGACTTGAACAAGTTAAGATTCTAGTGATTGGGGAAACATCCTCTTGACAGTCTGTTCTATAGGGCAGTGGTTCACAGGAAGAAGCAATGATGTCTTTTGATGTAAGGATTTACTAAGTGTGAAAGAATATAAGAAAAAGAAAACATTATTAAGGAGAGAGAATAATAAAAGAACAAGAATTAAGAAAACAATGATTGACATTGCAAAATTTTGAAGATCAAAATTGACTGGGAAGGAAGAGATTTCCACAAGTGAGAAATGCAAGAGGAGAAACTGTTAGCATAGAACTTACAGTCACATCGAGCCATTTCAACTGTAAAATGATGAGACCCCTCTGCCAATCTAGTACTGCACTTAAATTCATAAAATCTAGGTACCAAAGAGGAAAGCTGAACAATTATCATGAAAGTATTTCTAGAAAAGAAACAGGGAAGTTAGGTTATGGCAGTGAGAAAGCCAAGATGCCAGGCCAGAACCAGTAACATTGCAGATTCTTCTTTGGATTCTATCAAGAATCACTAAATACTTGGCAGAAGCACCAAACCAGATGTGACAGCAATATTCAATGCATAGACAAATGGTAGATTTATAAACGTGTAAGATAGATTCTGGCAAGAAAAGTTATTTGGCACAATACAGTAAACCAACTTTCCTTGCAGTAGATCTAGCAATTGATTCAATATAATCTTTCCACTTCATGTTAGTGGAAAACGTTAACCCTAAAAGATGAAATGAGTTCCTCTGCTGAAAGTTAGCAATGAAAAAGAGCAATTTTGTTTTGGAGGCATGAAAATTAACAAGCCATTCCTTTCTCCAGTTAACAACAAATTGTAGATCAATTTTGAGATCAGCTGTCAATTTCAATAATACAGGAGGTCAATTATCACTTGTGTTACCTGTTGATACCTGAGTGTACTTTCCAAACACATTCACTCACTCAGCTCCTGTAGACTCCCTGTGTAGTATGGAACTACAGCTCACAAAACTGTTAATGGGTAAATGATCAAAAAATGTTATTTTTGTGCATGTGTCTGTGTTTAAGTTTTAGATTAGAATCCACCAGGTACAAGGCTCAAGAGCCATTCAAGTTATACAGTTAGTGGTAAAATGGTAATGATGAATGAAGTGTATAATATGAATGAAAAGGAAGGCACTAGGAAGTTAGGATTATGAGGATAAAAAGGATAGATGACAATTGATTTGAACAGGTTAAGAAGTGTTCAAAGAGAATTTGTTCCACCAAATGTCAGTTCTATTTTTGTGCCAACCATTATGAATAATTATTTATAATCAGTTTGATTCCTATTAATTTAATGTATAGCTGGCCACTTGTATTCAAGGATACCCATCTACTAGAGTGGCTAGCCAATCCCTATTGCAGATGCTTGCTCAAGTGCATTTGTTTTTATTAAACACCCACAGAGCCCACCTGTGGTTTATACTACAACTATGTTGAGTAGACCTTAGTTACAGTTTCTGGGAAAGATCAACAATTTGAACAAGGCCAGCACACTCAAGCCCTCAGCCACAATGACTTGTGACTTTGTGCTAGCACAGCTATCGATTGGGTAGACAGAACCCAGTTTCATTCACAAGGGTTGGGTCAACCCATGGTATGGTTTTCAGGCACTTTCCAAAGATGCCACATGCTGGGATCGACCCCTCCAGTTTAATAACATCAGGAAGTCTCCTTCCTTCCTGACATATTGACCATGGTGAGATTCAAACCCGGGTCTCATGGTCTCAAAATGTAAACATTCTAGCCACTCAGCCACGTGCCCAATTTAATAACACAATGCTATTATAAGTAATTTATTACTTCATTTGTATCACCTATCCAGACTTGTTTATACCTATCAACCAGCAGTGAATATATTTCTTCTTACACTTTCCAAATCTCTCTTTTAACGCCAAAAAAAATAATTTTTCTTTTTCAAATGCCATGTCCCTTATGTAGGTGATCATGGCCCTCAACAGTTTTCTTTTTTTAATGCAATGTCTCTTCATGGTGTAGGGGTCATGGTCCACCACAGCTTCCTTTTCTTTTTTTAATATGTCTCTTCATGGTGTAGGGGTCATGGTCCACCACAGCAGATTCTGTTTCTTTATTACTGTGATTTTTTGAGAAAGATAAGTGTAGTGGTTTCCTTCTCCAAAGTTTGGAATTCACTGTTTTTCCTTCTCCTAGACCACCCAATGCTAGAGAACTCAATCTACTCTCTTGTTTAAACCATAGTTGAGAATTAGTACAAAAAGAACACAATTGAATAGTTAGAACTTGAACACGGTCTATCGATTTTAATTTCTGAGTCAATTTTATTTATTATTCCTTTTTTTTTAATTAATAGGAGTAAATAAGTTTACTTATTGTCTGGTTCACACTCCTCCGCGGCCTTTTAAACAGGAGTAGAAGTTTAACCCTTGTTTCCTGTTTAGGATTAGGTTTCCAGTTCCTTCTAAAATCTTATCACTTTACATTCTCTTTCACTCCCAGTAGACCCTTGCATCTTAGTGCCATTATTGCCTTGCTTGAATTTATTAAAAAAACAAAATAAATAAATATCCATTTGCATGAAATGAAAATGAACACTGTATATTTTGGAAACAGTGCACGCTATTTTTATAGTCTTTTATGGGGTAAATCAAAAAGTAGAGGAAATTTCCATACAACACCATTAATTCCACTGATGAAAAATAAATGACTGTCACTTTTCAACATAATCCTCTCAACACCCCCCACCCCTCAAATGATAATGCATTTCTGGTATTGTTCAAGAGGTTTCTTCATTCCTTCTGAAAAGAAAGTTTCCAGTTTCTCACAAGGTCACATCTGCATTGCTTGTTTGTTTGGGTACCCAACACACACAAACTTCATGGTACCCCAAGTCATCATGCACTATAGCTTATTCAGATCTGTAGTTGCTGTCCACAGCTAGCACCACTTTTGATTCTTCAGACTTACCTGATCAAGACATCCACTTTTTGAATGTGTTCTGTGCACAATATTGATCATATCTCACTTTAAAACATTCTACCCTCTTGTGAGGAGGTATGGTGGAGTAATGGATAGCGGGTTGGAGTGAGGAATCAGAGAGCCAAGTTCAAATTTCAGTTGAATCTTTTACATTCACTTAAGTGCTAATACCCTTGGGAAAGGTATGAATCCTCTTCTTCTCACCCCAAGCTATGGATAACTAGCAGGACAGACCAGGTTCTATAGTCTTGGATGGCAACTGGTCTACCGCAGAAAGAAATGGCAACCTACTGTGGGAAAAAATCTGCTTTGTCAGTCATGTATCAAAAGATACATGATCACCTAAACATGTATCACGAATGGCACATAACTGACTGACCCTCTTGTGCATCTTTCACTGTACCAATATCCACCAATGGATCTCTACAGGTTTGATTCCATCTGCCCACAGAGAAAGCACACTACAGCATGTTTTTCCTCAATGGTTTAATTACTGAGTGGATCATCCATACATCTGACTTCATTGCTCTCTGTTACCCAAATGAACAATGGAAAACTACATGCAGTTAGCTATCTGTTATCACATGTACACACATAATGTCAGGCATAAGCCCCTGCCTATTGTTTTTACTACATAATTTCAAAATTGCTTTTGCTTTCTGATTTATCCTTGTATAAATGGCCTGCAGACCCTTGTATCTATCAATGATACATTTTCTTTTTGTTATATTTAAAGAATAAGCCATGATTTGAAACTAAATATCATTGTGTTTTTATAATTAGAATATCAATTGTTTTGTATTTTAATCATATACTTAGTGTACACGTTTCATGTGTCCCAATTCTATTATTTGTTCTTTTGTTATTAATAGCTGGCTACTCATTTCTGTGAACACCCATCTTCTAGATTGACCAGCCAATCCATCTTGCAAATGCCTGCCCAGACACATTTGTATTTTTTCAACATCCACAGAGCCCTGCATATGGTTTATACTGCAACTATGCTGAGTGGGCCTTAGTTTTAGTTTTCTGAGAGTGAGCACATCATCTGACATGACCAACAGTTTGAACAAGACCAGTACACTCAAACCCTCAGTTACAATGACTTATGACTTCATGCTAGAAGTGTTATGATAAAACAATCTTCAGGATGGCTTGGATTAGTAACAGAAATGTAGGTGCAGTTAAATATATGTTTAGCTTTATTCAGCAGACATTACAATAATGTGGACTGGAAGTGGGTCTTCTAAGAGCAGTTTATACCTGGAAACACTAAAGAGCTAAGGGGAACATTTAGCATGCTATCTAAGAGTCTCAGTACAATCATTGATGACTTCCAAATAGTTTAATCTCCCCAATTTTATTTAACAGGGCTTGGGTCAATCTGAGGTGTCCTTTTCATGTATTTCCTAATGCTGCTGCATGCTGTGATTGCCTCCCCAGATATCCAGAAACCAAACTGACTCTGGTGGGATCTAAACCCAGGTCTCATGATCTGAAAGTAAATATTCTGATCACTCAGTCACATGCTTATTTTGTTATCAGTTGCAGTCAAAAAAGAATAATTTTGGAATGAAAAGTAGTATTTTTTATTATGAGACTCTTTTTGACATTTTACCATTCAAAGAATTCAGTGCCACCAAATTCCTATCAGTCATAGATTTTTTTTTTTTGAGATGCTATAACCATATTTTGGATCTCTGCTGTTTTAATTGAACACTTATTTGTTTGTTTGTTTTTCTGACTTTCTGTTTTTGTCGGTTTTATTCTAATATGTTTAAAATCACTTTCCAATTCAACTGAGTGTTTTTGTCTCTGTTCAAATTAGAAAAGATAAAACTAATTATTTGTCATTGTTGGAGAAATAAGACCAAAATATTCTCAGAACTCTTGTACCATGTTCCATATTCTGCTTTGAATTATATTCATTTCACTTGGAATGACTAGTCCTTCTTCACGGTCTTGAAAAGAACTTCAGGTATGTTCCTTATACTATCATTCTTCTACATAGCTTTGTAATTTGTCCATTCTACAGATTTTGTCTTTCTTAGCTGATATCATTATTGTTGTGGCGCACCCACCTTCTGACTAAGAATGGACTGATCCCTCTACGATATAGGACAGTGCTAGAGAGACCAGAGGAGATAGAGATCTGGAGATCAGGTGACCGTCTCACTTCCGTCTCTCGACCGGAAGATACCGTTGGACTGTAGACTCTTGCTGATTGTTATTACTAATCTGCGTTCATTATTACTAATCACTCTGTTGTTAAATACCTCTTCAAATATACCAGTATTTTTCCCTACATCTGTGTTTGTCTTTATTTGAATACACACACGCAGGACACTCCCAACATCTCAAAAATTATGGACAGGACAAAAATCATTAACCTTCTTGTAATGCTTTTGAGCTACCAATGCTTAAAAAATTGTTTTTTATCCTTACACAGGATGTCGTGTTTATGCAGTCAAAGGTTCTGTTAGAATTTTTCATCTTTACAGGTCTTAAATGTAACTTTGTACTTTTTTGATTTTATTTCTCCAGAATCAACTTCTTATAATAGCAAATTATCTTGGTCATAAATATTGAAATACAAAGTGTTATGAGGAATAATAACCACACCAGCCTGAAGATTCCAAAGGTGAAACTGCAGTAGCATGGTGAGGTAACTATATCTTTTTAAGGTTTGGTTGGTTGATATTGTTTAGTAGCATATCAACCACTATGGGTTATTTAATGCCGAAATCAAAATTTTTTGAACACAATTTTATGTTTTCTACTAAATATATTTTGAGAACAATTGTATGCCTTCAACTACAGATGAAATGTATTGTTGGTCATTTTGCTATAAAATGTATAGTTGGTAATTCTACTGTAAAATGTACTGCTGGTAATTTTCATATAAAAATGTATTGCTGGTATTTTTATACTTTGATAGTGTTTGTTTTTGTTTGGGAGTTCATTATTTGCCCACAGCTGGGAGTCTAACTGGTGCTACCACCCTGGGTCACATTGGAGCTGGGAACAACAGTAATTAAGAGGTGGTTCCATGCTCCTCAAAACTTCTAATCTCTCAATCAGAGGCCTTGCTGCTGGATGTAGTTTATCATCATACCCAGGAATATAATGTCTTTGGAAAGACATATTTTATTTTTATTTTTAATATCTATATATTTTTTACTATGAATATCTCACTCTTTCTTGTTAACGCAATGGTCTTTGACATTTCGAAAATGATATCTGACATTTCATTTTTTTGAAAGTATACTCTTCTATAATTATATTAATAAATAGTGGATGCAGTTAAAAATGAGATTTCCTGATTACAATACTTAGAATTTAAATCTATCTTCCATGTCTTTATCTCATGTGAATTTTTATTCATTTATTTTTCTTTTTCTGGAAATAAAAATATAGTATTTTTCTATTTTTAATGCAAGGCTTTCTTTTCATTTTTACATTCTCTACATGTCAACTCAAACCTTTCAGAAGGTTTTATTCTATCAAGGAGAAAAGTTCTGTTCAGCTTCAGTACAAGGAGTAATTATTCTTTTGTTCATGTTAATAAAAGACAACACAAAGGTTAGTTGATAGTTTGTTTTGTCTTTTCCATATTTCTAACATGATAAGTGTATAACCAAAGAAATATTTAAAGAAAATTCAGAATCCAAAGAATATGTTGACAGATTTCTTTCCCCTGCAAGGTGGGAATGTTAAATGTTTTTATCGTTTTAACATAGCAAATAAATATTTTTTAGTTTAATCCCAATCACCAAGCAGATCTACACATATATTTCAACTAAAATTAAATATCTTCATAAACCATTTCATCTGTGGTACATGTTTACGACTTAAGTTATTTACAGAAATACAAAAAAAATCTAAGATCAAATTCCAGGTAAACGATTCTAAAGTTCAAAATTTAATCATCAACTAATATCCTAACTGCAAGAAATATTTAGTAGATATAACAACAGAACAGAAATGTGGGAGAGGTGAAGTAGTGATAAAGACAGTGGGCATTGATACAAAACCTGAATCCTTGTGGGTCAATCAGTTATGTGGCATGTGTTATACATGCTTAGGAAATCATGTATCTTCTGATACATGATGATGAGGCAGATTTTTTTCCCGCAGTAGGTTGCCCTTTCTTTCTGCGGAAGACCAGTTGCCATTCAAGGCTATGGAACCGGTCTGTTCTGCTATTTACCCATAGCTTGGGGGGAGAAGAAAATTATTCATACCTTTCCCAAGGTATTAGCACATAAGTGAATGTAATGGATTCGAGTAGAATTCAAACTCGTCTCTCCGATTCCTCAATCTGAGCTGTTCTCCAACCATATTTTCTGCTAAAATGTAACTGAGATAATTGTTTTATCTTTTTAATATGGGCTCAAAATTTGAAGTAATATTCTATATATGGAATTTTTGAGACGAATAATTTTTTTTAATATATACAGCTTATGATATAACAGGTGAAGTAAGTGGTTACATATCTACTGCATAACTCTATCCAATCAGTTTTGTCATATCTGTTTAATATATACAGCTTCTAATATAACAGGTGACATAAGTGGCTGCTGATATATGTTTTTTTTGTGTGTGTGTGTGTGTGTGTGCACCCAAGGTAAACATGTTTCTCCTCAGTTTCCTATCCTTTGTAAAAAGAAATGAAGCTCTACTGTTAGAAGTGTTAATGTTTTAATGCTTGAAAATAATCATTTAGTAAATAAGATTTAATTGAAAACATGCTCTCAGTATATAATTTTGCATTACTTTTTTACATTTGTAGCTTTATTAATTATTGATTGGTTATTATTCTGCTGACTTAAATTTCTAATGTTTCTTTTGCTCCTTGATGGCAATGTTACTGACTATATTTCACAGACCTTTTTTCCTGTTCACAGGAATAATTGGTATGGACTGTTTTATAAAGAAATCAATCCACTCAGATGGTTTTAGTCTTCGGTGGAAAACTCTTGCCTTTATTAAATTTATGGATCAGTTATTTTCTTTGGAACTCACTCAATAAAGATATAGAGAAATCAACAATTCCAAAGGATTTTTAAAAAATATTTTTTGAGATTCTGGTTTTCCTGATACAGCTGAATTGAAGCATAGTCTGGAATTTAAAATCTGTATTTGTTTCATACAATATGGAGACAGGCGTGTACGAAGGTGAGATTTTCCTTTATCTGGTTTAAAGCGGTTTCCTTCTTGTGAATTTTTCATTCTTCTTGTGAGTGATGAAGAAAAACAGAGCAAAGAATGAGGTTGAAAGCAATGGAAAGAAAATTTTAAAAATGGTTAAAAATATGGAATAAAAAAATTAAAATATGAAGATAAAAAAGAAGAAAAGAAAAAATAATGAGTGTATGAATGAAAGACTAATAAAACATTTTTAAATTAAAAAAATAAAATATACTGAGAAAAAAATGAATATCAGTTTTGTAAGAAATAAAAAGAATGAAATTAATGAAAAAACTGAATAAAAAAAATAAAAAAATGGAAAAAAATTAATCAACAAACTAAATGAAAGTAATGAAGGAAAAAAGAATGAAATTAATGAAAAAATGAATGAATAAAATTAAGAAAAATGAAGAAAAAATAATGAAAGAATCAATGAATGAAATTAATGAATGATAAAAATGAATGAAAATAATGAAAAAATTAATTAAGGAAATCAATGAAAGTAATGAAGAAATGAGTGAAGAAAATTAAGAAAATGAAGGAGATGAAAGTAATAAAGAAAATCAATGAAGATGAACAACAAAGTAAGAAGATAAATAAAAAGTTAAGAAGAAAGAAAAAGAATGAAAGAATGTCTTCTAAAAGAAGGAGGTGAATATCAGGATAGCAAAATAGTTGTCAGTATGGAAAGTGGAATCGGTTAGCTGAGTTCAAATTCTAGCTCTGTCTGTTACGTTCACCTCAAGAAAGGCAAGAATCCATCTCTCATCTCCCTAGCTTCATGTTAGATAGTAGGGTAGACTAAACTCTTTAGCCCTGGGTGGCAATGAGTTGATGAAAAGGAAAACTGTATTCAAAACTGTGGAGAAAGCAATATCTTTCCCAAGAAGATATGGCAATTCACAGGTAATAAAGAAAAAGGCTGTCAAGAGCCATAATCACCTACATCTTGGAGGAAGATGGAATTTAAAATAATATAAAAAAGGAAAATGGATGAAGAAAAAAAGAAATATTGAAAACAAGAGCACTGTAGGAAATTCCCAAGCAAAGCAAATATTTTTACTGATTTTTATTTTTTAGAATGGATGTTGCCAAAATTCTGCTGATTATATCTTCTTTTGTTAACAATATCTTCTTATTTTATTATAGGGACTTTCACACTATTGAGGAAAATGTCCCAAGTTAGTTTCTTGTTTCTCAATGAAAAAAAACTCTTAGACCCTTCTTTCTGAAGGAATCTCATTACCTTGGGTAGTATCCAAGTGTAACTTCCTGCCAAAACATTTCAGATAATCAGAAATGAAATTTAAAAAAATAAACATTTCAAGCCAAAATAATTTAAATTTCATTATTTCATAAATAGTTTTGTTAATTAAAAACTGGACATTGAGATCAGTTAAGAAAAATCAGTTAGCAAAACTCATTGTCCTTTCTCAGGCTAATGTTTTCCACTGAATTAGAATGATTATATTGAATAAATTGCTAAAATTTCTGCTAGGAAAGTTGCACCTTTAAATCTACCATTTGTCCATGCAGTGAACATTGTTGCCACACCTGGAGTCATACATCTGAAATATATATTGAGATTCTTGATAAAATCCAAACAGGAATCAGCAATGTTATTGGTCTTGACCTGGCATCTCTGCTTCAATGACTTTCCTACAACCCTAATATAGCTTCCCTCTGTCTTTTCTATAAATATTTTCATGGCAATTTTTCTAATAAGCTTTCTTTCTTTAAAAGTTGTTTTTTATCCACCACCCTGCAAACAAATTGTAAATATTGGAAATAGTTAAGATTTTATAGAGACTGTGAGGTATTAAGGTGGCTGTAGTAAGAATGGTAAGTAAGAATGTGTTGTTTTGGTGTAAGGAATACTGTTGTATGTTTGGGTCAGTAATCGTGGCTAGCTAAATCTAAGTTTAAGTCGTCCTGGGTATGATGATAAACTACATCCGCGTCCTGGGTAAGAAAATAAACTACATCCAACAGCAAGGACTCTGATCAAGAAGTTTTGAGGAGCATGAAACCACCTTTTACTTGCTAGTGTTTCCAGGTCCACCCTGACCCAGAGTGGTAGCATCTGTTAGGGTCTCAGCTATGGGCAAATGATTACCCCCCCCCCCCCAACTGGGATCAAAACACTATGAAAGTGTAAAAATAGGTTTTAATACCAGAAATACTTTGTAAAAAAGAAAAATTTATTATCAGCAATACATTTTTGGAAAAAGATATTACCAGCTATACATTTTTGAAGAAAAAATATTACCAGAAATAAAAATTTTGTCAGCATTAAATAACCCATTGAGGTTGATATGCCATAAAACAAACCAAACCAAACCAAAACTAAGTTTAAGATAAGACAGATTAAAGACCAGCCTTTCCCTATCCCCCCACTTTAGCCTTGTGCCACATTTTTTCTTCTCAAAATAAATATTACTTTCCTTTTTGGTACCTATCCTTTTTGGAATCCATCTAATCTCCCCCGCCTCAAAGCTATGAGAGTAATAGCAAGGCAGACTGGGTCCTATAGCCTTAGGTAGTAACCAGTCTACCACAAGAAGAAACAGCAACCTACTGTGGGAAAATCTTTTGCCTTGTCAGTCATAAATCGAAAGAGACATGATTGCCCAAGTATGTATTACGTATGGCACTTAACTGACTGACTAGATTTGAAATTCTGCCTCATCATTTTACTGTTGAATTTGCTAAATGCAAGCATAAGTTCTGTTCTAATATTTTCTTTTACACCTCTTAGCTGTTGAACTTTCTTCTTGATTTCCTGCCAACTACGATCTTCCATAAATTAAATTCAATGTCAATCGTCATCATGTCTTTCTAAACTCTGTTCTTTTATTGTGCTTTCTTCTCAGCAACATTTCTTCATTTTCTTTCACAATCAGTAATACCTTAGTCTCAGAAAAAAAAACAACTATGTTGTAATATTCAAGTAATTCCTGAAAAGTAAGGTAGAAACACTTACTCATCCAACATATTTATTACTCTAGAAATAAAAATTTGTGCACATGTTACTAGCATGACAATGCTAGTTTACTATGTAGTTGCCATCAAGATTGATGCTTTCATTTCATCAGTGCTAGAACACATACATATTAAGGCACATTCCAGCTACAACAAAGTTCCAAAGCATTTATATGGCCTTTCCCATCCTACAACTCCTTTCCTCCCAGACAAAACATTGCTAGCCTTTTGCTGCTCTATTGTATTTTGATGGTAGATGTCCAGGCGAACTATATTCCTAGGTTCCACCAGTCTTGACCTTCACAGCTAGGACCCACCAGGCCACATACTCCAAGTTGATTCATCCTCATTCCCTTCATATTCTATTGGTAAGGAGGAAATTCCACTCAGCTTCTTCCAAAGAACTGGTCTACAGTCAAATCAGGCTGAAAACATTTGTTTTTGATCAATCACTGAAGTTAAGCAACATTAAGTCCAGTCAGTACTTAGATGGTGAACCACTTAGGAACACCGAGTACTGTAGGCAACCTCCTACAATATATTTCAGCTTTAAATAACTCACGAATACTTTATAGAACAGACACCTGAGAGGATGCTTTCCTGTCACTATAATCTTAATCTCTTCAAGTCTAGGGTCAATTGTTATCTATCTTATATATCCTCATAATATACACCACTTGCTCTTTACCTACATGCTTTTACATCAACCTTTACCTTGAGTGACTCTTAAGTCTAGTATTGAGTGAGCAACAGTAAAAAAAATTCTCTTTAAAAACAATGTGATATCAATTGACTGGAGCCACCCTTGCACTTCTACAACAATAGTGTCATTTGTACAGAACCATTTCTCTAACAAATACTGTTTGTGAGGCCCAAATAGGTGAAAACTTGAAGGAGCCAAATCAAGTCTATGCAATGGATAAAATATCCCAAGCATATCACTGGAGCCATTCTATTATCAGGCTGACTATGTGTAAATTAGTGTTATTGAGCACAGGATAGTATCCTGATCTCTTTTGCTGAATGCCTTCACTCAGTATGTGCAGTGTTTCATAGTACACTACTTCCTCGATTATCCAGGCACCTTGGGACAGGTTGAAAAAATATGTTCAGATAATTCAAAATTCTGGATAATTGAATAGCAAAATTATCAAAAAAGCATAAAGAAAAAATCATTCCCTGAAAGAAATTTAACATTTATATCCTCAAATAATATTTTCAAATGTCTTGTTCAAGGTTATGTCCAGTTGATTCTTTTTTTTGTTTTTGAAAAAATGCATCAATTTTTCTGTTTTTGGTTGGCCTCACATTTTTATATCACTAATTCTTGAATTTGGATTAAAGTAGATGTATTTGTAAGGGTTCTAATTGACTTAAACATTTGTGAAACCATTGTTTCAATGTTTGAAACTGGACATTATGGCTGTTCAATGTCAACATTATCATCCTCCTCCTGTTCAACATTTTCCTGTGCAGTTATTAATCCAACAATACTCTGATAATTCAAATGAATATTCATTGTATGAGAATAATGAAGAAATTAACAAGAACTAATTGAACTAATTTTACCAGCATTTTTATCAAACTTTGAGCATGAATTTTTCTAAATTCCCAAAACACTTATTTGAGATGAAATATCATAATGGGTTTAGTTTGGATAATTGAAATATTTTTGGTTGATTTCAGTTTTTTTCTTCATTTCCCATCCAGATAATCAAATTTCAAAAATTCAAGTTACAGATCATTGAGAAAGTATGTCATTTCTGTTTGTAAGTTTTCTCATCCTTGGCATTTACCATTTGTATCCCAAAATATGGTCAAATCAGTTTCATCTCTGACTGCAAGAGGTTTTTGGGTCAGTGTCAAAAGATACTTCCAGATTATGAAATCCATCTTGGCTTCTTTAAATTTCTTACATTCAGACTATTTTCTTCATCTTTGTTGTTGTCATCACATTTCAGCCATTGCACCCTCCAGCCTTCTTTCAATGCAGATAACATTCAGGGAATTTCAAGCTGAACTCTTTATTTAATCTACAGTGGAGGAGGGTTCTCACTCCACTGTCCACATCTTGGGATATCAACAAACTAATTTTATATACAGTGATTTATAAAAATATTTTTATATGATACCATCAGTTCAGTTAATAGAGTCATGTGACAGAATTTAGCATATAAGTAGGGTGTGTGGATGGTGTGATGGATAAAAAGAGAAATTGAAGAGCCGAGTTCAAATTTCAATCATATTTGTTACATCCACATGATTACTCTTGGGAAAGGTATGAATCCATCTCTTCTCCCACCCCCAGCTATGGGTAAAATAGTAGACCATGTATCTGGCAAAATCACATTATTTAAAAAAAATTGTTAAATTCAATATTCACTTACAAACAAGAAAAGAATTATTCTTACAATCGAAAATATGTTTTAGCTTTAAATAACCAGCAATGGATTGATAAACCATAAAAAACAAATCGATCAATCAATAAATAGTGTGTAAGTGTGTGAACACATTGTTTAGTCTTAATGAAGAAAAGTCCTAATGTCTGTTTTCATGAACAATTGTCTTTGAATTATAGGGAATACTTTAAGACAGTATAAGTGGGCATATTTGTAACGGTCGCCAAACTCAGGAAATGTTCCTCACTGTCTGACATGTGCCAATTAGAACTTTCTTCTTATAGACTGTGAGAAAATGATGTAATTGTTTTTCAAATTCATTAGAACAGTCCTGAGGGTCCTAAAATTGCTTCCCACTGTTTGGATATTTTTACTTATACCACAAGAACCAATGCGCTGAGTCAATGTACAGAAATTATATTTGCACGTTTCTTTCATTGGCATGGAAGTGTAAACTTCTAGCTCTGTTTTCCAGTGAAGTCTCACAAGGCTAAGATAAGAGAATGCATGGAGTTATCTTAAATGCAAGATAGTATGACATCACAGACAAGGCTGGAAAGAAGAAGCAAAGATATTTTATGATACGAATAAAAAAATGGCATGAAGTCTGTTTGCAATGATTCTGATTTGCTCATAAAACCTGATGAAATGTTCTCAGGAAATTTTCTTATTTCTTGCTGTTTTAACCTAGGAAGGGTTACTGAATGAGGAATAACCAAAATGGAGGTTGAAAATGAAATGATAATCTTTATATCATCAACAAAAAACAATACTTGCCAGCAGCGGGAAGTAGGTAAAACACTGCTAGTGGTTGACTACTTAGACAGCATATTACCCCCATTACAATAGTGTCCAACATAGCATATTTATGAAGATTGGGACATACCCATTAGTGTTCATTGGTACAGTATATAACACTTGCTAATCCTTAAGATCCAAATAACTCAGTGCCTGGATCTGTTATAAAAAATTTAGTATCAGAAATAAGGAAAATAAACACATAAGTAGGAGTCTAATATATTAAGGTTCTGCCTGTTAATATGGCATTCAGCTCTCTTTCTCTAATTGTAAAAATGTAGCAGACTCTCATAGGAGGATGCTTTATGTTTTTATATATATATATATATATATATATATATATATATATATATAAATATGCAATAAAATATGAGAGTCAGAGGTATATATATATATATATATATATATATATATATATATATATATATATATATATAACAGTGGAGGCTTGTATTTGTACTAAATCGGTCCTAAAATAGGTTCGACGTACAAAACGTTAGGAACTTGATATAATAGGTAATGACGCAGTAATCTTATTATGGTGGCTGATACTTTCATATTTGACTAACGGTCAACCGATCGACTGTCATCCAACATTGACGACCCTTGATTCTCTTACTACTCCTACTTATTATAGGTGGGAGAGTCTATTAACTATAGAATAGGTGTGTTTCACCATAACATAATCTTATATCATTCCATCAACCATGATCAATAAAAAATTGTTAAAATCAAAATTCCATTTAATATTGAAAATCATTATAGAAGAGATTTTTCCATTTTGTCATTCAATTACCTATTACTTTATATTGGGGTTGGCCACTATTCACTGGAAATTTAATTTAAATATATTAAGGTTCTGCCTGCTAATATGGCATTCAGCTCTCTTTCTCCAGTGTGCCTCTCTAGTAGACTCTCATAGGAGCTGCTTATTTTATTCATATATATGTGTATGTTTGTGTTTGTTTGTGTGAAACTGCTGCCATCAATAAAACTATTGTTAGTCTTAAGAAGTCCCTTGTAGGGCTGAAACACATTACGGAAGAGATTTTTCTATTTTGTCGTTTGATTACCCATTACTTTATTTATTAATAGAAATTTTTATTGTCATCATTAATAAACTTTCTAGCTGTTAATATTCCCAGAATTGTGTATCTTTTCATTGACATGGATTTATCAATTCCTCTGTACCATTAGCCTCAACTAATGACCATTATTTGCAGTTGTAATTTATCTTATTTCATCAACTAACCAATATTTATCATAGCCATATCAACGATGTCTAACCCATAAATGAGTTATTGCTAGCAAGAAAAACTGGAGAACTTGGAGAGGGGAATTAACAGGAGATAACTGACATCCATTAGACATGACACATGGAACTAGAACAGTCTACCCCAGCGAGCAAAATAAAGGGTTCATTTTGACATTCTAACCACTTGAAGAAGGCCAGAGCATACAACAGCCAAAATGTTGTGATAAATATGGCAACAAAGATGAGTCTGAATAATGTAAATAAAGTCCAATTTCATATTAGGAAAGCTTGATTATTTAAATATTGGGTTCCAACTGATATTGGGGATAAGGAAATTAGTCTGAAGGATGTCTTTAAATGATAAATAATCAACTCCTGAACTATCATGTTTGAATATGATTAACTAATCAACAACAAAAGAGAGATAATTCAGTTATGGATGCCAAAAGGAAAATTTGATATTATTATCATCATTCATGATTGAAAAGCTTCTTATAGGTGATCAGAATTGGTGATTGATAAAGAATCATTCTTATAAATCTTTCTCAACCTAAAGATATTCTTCTTAAATATTACATCATTATTATATGCTAATAAACTGAGACTAATATCTTCAGCTTGTCTGTTATAGTCACAGAATTTCAGTTTATTGTATCTGTTTAAATTCTTCAAATAATCTCTATATAGTTGGTACCTTCTGACATTTTTAATTAAAAACTTTTAGAAATCCTTATGATATAGAATTCTTTTTCCACTTTGCATTCTAGAGGATAAATTGTACAAGGTAACATTTTCACTGCTGTATTGTTATAGCATTATTGTTTGGTTATGTAGGCCCATTTTGAAAAAAATAAAAAATTGCTATTTAGTAGAAGTAAATAACTATAAAAATGCTAATGGTGATATATTCAACAAATTTCCTAATGCCAGATTTACATAATTTAAAAATTTAATGAATTATCCAAAACCCCATATTAGAGGGGTGCTCTCTATTCTTAGGCCCCTGATAAAACTAAAAAAATAAAGATATAAGAACAGAGGAGATCTGTTCATTTTTCAGATTTAATATGGGTTCTTTGAATTAATTTCAAACACTTTAGAGTATTTTTTGATAAAAATAGTTTGTTTTTAAAGTGGGTCTTTTAAATTTGATGGGGGTTTCTCAAGGGGCTGCACTTACATTTTTATATACATATTTTCATGTTTTACACTAAAAATAATATCTTTATCTAAAAAAAAATCTTTTTTTTTTTATAGAAATTTGGGGAGGTGGGGGCAAAAATATGGGGCTGAGGGGACCCTTTGAAAATAAAATATATTAAGCCAGGGGCATCTTAAAACAATCAAATACGTATATATATATATATATATATATATATATATATATATATATTTATAAATATATAAATAACTATTTGGGCAGCAATCTTTGAGATAAAAATCTCATTAAATATAGCATTTGATTAAAATTTAATTAATTTTTTTAATTAACTGTTCCAGCGTTCCTACATTTTTCCGTTTGCTTGGAGTGAGGAAGTGTAAAACTTGTCCATATTTTCCATTGTTCCAAGTGCATTAGGCCACTTCTTTAGTCATTCTCAAGGAAGCTTGTTTTAGGTGTTGTTAATTTCTTTTCATATTTTGACTGTTTAATATGTATTTTATTTTTGTGTTGTTTTGAATACTAGTAGGAACATTTATTCCAAGCCTTCACATATTCAACACAACTTGAATTTGAGTGAACATCTTGTTATTTCTTTTTTAAATTTTCAACATTCCATTCCCACTGTTAAATAAGCTGAGGTTTTAGTAAACAGATTAAATTAATATTCAAATATCTCTCAAATACAGAAAGATGTTTCTGGTAATTTGAAATTATATAAAAATTTGGTAAAATTGAAAAGAATGATTTTTCTTAAACCTCTTGATTAATTGTATGTAGATAGATGGTTTTATAGCACTTTGATCTAATAAGTTTTTCACAGTGAGGCTTTACTGATTTTTAATAAAATTCAAAGAAAAAGCAACAATCCCTCTCTTATACAAACAAAAATTTCATTAAAAAAAATGACAAGGTGAAATCAAATTAAAATTTTTCTTGTGCTCAACTATAAATGTTTTATTTTCTAACACATAAAAAACTAAACAACTGTCTCTCACTGTATATCCAAGTGCTTTCAGCTATTCTTTTAACCATTATCAAATTTTTTTTTTTTTTTTTTGAATCTGTAAATTTTTTTATATATATATCTATAAATATGAAAATGAATTTTTAATTTTCCAAACATAATGCAGCAATATTGTTATATATTATTCATAATTGATCCATTATTGAGATTTGATTTTTTTTTTTTTTTATTATTAAAGCTTCCATTATTAGTTATTAAGTTTAAACAAAAGTTTGACAGTAGATTTTTTTTAAAAAGTACCAAATAGATTTAGGTCCCCTGTTTGTCATTGTTGTAAATTGTGGCTAGTCTGTCTTCAACATTTAACATATGTGTTTTCATTTAAAGTCATAAGTTTTCCATTTAAAATGGCAAATATTCATATCAAAAAAGCAGATATGATTTTACATATCATATGCATGAATGGTAATGGACACAAGGCTTAGGATATATCAGATTGTGTTTCTAGATCTTATGGAACTGTATTTTCTGACATGTCATCCAAATATTTGCTGTTTTTTTATGCATCAAAAATGCTGAAATTGGATTCATGGCACCACAGAAATATGGATTTTTGGGAACAAGATCTGCTGATAATTTCTATTTCAATTATTATCTACAGGATAAAATTTAAAATTAATAACTCAAAAATAAATATTTTTTTATATATGTTTATATGTTAATTGTGTGTGTAATTGAAAAAGAAACGGATTTAAAAAGTTTTATTATGGATATTTCAAATAATAATACACATATATATATATATATATATATATATATATATATATATATATATAAATACAAAATATCTTATAAAAAACATTCATTTTCTTTCATTTGGTAATGGTTAAATTCAATTTTTATGGGAAAAAAAATGTTTTAAAAAGAAAGAGCTATGAACATGAACGTCTTTTTTTGCATAATTTCTAAGGGTATTGGGTCCAAATTTTTATAAGAAAAAAACAGTAAAACACAATTAACAGCTTAAATATAAATGCTCAATAAAAAGTTAGAGAAAGACCTAGTCAAACCTAGAAGAGATTTCAAATATACCAAGGTTTTTGCCTTATAATTTTTCTATATTTGTTTTCAGGAAAGATTTAATATGGCTAAAGAGGTAAAGATTTTGTATACTTATAGGCAATAAAAATTTTTCAGTATTTATTTCATAAAAATATTTATTTTTTAAAAAAAAAAAAATACAATACAACAATTGTGCATTGAGAAATTTTTCAAAACATTTTAAAAGGAACCATTTAAACTCGAGAATAATGAAACAAACAAAAGAAAAAACAGTTAAAAAACTATATAATCAAAAAGATGGGGCCTAATCCAAATTATAAAGATATTCTGTCTTGATTTTTTATAATTTCTGTTTTTGCAAAAGGCATAAATCTTTAAGGTTATTTAAATCTTGGGAATTTGTTTATAAAATATCATTGGTCAAATTCTTTCTTGGTAATTTATCAATTTTTATATCCTAATGTATATATGAAACTTTGTATTTTTATATATATATATATATATATATATATATATATATATATATATATATATATACAGTGTGGGGAAAACAAATATTCGTACACATACAAATTTTTAATTTATTGTTTTTCCAACTAATGAATAAACATATTTTTCATATAATTAACTGTACACAGATGTATATTAACTAAATATGCATAGAAAACAGAAAAAACATTTGATTTAATAGAAATAAATCCAATTTATCCATTTTAATGGGTGAAAAAAGTATTCGTACAATGCAAATTTCAAATTTTAAAACTTTTAAATTGCTTTAATACTGTGGATTATTCAAGTGGAATATTCTAGAATGTTTCAATAATGTTATCAGTAGTTATTTTTAGCTTAAAAATACAAACAGAACATTCTGTAATTGATATTCGTGCAAGGTTATCATCATGACAAGAGGTAAAGAATTGAGAAATTTGCAAAAAGAACTGATTGTTAGGCTCTGGAAAGAAAGTAAAAGTTATAGGAAAATCTCAGACAATCTGAATATTCCATTTACTACCATTAGTTCATTCATACAAGGAATAAAAATCATTCAAAACTGTTGAAAACTAAAGAACAGGTGCTACACAGAAGATTTCTTCAAGGTCTTTGAAGAAATTAATGCATCAAATTAAAGAAAATTCAATTGTTACTCAATAAAAGTTGCTGGATGATTTGCTTTCCCCAGGAATCTGTGTCACTAAACACATAATAAGCAATGAAATTCATAGGAACAATCTAAAGTCACGCTCCTCTCGGAAAATTCCACTGCTATTGAAAAAACACAGGGATGTGAGGTTGAAACTCATTTGTGAACATAAGGATAAGGAAAAATCATATTGGGAAAGAGTATTATGGACAGACAAAACCAAAATTGAGTTGTCTGGACATAATTCTAGAAATCATGTATGGTGAAAGATGGCGATGCTTTCAAACAAAAGAACATAATTGCAGCAATGAAATTTGGTGGTGGCAGCATCATGGCTTTGGGATGTTTTTCTGCAAAAGGAACTGGCAACATATCAGTAATAGATGGTAGAATGAATTCGACAGCATATCAAAATATTTTGGAAGCAAATTTAATGATTTCAGTTGAAAATCTTGAACTTCCTCCTGATTGGATCTTCCAACAAGATAATGATCCAATGCAAAATCTACAAAGAAATGGCCTGTTGAAAATAATGTAAATATCCTGAAATGACCAAGACAGTCCCCAGATTTAAATCCAATCAAGAATCTGTGGCATTATTTGAAAATTCAAATTCAAATCAAGAGCTCCAACCAACATCCTCGATCTGAAGAAGAATGGAATAAAATACCAAGTAAAATTTGCAAATCATTAATTGAGAACTACAAGAAGAGTTTGGTTGCTGTAGAAGTGAATAATGGATATTCTACAAAGTATTAAATGAAGATTTTATATTCCTTTTTGTATTGCATGAATACTTTTTCACCCATTAAAATGGAGAAATGGGATTTATTTCTATTAAATCAAATTTTTTTCTGTTTTTTCATGCTTATTTAGTTACTAGCAGTAGAGCCCGGCATTGCCCGGGATGTAACAAAAATTTGTATAGATCAAATATCGACCATCATAAAGACTGAAAAATAAAATTGACAAAGATTATTGTTTATAGGTTGACGGACATGCATGTCTTAATTAGTTTTTTTTTTTTTTTTGAATTGGTCAAACCCAAACTCAAACAAAAATATTGTTTTCAATCGTTATGAGTCTACCGATTGAATAGAATTTTATTATAAACAATTGTCTTGTAAATGGAATTTTTAAAGCATTCTGAATGTAAAATAAAGAAAAAAACTGTGCAAAACAATAAGAAAACACTACCTGCCAAAAAAAAAAGTTTTGTTGAAATCGGTTTTAAAAATGTAGGAAATTTCTCTTCCCATATATAAATGAACACACACACACACACGAACAAACAACCTGGGTTTTTATAATAAGTATAACTCAATATGAGTTGTCCCCCAAACTCATTCTGGCGACTTAATCGTGTTTTCAAAATGATTTCATGCAAAAACAATTGTGTTTTTCCCATTTTTGGTGCTGTCAGAACCACCTTATTTTAATTTTACGTAGTCCTGTGAAGTTTTGTTGAAATCAGTTGAAAATGTAAAAAATCCAGATCCAAAATATAAACATACAGACACACACACACACACACACACATCACACAAAAAAACACTTTTTATAATAAGTATGATTATGGGATCTGTGTACAGTTAATTATATAAAAAAAATGTTTATTCATTAGTTGGAAATATAATAAATTAAAAATTTGTATGAGTATGAATATTTACAACTTTAAATATATGAGATATATATATATATATATATATATATATATATATATATATATAGATGAGGACAGCAATTAGAAAATTCATATAATGTCATATAAGTCTATCTACTGCTGTTTTAGAAAAGTTAATTGTATCATTTAATTTGCCTTTGTGCTGTTGCTTCTGTCTTCCATTGAGAAGAGGATTGAATTCTGTTCTGCAAGGTAAAAATTCTATGTGTGCATTGCAATTCAGGATTGGGTTCAGAACTCTCCACAAAATTTTAACTTTTTTAGCTCTAACCAATGTTTGTTTCCTGACTATCCTTCCCATTTGAGTCATACATTTTGAAAAAAACCTTATGTAAAGAATTTTTTTTTTGTTTTTTTATAATTGATGTTAATATGGCCTGTGAGTATCAAATTCTCCAAGCCCTCTTTCCTCAGTCTCAGAATTTTCAACTCTTCCTGATTCTAAATACAAGTATCTTTTTTGTTCCCATTTTCCTTAAACCTTCCTCATTGCTCAAATGTTGTGTTGATGGTATCCTCAGTAGAATTTCCATTACAGTTTGGCACTTATGGCTTTCTAAATCTTCATGTTGTTTGTAGCTCTAAAGAATATTTGTCCCTTAGAATCCCTCTTAGTCTCTGCCCTGCCATCCATTTGCATAAACTCATCAGGCAGATTATTTACTGTTTATCTCTGTCCCTCTTACCTCTAATATGGTCTGTGAGTGTCATATTCTCCAAGCCCTCTTTCCTCAGTCTCAACTATCTCTTTCTAATGTTAAGTGTAAGTTTTCTTCCCATTTTTTTAAAAACTCATTGTCAAATATTCAATCTGATGGTATGAAAAGCATCCTTCTGTAGAGCTAGATCTCTGCCATTTCAGGTCTCCTCTTCATCTTGGAGGAAACCATCCAGTATTCATTGCCTTATAGGAGGATTGATATTGTTTCTGTTTTTCAGCAATCTTTTTCTGTTCACAGAATGACATTTTCCTGTTAATACCATTTTAGTTTTAATAATATATCTTTCTGATTAATTTCAATTTCTTTCTGGATTTCAACATCATATTTTCTGTTATTTGTTAAAACATTCACCAGAGGGAGCAGATACATAAAAAATAAATGAAATAGTATCAAAGCAACTCAGAAAAAAAGCTTAAGACAATTAACATTGATATTAAATCTGAACCTCAAATGCATATTGTGTGACTTCCTAAAATTATTGTTTAGTTATAATTTATTATGTCATCATTTTTTATTATAATAGACTATAAGTTTTATGTTTGAAACTACATTTTTTTGAACATTAAAATTTTTTGTTTGAAATGTTGAAAATTTGTATCATAAATTAATGTTATTTGTCTGCCTTTTCAACTAAACTGATTTTTACAGTATCTGTGATGTAACTAGGTGATGGAACCTTCTAATCTTAGGCTTAATGTTCTTTCTTTCTTAATTAAAGGCTTTTAAAGCTTGGACTGCCTTGAATAAAATTTGATTTATTCAAATTTTAGGAAATCTGATATTGAGATGAACATCAAAATTTTTCTTTTTTTTTTACCACTGTAGAGTCATAATGTATGGTGACACTGCTTGAACATTAACTAAAACACTAGAGTCTAAGTTCAATGGAACCTACACTCAGATGCAAAAAAGCTATAGTTAATTTCTATTGGAACAATATTTTACTAAAATCAAAGCTCTTTCATATTAATGAAAAAATTTAATTAATAGTTCTACAATCTTAAAAATGACACAGAATGTGCTTTGCAGGACACTGCTATTGAGCAAAGCATGAGTGATCAACTAATCCTGGACACTGAACCATGGAACAAAGATGGATTGGTGTTAATTTTTTGTTCCTACATTGACCAAATTCAAATGATGCAAATTTTATTTAAATGAAGATCAACATTGATTCAGGACCATGATGGTTGGTGTGATAGACTCAAAAACATCCAGCTAATATTGACTGAATAAAATTTAGAAAATATGATGTTCCAATTTGTCAGTGTATTATTTTTTATAATTTCTTTTTTATAAAATATTTCGATAAAATAAACATACATTATTATGTCAAACCCCATTTACAAAGAGATGACTAACAGTCTAATTTCATAGACCAATGTAATAAGTTCATTTTTAAGTTCTTCACATTTGTGGGCTTGTGTCAGATTTAGTAAACACCAACTACAATATCCTGATAAGAGCACTTTCAAATGTATTGATATTTAATATGCTAAGCCATTTTCTGTGTGTACAAATGTACAAATAAAATTGCCCTGAAGAGAGATGGATTCTGACAGGTCTCTTTGATCAAGACACACATCATATGAATGAATACCTCTCCCACTTTCAACAAAGACCAAGACATGTGGAGAAAGCTGTGCAATTACTCAGGTATACAGCAACCCTACTACCAGACCCAGTTTGAAGCCCCTAAACAAATAATTGAATCAATGAGAGTATTCATAATTGTTTGTAAGATTAAATTTTGAAGTTGTCAATCCTTTTATGATGAGCTTAAAATGATTTTTCCATATTAAATAAACAAAAATATTTAATCCTTTATTTTGATGCAGATTACATAACAATTATCAGGAAGGAAAATGCATGAAATCATTAATTTTGTTTTAAGTTCTGACCTGTCTTTATTAATACCCTTGGGAAAAGGATGAATCCATCTCTTCTCTAACAGCTATTATTCAATAACAATTTTATAGACTATATAAAATTTGCAGCCTTGAATATGCCAAATTAAAGTTGCTTTCTAGGAGAACCATTAGTTTTTTAAAAGCAACATTTAACCAAACAATATCATTTGATTAATTTTGGCAATTCAATTTATGATAATGGAAAAATTTTCAATATGTATAAGCCATTTTATTTATATATCCTGAAAACTACAAATTTTTAATATTAAATTTCATCTTGTATAAGGCTTGGGAGGCACTCAGGTCAAAATAGTCAAAATGGTACGACTTCCTGAAATTTGAGCTTATATATTCAAAAAAAAATATGCAAATTCAAAATTCAGTCACATGTAATTAGAACATTGTAAATTTAAAAACCAAAAAAGTTTGTGATATATCACCCTGTGTATGTGTGAAATATATAAATATATATTTAATTTAAAACAGAAAGTTCTGGTTTTATTGAAAAAGTACTCAATGTTATATAACAGAGCTATAAAAGTTTATATATATTAATAAATTGTATTTATTATCCTGAACCAAATGTACTACTGAAGTTTCATTTCAAATTTAATCTTCAGGTGCTGGAACTGATGATATTGAACATTAAAATTTAAAATGGTGCAGGATAATATGTATATTTATTTTTATATATATATATATATATATATATATATATTAATATAATATATATATATATATATATATATATATATATATATATATATATATATGTGAAAAGTGTATATAAATATAAATAAATATATAATTATTTATATATTTTATATTCTATTACTTATTAGAAATGTTTTCAATATCAGATATATAGTTAAATATTTTTTATTGGATAGATGTGAGTTTGGGACTTAAATTTGATGATTAACTCATTCTATCCAATTAAATATTTATATATATATATATATATATATATATTTTTTTTCAATACTTTATAATCTGACAATTTTCTCATTATTTTAAACATTATATTTAGCAGATACGTGCATTTGCGTAGTCATCCCTATTTTTTAAATCATGTAAATTTACATCTATTGGCCTATTTGAGAGTTTTCATAAAAATTTTTAACATGAGACACATTTGTTTTGTCAGTCCATCCCATTCAATGATATATATATATATATATATATATATATATATATATATATATATATATATATATATATATATATATATATTAATGAATAACATATCCTGCACAGTTAGTGGAATAAAATGGTGAATATACAATTTTAAAAATTTTTACAAAATTATTTTTACTTCATAAACTAAATAGAAGTTATTTTAGATACCCAACACCATGTATCTGAATACAATTTTTTTTTATATAGTTTTTGAACTGTCATATCAATATGTAATAGACTTGTAGTGATATTAGAATAAGACCCTGTCTCATTTACACCTGAACAAATAGCCTTGTATATCAACCTTTCTATGATACGAAGCATTCAAGTATAAAACAGTGACTCTCACACTTCATAAGAATTCTTTTTCTTTTTCATGAATTAGAAGAAAGAAGTTTGTTCCTTATTTTATTCATAATAGACAACTTTCAAGTTTGATTTCAACAGCTTAAAAATGCTCAAATGAATATATTATTATATTTAAAGGTAGATAAGAACCATTCCTTTTCCCAAAAATATTAGAATTTCCATAAATTTGGAATAAATTTATGGAGAGAAACTTGAACAAAAATAAAACAGGCAACATCGATGAGATTCTAGTAAGATTTGGTTTTGTCACCACACAATTTGTTTTGTTTTTTCTTAATATTCCCTCCTTAAATAGAGTTGGCGTCTTTAATGTCATCAAATATTATCATATTGTTTTGTTTCTTTTGCTTCTAACACAGTATTGTAAAAATTGTGTATAAGTGAGAAAAAACAGAGAGTAGGATGTTTTAGTAATCATTAAAGGGTCTGTGAGATCTTCATAAAATTTTGCACTTTGTGTCAGAAAGACAGATTCCAGAAATAACCAAATTTTGAATCTAGTTTATATTTTTTTAAGTGACAATTTAATTCACTCCGATGAGACTATAATTTGGTGAAACCAGTTTTATAATGACAGAAATCAACAGAGAAATAAAATGTTTCTATTGGATATTAAATTCTCTCTCTCTCTCTCTCTCTTTATATATATATATATATATATATATATATATATATATAAAACAATAAAATGTGATATGTTTGTAACTTGTAGAATTTGGAATGCCTAATTAAATAGTTGTTTTCATATTCAGTGGATATATACATTAACAAATGGAAAACAAAATAGTGCATTGTTGTTTTCATATTCAGTGCATATGTGCATTAACACATGGAAATAATCATTTTGTTATGAAATCCTCTTATTTTCATACTTTGGCAATCTTGGACTTTCATGCTCACAAAAAACGGAGTATGAAAAGGATGGTTTTTCCCATGACACTGCTTTTATTTTAACTACCTTCACTTTTTGGTAATGTTTATTGTTTTAAAAAGTGATGTTTAAAATTGTAATAAAGCCTAATCATATACAAGTGAATTTATACATTTTCTTTGTTCTTGAGAATTGACAATAAAAATAATATACACTCTTTATTAGATTGTTTATTTACATTATTTATTATATTGTTTATTGGAATGATTAACAAAACATCAGCCAATTGATTCAAAATTTATAAAATAGTAAATAATAAGTATTTCCTTATAGTTGATTCATATATTTTAATAATTTAGTAAATGTTTATAAATTTATGAATTTCTTTATAAATTGTTAAATGATAAATATTGCATTGCATTAGTTTTAATTGTATTAGTTTTTAGAATGTAAATATAAAATTATTCTTGTAAATAAACAATCTAATAAATAAATAGTTTTATTATTTTTTTTTGTAAATTCTCAAGAAAAAAAAAATGTATAAATTCACTTTCATATGTTTAAGTTTTTTATTAAAATTTTAATCATCATTTTTTAAAACAATAAACTGTCAAGGAGTAGTTAAAATAAAAGTGGTGTCAGGCAAAAAAAACGTCCTTTTGCACATCAAAATTTATGAGAATAATTTATGAGTTTTTCAAATTCAGAGAAGAGACTAATTGTTGTTTTTTGTTTTTGTTTTTTAAAATTTTTATCAGTTTCTAAGATAGCATTTCAAAAGTTAATTAAGGGTTGCATGCTAATCACATGTTATTCTGGGACAAAAGAACACTGAACATTCTAACACACAAAAGAATTGTAACTGTGTTCAACACCCCCAGAGAAAATAACAGAGCCTCATACTACTAGGATTTGTAATTTAATTTTTAAAGGTTATCTCCCTTGAATAATGAAAGCTGATTGGACTTTTTCTAATATTGAGAGATTGGAGATATTTTTATAATTTAAAAAAGTATATAATAATTACTTCGATTATTTTTATGTTTTTAATGATAAAGAGAAAATCTCAAAATAAAAAACTGTGTTCTGTATTGTTTTATGAACTCATTGTACACTTTATGAGTTTTTGTGCCTTGTAAGAGACCATGAATTTGATGAAACAAATTTAAGAATCTAATAAGAAATTAAAATATATCATTTAAAAAAATATTTTTTTAAATAGATAAAAATTGTAAAAGTAATTTTTTAATTTTTTTTTTCAAACCAGGTGCACTCAGAATAAAATTTACCCCATGTGCCTGCAAAAAATGGTGTGTCAAATCATGGGTATTCCCATGACGCTGCTATTATTGTATACACTTTTTTACTCCCTTGGCAATGTTTTTTTGTTTTAAAAAGTGATGATTAGAATTTTAATCAAACCCAAACAAATGAAAGTGGATTTATACATTTTCTTTATTCTTGAGATGTGACAACAAAGATGTTAAACACTATTTATTTGATTGCTTATTTACAAGAATAATTTTACATTTATAAGATTATAAAGATATATGAATCAACTATAATAAAATATTTATTATTTATCATTTTATAAAGAAATAAATATGAACAGAATCTTTTATTCATAAATTTATAAAAATGTCTCTCAACAAGAAAATAAACATATAACAACGAGTAACTGTAATTATAAATTTTAAAAAAAAATGAATTTTCTGGGCATTTCTTTCATTTGCTCTCACCACATAAATTTCACTAAAATAGGTTGAGGGTATCTGGATTTATATTAGAAAATTTATCAAGAAATGACAATAAAAATGCTAAACAGAAATTTAATTATATGGGAAGTTTTATACCAGATGATGGAAAAAGTGACAAAGAAATCTGAAGGTTTATTAGAATAGTGAAAATGCATTCTAAATGCTCAGTAAAGTATTAAGAAGCAAGAAAATTTTATTAGAAACAAAGAAAAAGAGTTCTGAATTGCTATGTCATCCATCTAATCTCTCTTATATGATAACCTTAATGTTGGACAATTTCCTCATAAAATAAAAAGGAGACTTGAGGTAATAGGGATGTGGTTCTAGCGAAGGATGCTTTAAATTTTAGCTTTTCGTAAGATGTGAACAACAAAATAAGTCTTAAAGAAAATGGAAAAAAAAAGGACACTTATACTTAGAATTGGAAAGATACAGTTAGAATATCTAGGACACAATCAAAACTCTTTATTAAACTCCTAATTAGGTGATTCTTCAAAATCTAGAGGGTGGCACTAAATCTTTGGCCTATAGTGAATATTTGGGTGGGATGTGTCCAGAAAGACACACCTAGAATATCTAGGACTGGGCATTTCTTTCATTTGCTCTCACCACATAAATTCACTAAAATAAGTTGAGAGCATCTCTTCCTTTTACATATTTTGATAATTTTGTGATTTTTTTATAAATTTTTCAATAAAAAATTTCTTCTCAAATGTATTTCTTTATAAATTGGTAAATGACAAACTTTTATAAAAGGTAAAAATAAATATTACATTATACTCAGTTCTTCTTCCTCTATACACAGTGTCCCTTCAGGACATTGGCGATCATGGCTTGCCATAATTTCCACTCCTTTACTGTTACTCTGCCATCCATTTACTCAAGCTTGCTATGTAGGTTATGTATTATTTTCCTCTGTCCCTCTTGCCTTTAAATCTGTCCTATGAGTATCACATTTTCAAAGCCCTCTTTCCTCATTATGTGCCAGAGAAATTTCAACTATCTCTTCCTGATGTTAAGTTTGCATCTTTGTTTCCATTTCCGCTAGAACTTCATCATTGCTCGTACACTCAGTTAACTGTATTCTCAGCATCCTTCTGTAGAACCACATTTCTGTTGCTTCAAGTCTCTTCTTCATCTGTGAGGAGATTTTCCAGTATTCACTGCTATATAGGAGGACTTTTACATAACAGTAAACAGTTTAGTACTCTTTTCTTTATTTCTAACAAAATTTATAATTTTGTAAATAAACATTGTCAAGTGAGTCAAGAATTTATACAGTAATATTGGTGTCAAGGGAATAACTGTCCTTTGGACACATTGTTCTTTTTTTGTTTTTTTTTGCAGGCACAAAGATTAAACATTGCTAAAAATTCTTTATTTTACATTCATTGTCACACCCTGAAATAGTTTTTATTCAAATATCACCATTTTTGGTGGGAAATTACAATCTGCTATTTCATCTTTATAATGTTAGCTTATATTTAAAATATTAATATTTTAAAAATAAATTCATTATTTGAAACCATTTTGTTAAATATTTTATCAATTTAAAATATGACAAAAATATAATTTAAAAATGGAATAAAACTACAAACATAAAATATTCTATGATTTGACACTTATACATAATGAGGAAAGAGGACTTGGAAAATTTGGCACTCACAGGACATATTAGACTGCCAAACGAGATTGTGTCAATAATTGGCAGAACAGAGATCACAAAAAGATCAAATTTACTAAGGACAACAAAGGACAGGAAGTTTCAAAATATCAACCATTACAATATATATAGGAATTAAACAAAAAGAATTCTGATGTCTGTGTAATGGTTAATATTACAAGTGCAAGGGAGATAACTATATTTATCTCCCTTGAAATGTTGATGCCAGGTGGTAATGTTTTTCCTTTACCCATGTTATTGGTATTTTGTTAAGTATTTTATTAAATAATACTGCTGTTGAAAGAAAAAAATCAAGCCTTAAAATCCCGGTGAGAATGTCTCTCTATCACCAGCAAAAGGTCTGTGTTTTTCTTAATTAAATAATTTATCTGTGCAGGGCAGCGAGTGCAGAATTTTATTAAAGCTTTAAAAACAGACATTTTAAATGTATATATAAATATATACAAAATTATAAAACAAAGTGACGAGATAGGAGGTATAAGGAAAAAAATTATTCTACATAAAGTTGTAGATGGAAAAAAATATAACAACAAACAAAATATCAAAAAAGATGTAATCAGTTATCACTCCTCGCTCTTCAGATCAAATTGAGGACAAATGAAATGTGCAACACAACTAAAAAAGAAGAGAAAACTTGCTACTGAGAAATCAGTAGTATAAATATAAATGTAAAGTTATATTTTTTCAATCCACCACTTATGATGAGTAATTTATTTTTACTTGACCTTTGTATATTTTTCTATATATAATTTTAAAATGTCTGTTTTTAAAGCTTACATATAATTGCTAATATTGTTTAATACTAAGTTTTATTTCTTTGCATAAATAGCGTATACTAATTTTTATTAAATTAATTTATTATATTCTCTTTTTAAATGGCATGTCCTTTCTTGACATAAGGGATCATGTCTCCCAACAGATTTTTGTTTCTTTTAATATCTGTGAATTGCCACAACCTTTTAGTAAAGGCAGTTGAGTAGATTGCCATTATGCTCTCCATACTTTTGAATTCAGTGTTGTCTTTCACCTATACTGGACATCAACCAAAGCTAGAGAGCCCAGACTATTTAACGCATAGTTAGGATTAGTGATGGATTTATGGATTAGTCAGGGTTAATGAGGGCAAAGATAAAGAGAACAGGCCCAATCAGAATTTGAACTCTCCTTCCCAAATCTTCTTATATATATATATATATATATATATAGAGAGAGAGAGAGAGAGAGAGATGTTTCATTGAATAATTTAGACAAGTTTTGTCTACTTATTTTCTGTTAGATCATTTCATATTCAAGTACAAGGTTTTTGGTGTCATTATTAAAGAAAGAGAGAAAATTACCGTGTTGATACATGTTATTTATTCCAAGTACTTTTGACATTAGCACAATGTCATCATCAGGGTGTTGTTTCTTTTTTCAAGACAAATATAGTAGTGTTCATCATTTTCAAAGACAAAATTACTGTGTTCATCTGAAAGTTAAAATTTTTTTACTAGTGAAGTTAAAATTTTTAATATATATGTGTATGTATATATACTAGTGTACCCTAAAGGAAACTTGATAGACAAATTCAGTGATAGCTGTTAACACATTGGCAGTAGACTTGGAGAAATGCAAGTCATATTGTTTATCCAAAAGAAGGCCATGTGAAGTGAGATCCTTAACCAATTTAGTACTGATTAAAGCCTCTAGTCCTTCACCAAAAAGAGGTAAAGACTAATAGGGCAATAACACTGTGTAACATGATTTTTGTCTTTAGGTAGCTATTTTCTTATGCCTAGAATGTATAAAGAAAGGCTAATATTTCCTTCAAACTTTGCTTTTGTGATGAGGATATTGATATTTCTGAAATTGACCTATTCCCATTAGGAAAATTGATGAATGTAAACATTCTCATTCACATAAAGTAAAAACAAAATGAGATATGATTCAAAAGTAATATTTATTTATTCTAGGATTACACAAGAACATTCTCGCTCACACAAAGTGGGAACAAAACGACATGATTCAAAAGTAATATTTATTTATTCTAGGATTACACAATAGAAAAAACAAAAAATTTAGTATTTTTCACAGTTTACACTCATACCTAAAATTACTTTCATGAATCAGCTCCCAAATATAGTCTTTGATCACGTTTTTGTTATATGATCCTTGGTAGCAGTGTTCAAAGTCCAGTATATTCTGTTGGAAGTGCTCTCCATGTGCCTCTAACTACACCCCCTCCATGTTCTCCTTGAATTTATCAAGATGAGTGTCAAGGATATGGACTTTCAGGGACATCCTGCAGCTCATTTTATCATAGTTCTTCCCCAGGAAGCCCTGAACCACTGCGACAAAACTGTTCCTTGCTGCTTTCTCCATCCTAGTGAGTTTCTTGCATTTTATGATCTTCATTATTTGTGGTCTGACAAAGGCACCAGCTTTGACTTCTGCTGCAAAGAGATAAGGAAGGCAGACTTGAAGGTAGTTAAAAGCTACAGACTCTTTATCTAGAGCTGTAACAAATTGTTTCATAAGGCCTAATTTTACAGATTATTCAGTCTAAATTTGGCAGTTTAATGTTTTTATTTTTTCAAATTGGTTTGTAATATCTGTAAACTGTGAATGGCATTGTGACACTTAGTTACTACAGTTTTAGAGGTGTCAAAGTTAACTACGAATAAGTGGAAACCACTTGAATATCGGAAAAGAATAACCTACATCATAATGATTTGTGCCAGGCATCAAAATGCCACAATCATGACAACTGCTCAATGCTCTTTGAACACTGTGAAAACAACAAAATGTGAAATGGAGAGTTGCAACAGAGACTACAAGATTTCTGCTTGTAGGAAAGAACACAGCAGTCATTTTGATTGCCTCTGAACACTAGAATTCATCCAACAACTGCAGGAGAAAGTGATGAAAGACCCAAGCAAAAGAATGATTGCTTTGGCATGGGAAATGGGTGTTGCAATTTCCACTATGAAGCTGGCCTTGAATGAGGACCTCCACTACCATTCATACAAGTGGGGTAATAGTCAACTTCTTATAGAAAAAGCTTGAGAAAATTATCTGATAAATGCAAAAAAATTCCTGAACAAGGTGAAACATCCTGTTGAACCAGGGACAATATGGTTCTTTTCTGATGAAAAGAATTTTTTGTCAGGACCAGCTGCATAAAACCCAGAACAACAGATGGCTTGCCTACAATCAATATGACATTTCTCATGTCATGAAGACCAAGTTTCTCCAAACAGTGATGGTTTTGGGGTGTGTCTTCACATCTTTGAACAGGGTCTTGGGCTCAATTCAGATGGCTATGTGGATTTGCTGAGCACCATGGTCAAGATTTGATCTTTGGTGTCAGTACTTATCACATCAAACTTCATGTTTTGCACTGAATGCAATACTGATTTCTAAAAAAAGTGAAAAATCAACCTGTCTTAATGTACTATCACTGCTTTCATTTTAATTCTAGATCATAGTTTCTGTTTTGGAAAGGTTTATCTTGAGTCCTATTTCTTAGAACACTTGATAGAGGATGTTTTCATTTTTATGATGGATTCAGGGTTGGTGCCATCATTGCTTTCATTCGAATTCCAGATCATAGTTCCTGTTTTGGAAAGGTTTATTTTGAGTCCTATTTCTAGAAATACTTGATAGCAAATACTGACTTTCTCTTCAAGGTCATTCTCATCCCAAATTGATTTTTTATTATGCTGCGCCAAAATTACAGAACCTATGAAAAATGATGGGAACTAATTTTAGTGTGCAAATTCTTTTTCTATATGCCATGTCCCTTCAGGAAGTTGACGATCATGGTCCCCCACAATTTCCTGTCCTTTCTTAATAAATTTTGTCTTTTTTCTATCTCTTCTAAACCTTGTTCTGCCATTCATTTACTCAAACACTGTAGGTAGGTTATGTCTTGTTTTTCTCTATCCCTCTTGCCTTTAATCTATCCTGTGCTTATCAAATTTTCCAAGCCCTCTCTCCTCATTATGTACACTAGAAATTTCAAGTGCATCTTCCTGATGTTAAGTAAAAGTGTCCTTTTTGTTTCTATTTTCTGTAAAACCTCAGTGTTGTTCACATGTTTAGTCCATGGAATTCTCAGCATCCTTCTGTAGAACCAAATTTCTGTTGCTTCAAATCTCTTCTTCATCTCTCAAATTGTCCAGCATTCACTGCGATATTGAAGGACTGATATGCAATGATTCAGTATTCTCTTTTTGTTTCCTCTTTCTTTGTTTAGCTTTTGGAAGGCAGCTGTCTTTCTCACTTCTCCTTCAGATTTCAGTGCCATATTTTCTGTCTTCTGTTAAGACACTTTCCAGATATTGAAATTGTTTTCCTTGCTTCATTCTGGTATAACCAATTTGTAATTTGCATATTGGGCTGTTCCTTTTGCTGACAAACAATCATTAAGAAAATTTCCTTAGAAACAGTAAAGAATATTATGCATAAATATAGGAGTATAAATCTTCCTGTATGGCATATAGTGTCAACAATTTTCTGACAGATGAAAAGAAGACACAAGACAATAGACACGGTTCTAAAGAAGATGCTGAGGATGCCATGAATGGATACTGTGAGCAACAAGGAAGTTTAAGGAAAATGAGAACAAAAAAGACACTTATACTTAGAATCAGAGATAGTTAAAATATCCAGTGGACATAATGAAGAAAGATGACTTGGCGAATTTAACACTCATAAGATATATAGAAGACAATGGAGGCAGAGGGAAACAGAATAACCAAATTTAAAACTTTATTTGAAGAACTTGGTTGCCTAAAATATTTGAATCATCTGACAATCTTCCTCACAGGATTAGAATTTTCTATGGCCATAACTGCTTGTTCTAAAACACAGCATATCTAAATGTGTACACTGATGAGCAAAATATAATAACTCACAACATGTGACAAGAATTACAGCTACCGTCTCATAACAGAAATGCATGTCAGGATCAAAGATACTTTTGCAATCACCTCATAGATTCTTTTCTCTGATAACCAAACCAAGTTCTCCATACAAAATGTTTTTGTAAAATTTATTCCATTTTTTTACCAAGATCTTTTTTGTTTTGTTTTCCTTCCTAGAAAATCTTTTGCCACCCAGTGAAAATGATATGAAATAATTTTAATGTGCAAATTCTTACTCGTACATTCAAATGAAAGGTTGTCCATCTCCATCAAAACACTCTGCCAAAATGTATGAATTAAAACAAATGTATTTACAGGAAAATAAGGATACTGTGTTGTTTTTAACAACAACCTCTTCAGATTTCAATTACATTGAAAACTTACGTGTTGGACCAACATATTCACAGTATTGAACTTCTGATTGCAAAAGTGAAAGAACTTGCTATTAAAGTCCTAGCACCAGATCCCAGAAAGAATTCATTATGTAGATCTTCCACTTGCAAAAGTGAAAGAACTTGCTATTAATGTCCTAGCACTAGATCCCAGAAAGAATTAACTGTGTAGATCTTCCAAATGTGAAAGGACTTTGATTAAAAATTTTAATCCAGATCCCAAAAAGAATTCTTCTGTCTCAATTCTTCCATATTAAAAAAATATTTGTGGAATCAACTTGCTTGCATCAAAGTCGTAGCAAAATATTTAGAAAGAATTAATGTGTGTAATTTTCCAATGTAAAAAATTAGCATTTAATTATTAATGACAAGCATGAAATCCCAAGAAAATATTCTTCAAAAAAAAAAATTTATATAAGCATATTTTATTCTCAGTGTAATTATCAATGATAAACATTAAGTGGATTAATTAAGCAAAACTGAAGTAATAATTTTGGGCTGTAGCAGCTCCTATTTTAAATAACATTTGTGACAGACTGTGATAAAATAAATGTTCTGTTTACTTTGGAACAAATTTCCACTTTAATGCATTCTTGATTTATTTTCTTTACAGTTCCTTCTATTTTTTTTTTTTTTCAGTTTTGTTTTAAGGGTTTTTTTTTCAAACAACATAAAATATTCAGGAAGTGAAATAACATGTGGTTCTATTAATTTACACCTTATTTGTTACCTATTATCCGACTTTTCTTACTCATCTTCCATAATGTTTTGTTTTCTACATAAATGCAAGTGCTAGAATCTGTGACATCATGGAAAACTAAGTGAACTTTTAAGCCACTGACCATAAATCATAAATTGGTCAATTATTTTTTCATATATATATATATTTATATATATATATATACTCACAAGGAATTTTTGGAATTTATGGAAAATAAAAATTTCAAAAGATGCATTCAATCATGTTAAATGTTGAAAATTTATTTTTACATCAGTTTGAAAAAGGAAAAGACAAAGGATGTTTATTTGAAGATATTTCAAATGTATTTCTGAATGGAAATGCTTAAATTTTAAATTCTGATTGTTTAAGAAGGTAAATTCCTTTTCTTTTTGTTATTATGGAAATTGTGGAATATTAACTCATAAATTTAGATTCTGTAAATTTTTTTAAAGGATTTTGTTGGTTTTCAAACTTATGTATTTAATTTTTTTTTTTCAACTGAATAATATTTCTAAAAAGAATTGTCATTTGAAATAATTAGTTAATTGATCTTAAAAATAATTGTTGTTTTATTATCCTTTAGAATTTAAGAAAATTTCATATCATGTCATTTTTTGAATTAGATAAAAATAATTTACATTATTTCTGGTTTATATTTGATATTTTGAATTTTATTTATCTTAAGTAAATTTTGCAATTAATTTATAATTGAAAAGTATTGTTGATTGACATCAAAAAAAAATATTAAATAGTCTGATTTGATCAATAAAAATGCCTTGCTATTGCAATGAATTTGGTTGTAATCTTATAATTTAATCTGCTTTCTAAATATACAATTCCCATTTTTATCATTAGTGTCAAATTTTCATTACATTATTTTCATTAAATGGAATTTATCTTAGGCTCCAAACAATAAAATTTGGAAATTTATTGGAAATGTTGAAAATGCCAATTGTTTATTTCAAATGTTGAACAATTTCTTTTTTAAAGTATCATATGGTTAATTTGGATTTACTTTTAATTCACATATTTTAATTTCTACAATTTAACCATTTTTGAAATGTTTAATATCAAACACTAATCTCTTGACCCATGACATTTATATATTTATCATTGAATTTGTAATATTTTCTAATTATTTTCTAAAATATGGTTTGTTGTTTAAAAATGAAACCTAATTATCAAAAATAATCAAATTTATGGCTCATTTAAATCCTGCTTTGATAATCGATAAAAATTTTATTTTTTTTTAATATTTTGCTTTTCCTTTAACTGTCTGGTCCTTCTCAAATATCTTAATCAAAAAAAGATCACACAGTCTGTCTTGAAGCAAATATAATTTATAACAATTTTAAAAATTTGCCCATAGTTGTTTTTTTTTTTCAATCCTGATAAGACAGATTACACAGTCTTCTTTAGCAAATTTATTTTTAAAGATAATTTATATATATGGTTTAGCAATTTACTCATCCTCATCCTAATCTAAAGTAAATCACAACACACAGTCTGCCTTGACTAATGAATTTTTTCTCATAATTTGTATCAAATCTTTAACAGTCTATCCTTTCTTTTAAAAAATCTACAAAAAAATGACCTTGTTGACTTGATACTCTGCATATTTTTACTGATAAGTTTTTTCAAATAAGGATGGTTTTTGGCCCATTTATTTAACATGTTTGAGCAATGTGGAAGTTTTAAGGAAAATAAAAACAAGGAAACTCATACTTGCAATGCAATCAGAGAGAGAAACTAAAATTTCTGGAACATATTATGAGGGAAAAGAGCTTTGAAAATTTAAAACTCAGGACATATTGGATTAAGATGGATGAGAAGTTTGGTAAAAAATGTGTGTATGGGATTGCAGAACAAAAACAAAGAGTGATGGTAAAGGGTCAAAAGTTACTTAGAGCAACAGAGAAAAGGAAATTGTGGAGAGCCATGATTACCCATGCCCTGAAAAACATGGCATAAGAAAAGATATGTCCTGTAATTAAATTTTTGTATGATTTTTTTTTAAATGAGGGATTATCATCATTGTACACTGATATACTCATACAAATAATCTTAATTCAATATTTGTTGTGAGGGATTATCATGATTATGAATTAGTTTTCTTGGACTAGTATCCTCATCTTAGTTGTTGTTATCAAAACGTTTCGGTTGCTGCAATCTCTGGCTTTCTTTAGGTGTCAATAACCTCCCAAGAATTTCAAAATCTTTTATTCAGTCGAAAGGTATATATTGTTTTCATTCTATTCTCTCTGTCATGAGTTATTTAAACTACTATATTTGGACTACTATCTGGATGATGAATTGTTTTAAAACTGACAGCATAACCTTTCTGCTTTTGAAATAAACATCTAGACTTCATTACTCTATTGCTATTTTCATGGCAGATGATCAAGCAAACTACATTCATTGGTTCGATATTCTTCAGACCTTCATTCACATCCAAACATATTCTTCTACTTTGAATCAATTCATCCTCATTTAAGGATATTTCATTGTCAACATAATATAAGTTCTTCTTGGACAGCTTATTCCTCAAAACCATTGCAATGAGAAATGGACTCCTATATATATATATATATATGTTTATAAATCTTGACCTCTTCAAATCAAATTTCCTCTATTTTATCATAATCCTCATTGATTTGAACCTTTGCTTCCTCCAGTATCTGTCTATATTTCTGAGATGAGATATTATGTACATTATTTACATTATTCAGATTATTTTCATCTTTGTCGTCATATTTATTACAACGTTTCATTGTTGTATGCTCAGGCCTTCTTCAGGTGGTTGGAATGTCAAACTGAACCCTTTATTTCACTCACTGGGGTAGACTGTTCTAGTTCCATGTGCCATGTTTAATGGATGTCAGTTATCTCCTGTTAATTTCCCTCTGAAAGTTCTCCACTGTCTTAACTGGGTATTGAACTCACACACTTTGGGTCCTGTCCTGGATCTAACCAACGCCTTTATCCAACTGTGCCATTTGTCCACATGAGGACATCTGTGTATGAATTTCTGGGTATTATAAACCTAATATGTTCAGCACCCGTTTTTTTTACCAGTGCTCATATTGCAATTTTTGCTGTTATCATTGCATGTTTTTTACTAGTGCTCATATTGCAATTTTCGTTGTTATTATTGCTTTTCTCTGGCACTCCTTATTACTGGTTCCCATATTGTATTCATTTCTATGCTTGGTCGGCTCAGGAGATTTTTGTGGCCTAGCATATGTGCTGATTCCTTAAGTTTACGAATTTTCCAATGGTGTTCCTTTGTCTATGATCTCAACCTGATCCCACAGAGGGCAGTGATCCCCTTCTCTCTCCATATGTGGTCAGCCACGCCTGATTTTTCCACTTCCCCTCATGTTACAGCTTTCTGGTGTTCTTGAAGCCTTACCTTAAGGGGGCAGCCTGTCTCCCCTTTATATTTCTTTCTGCAGCTGCACAGGATAGTGTACACACAGTCTTTAGTCATGTTCTCCTCTATGGGAGGTCTTACTCAGGAGAGATATCTGCGAAGTGTTGTCCAGCTTTTGAAGGTTGTCCTGATGTTATATGGACTGCAGATCCTTTGTATTTTCTCTGATAACCCCTTCACATAAGGCAGGCAGACTGTTTTCTGAGTGTTGTTGTCCTCCTCTTGTACCCGCCTATCCCAGTTTTTTGGGGCTGCTGCCATGTACCCAGGGTAGTTGTTACGTTGTAGGGTACTACTTATACTGACCAATTCTTTATCTAATGTCTCTGGGTTGCCACTTATGACTTTTGCTCGGTGTTGTAAGCAGCGGACGATCCCTTTCTTTACACTGTATGGATGGTGGGAGTTGAAATTGAGGTACTGTCCAGTGAATGTCGGTTTATGGTATACGGATGTCTTGAACCCATGCTCTGTTCAAGATATTAGAACATCCAGGAATGGGAGTGTGTTGTTACTCTCTTTCTCCATTGTGAACTGTATCAAAGGTCTTATTGAGTTCACATGGTCCAGTAGAACCTGAACATCTTCCTGGTGTGGCCAGAGTATGAAGGTGTCATCTACGTACCTGAACCATATAGTTGGCTTTAGAGATATAGATTCTAATGCCATTTCCTCAAAGTATTCCATGTATATATTTGCCATTGCTGGTGATAATGGCGAGCCCATTACTAAACCCTCATCCTGTCGATATATGTGTGATCCCATTCCGAAGTGTGTTGTTTGTGTACAGAAAGTCAACATCTCCATCAGATTATCTATTGGAATACTGGTCCTCTGCTTCCTCCCTTACAACATCCTCATTTAGTAAACCTCTACCTTGAGTGCCACTTAGGCTTTATATTAGATTAACAATATTAAAAAGAAAGACTATCTTCAACTTTTCATTTGTTTTTGTTCATTTTATAATTGATTTTATGCCATAAGTCTATATATCTTATGTTTTCACAAAATTTGATTGATTTCCAAACACCATTTAGTTATATATTGATAAATATTTTATAGAGAAAATCAATTTTCTCCCCAATATATTTCCATTAATTCTTGTTATTGTTATCAATATCTTTTCATCTATCAGCCTGAATATTTGAGAAATCTTGTTAAAGAAAATATGTGCCCTCCAGGATGATTCAAATTTATGTCCTCCTGGGCAGGGGAAACTGTTGTTAGATCTGACATGCTTTAGACCATCTCTGCCACAAAGTGCGATGAGGATCAAGTAAACTTGAATAGTGCATTATAAATGCAAAAATCTTTCTCTAATTCTGGAAATATAAATGTCTGTATCAACTAAAAATAATGTTTAAGTTATAAAAGTTCTCCCTTATGTATGTCAAGTATTACAAAATGAACGTATTTCATTAGCTGATTTAGAGAAAAATTTATTTGTTTATTTGTTCTTTTGATTAATTCATTGTATTCAGAATTTCCTTAAATCTTAAAGACTGAGTAATAAGCATCTGTCAGTTTTATAAAAAAATAAACTAATTCAAATACTAACTAATCAATATTTACAGATGCCTGCCCAGGCACATATTTGTTTCTTCAACACTCACAAAACCAACCTGTTAGTTATACTGCAACTATGCTGAGTGAACATTGCTGTCAGTTTCATACCCTGGTATGATGACACTACTCGAGCAAGGTCAGTAAATTCTAATCCTTGCTCATGATGATTTTGGACTTTGTGTTCACACAACCATTGATGGCTTCTGAACAGCTTCATCTACAAGTCTACCTTAGGTATAGTTTTCAAGCACTTCCTGGAGGTGTCACATACTGGGATCATTTCGCCAGGCCAATACTATCAAGAATTCAATTTCTTGACAAATCAACTATGTTGAGAAACTGGAACTCATAATTAGTGTTAATGTTCTCACCAATTAACCATGCACCTATAAAACTAAGTCTGCCCCAAATTGTGAAATGAATTGCCACTTCAGTATGTTCTCTGACCATAAAAACATAAATATTTTCCAAGTATTTCATTTTCTTTAAGGAAATTAGATTAATTTGCATAAGAGTTATTCTCATTTCAAAACCAACAAAAATTAGGATAATCTTCAAAGTGAATCATCATCATGGTCATCCTTCAGCAATTTATCAATGGATCTAAAGGTAGTGCCACAGACCAATTCTGGATGCATAGAATCTGGAACAGTGAAGTATACTAGAAGTCGGTGGTTGTGTCCAATGCCGAAGATGCCCAGTAGCACTGTTTTCTTTGAATGCTGATTTTTTTCATCAAATATTCTTTTAAAAGTTAAATCTGAATGACAATGGCAAACTTTTGCAAAAATGATGAGCACACTTCTCTAGCACTCCTTTGATCCTGATCTTGCATCAGTGGAGGTCAGTTTTGATTGTATCTTTGTACCATTTCTTTCATCAGCTTTGATGTCTTCTGCTACATAACAGCTTCTTACAAAAGGTTGTTTTTATTTGTTCAAAAATCAATTCCATCATGATAATGTAGCCCTCAATCAAACTTGTGCCTTGATAAGCTTTGATTTGATGGTTGTTTCAAAATTCCAACAAATATCATGTGAAAATGACGAATTTGTTTTTACCCCAAAGAAATTATAACACAAACGAGGGTGTCATGTTATTCAAATACGTTAACGTGGGCATTCCAAAATTGTGGGCTCAGCTTAAAAAATATGCCCAAAAACCCGTATAAATGGGTTCAGGAAAATTTCTATTTACCTTGTTTTTTTAGGATTTATTATTTAAATGCATATTTATATATTATTGGGTTCCTCCCATCTGTAGGAAGAGAGTTGAACCGAACAGTCACTCAGAAAGTGAACGACTGACTCATCTGAAAATGACTAAAGCGTACAACAGCCAAAACATTGTGAATATGGCAATAAAGATGAGTACAACATTCTTAACAATGTAAATAGCATAAATAATTACAATACAATGTTGTAGGTTGATATCTTGAATTTTTTAAGGAAAGCCACACTAACTAAGCAACACTAGGCCTTCTTAGCATCATGCTGATATGAAATGAAGTGACTATTCTGAATCAATTGCTACATCTGCTGCAAGGAAATTTGGTTCACTGTGTTGTGCTAAAAAACTTTTCTTGCACATTTATAAATCTACCATTCATCCATGTATTGAACATTGTTGCCATATCTGGTCTGTGCATTTCAAGATTCTTAACAAAATCCAGAGAAGAGTCTGCAATAAAATCAATCCTGAACAGGCATCTCATCTCCAGTTACTTTCTCACCGACATGATGTGCTTCCCTGTTTGTTCTACAAACATTTTCATGGCAACTGCTTGGATGGGCTTTTTACTCAGGTGCCCTGACTACATGAATTTAAGCATGCTACTAGATTGGCAACTAGATCCGACTGTTTTACTGTTGTTAACCAAAAAATAAATAACCATTTTATCTTCATACTTTTTTCATTGGAAATTGAAATAAAAAAAAAAAATTGCATCTTTTAGTGAGTAAACTGTTTTTATATATGTGAAAAAATTATAATAAATAATTAATGCTCTACTATTGGTATTGAAAATTTTTTGAATAAATGCTGTGAATGTTAGAAAAATATATTTGTTTCATTCTCATTGCATCAGATATATATATATATATATATATAATTATTTTTTCAAAAAATATTTGCTTCACCATGATGTTCTCATGTTTCAGTTAAAAAAAGCCAAAAACTCAATTTTAGTTAATTTTGGATTTAAATTTCAACATATATATAATTATAAACTATTTTAAATAAATAAATAAATTTAAACTCTTTAAATTGTATCAAACACTGTTTTTTAAAAATTAACAAAAAATACTAAAGAACTTTTATTTTATTTACCTAACAAATTCTTTTTCCATTTTCTATATATTTTCACACACATTACACACATAAATATATATATATATATATATACATATATTTTTTATATATTAATGGTAGCACAAAAAAGATTCATGCATGATGCAAATTGTCAGGTAATGATTGAAAACTGATGATTGCATTGTGTATGAAACTAGAGGAATATATTTTACTGGTGAGAAAAAAAATGTAATACTTATTATTAGTATAAATTTCATCTGTTATTATACATCAAAATCATTTGTTTTAATAACAAACTTTTCAGACTGTGTTGATACTTTATATTCATATTAGACCACCACTTTATATTTATACTAGACCATCTATAACCCTCTTCCTTGAATGGGTCTTGGGCATTGTACTGATTGAACATTACTATATATAAAAAAAAAAAAATTGCATCTTAGTGGCATTATGAGCTTGCGTGGGGTGAAAATAAATACTATAGTAATGAGAAATAATGTCAAATTTAAAAAACATTTAAATATATATATATATATATATATATATATATATATATATATATATATATATAAATATATATATAAATTTGAGAGAGAGAGAAATTGTTTAAAAGCAAGAAAATGTTTTCTGTCTGATATTTCCAATTTTTATGGACTCTTGTTGGACATTTTTGAGTTTGATGTTTCATGTTATTTGGCTTCTGATTTTATCTTGGGTGATTAGTTCTTCCAGAGAGTGATGATTATGGCAGTTTGGGAAATCAGGAATAAATGGTCTGCCCGATTCATATTGTGCATCATGTATTTCTTTGTTGTGTTTTAAATACTGAAAACATTGCTTTATATTTTGAATATCTAACAAAATAAATTGTCTCTTAGAGATTTATAGAAAACAGATAGTAAAGAGTGATTTATAACAATCACCAACGTATTAAAAAATTTTTATTCTTTCTCTTTTTACAAAATTTGGATATATGTTTATTTTTAAAATGACAGTACGACTGATATCTTTTGAGGTTGTAAAAAACAAAGATGAAAATAAAAAAATATACAAATTATAAAAATAATTAAATTAAATTAAAAGTTAAAAATAATAAATAAAAATAATAATATAAAAATAAAAATAAAAACATATACAAATTATAAAAGTAATAAATAAAATAAGATTACAATTAAAAATTAAAAAATAATAAATGAAATAAAATAAAAATAAAGCCTAAATGAATAAAATAAAATATACAATAAAAATATAAAATATACAAATAAGATAAAAAAATAATAAAACAAATATACAAGTCATTAAAATAATATAAAACAAAAAGTATACAAATAAAATAAAAATAATAAATACGATACAAATTCTTTATATAAAAGTAGAAAATATACAAAAGTCATCTTCTATAAATTGCGTCAACTTGTATATTTGTTTTGCCATATTACAGAAACTCGTGATCAACTCTGGGAGGAGGTGGTGTGTTAGATCATGTGACCATGTTGTACTGAAGGCAAGCTGGAAAATTGAAAAGAAAGAGGAGGAGGAGGTGTTTATATCATGTGACCATGTTATCGTGATTTATACTAATGACTAACTGAAAGCTCACTACTTACCGGTGATTTCAAAAATGATTTCTTTCCTTTTGCTATTAAAATCTATTTACTTCTCATTTTTGAATTTATCGTCAACCACTCAAAAGCTCCCTGATGATATGAAATATAATGAAGACATATTTCAAGTCTTAGCATATATCTATATGTTAGTTTTAATATTTTTAAAAAATTTCCTAATTTTTTTTGTTGTTTTTTTTTTGTTTTTGTTTTTGTTTTTTTTGTTTTTGCATGGAACATGTATCCAGACAAATGAATGGTAGTATTCAAGAATATATTTTTTAAAAAGTAACTTTGATTTCTACGTCTTTGATTCCATTGTCAGATAAAAAGTAAAATAAATCAGGTTTTAGATTCTAAAAATGTGAAGAGATAATAATTAAATTTTTTTTTAAATTTGGTTGATTGTATATGTTTTCCCTTCCTATATTTACATCTTCATTGGCTATGTGTCTTTTTTCTGAGATGTGTGTCTGTCTGGGCAGAAGATAGCAGCCTGACTGACACAAGACAGCCAAACATACTTTGCTCATCTTTTCACATCTCTTCTTCGATCTTTCCCTGATGCTATCCATTGCTAAATGATTCTCCTTATAACCAACATCATATTTTCACCAAATATTGGTAAACACAGCCAACCAACAAAGCAAAGCAAAAATATTAATTAATTTATTTGTTTTTTGTCTTCCTGTTACATAACAAAAATTCAGTTTTTGAAAGGTTAATTTTTAATTATTAATAATAAATATTAAGTATTTGGAACTGTTATTTGACTGACTAATGGAATGGCCACTACATCACTTTACAAACTATTGATTTTATCTCCTGTTTAATCCTGGCCTGCAGCTATCTTACAACCATTTGCCTCACTCAGTGCCCCATTCACCTGTCTCTTAATGAAGCCATTCTGAAGACACAAGACTTGAGATCACGTGGTTGACCCAGTTCCTGTGCTTGCTACAAGAACTGGCGGCTGCCACAATAGCAGCAGCATCTCTGAAGACGTCAACATTGGCGGCGGCAGCAGCAACAGCAGCAGGCATAACAGACTCCACACTCGTCTCTTTCTTGTCTCCTTATCTTCCTTCTTTCTCATCTCTTCTTATTTTCTACCAAAGTTGTACACACAACCATCCATCACTTGCAATTATTAGAGGCATGTGGAGATGAGAAACTCGTCTAAGCATTCCATTAACACGGATATAAAAATGTTAATTCTTTAATGATCGTCAGGTTAGGGTTCTTGGGAAAAGTGCTACCAAAAAACAAAATACACAGACAAAAAAGAATATATTCAAAAAAAACACTTTTACTTTAACCATTCTTAAATTCTTCATTCTGTTTTTTTTATTCTTCTTAGAGATTGTCATAACCAATCAAAAAAGATATACCGACATAAATATATAGATAATAGATTAATAGATAAATCAATACATATCGCATACACACACTCACACACATTTATGTGTGTGTATACATATGCATACATTTATGTGTTTATGTTTGTAAACATATTTAAATTCTAATGTTATGCATTTTCTCTTGACATATTAACAAGACACGAAGATACATATATATATATATAAATATATATATATATATATTTATATTCATTTTGTAAGAAATTTAAAAGGCATTTTCAAGTTAAAAATCTGTCTCTTACTTATAACACTAAAAGAGTTTGTTTTTTTTCTTGAGAAAATACTTGCTGGTACACTAAGGTCAATACGCTTAACTTAAATCTATTCAAAAGACATTTAACTTTCAAAAACCTGTTGATTGTCTCTGAAGAAAGACTTGTAAATTATTGGAAGGTATTCCTTGTCTCTATCCACTTACTCGTAATATCTGCTTTAATAGCATATCTGCCAGTTCCTAACTCCAGTGCTCAGACGAACATAACGGGGCAGGGTACTGTTCTGTAGCAATTCTGTATTCAGGTGAGTCTATGATCATTTCCTCTATTTACAAGACTTAGCCAAGTCAAAGGTGGCTTTTGTGTTTGCTAGTAGTTCCTGCTTATATGTCTATGTTTGTGCCTGGCTTTGTGAAGTGAATGATTTATGAAAGATCTCTTTCATATATACTTTATTTACTTACTATCTTCAGTAAGGTACTTTATAGATATTCTGTAAGCAGCTGTTTGCGGATATCTTACACCTTACTAAAATATTAATTAAAACAATAAATACTGTCAATAAAAGAAAAATATTACTATTTTTTTTTTTACATATGTATCTATGTTTAATGATAAAGACTTGTTTAATAACTTGTTCAGTAATAAAAAATATTCTCATGAAAGATATTCAAGTAGAAAATATATGAGATGATGAGTACAAAGGTTGCTGGTGCTATAAACACACATGCAAACATGAGTTTATATATTTAATATTATTGTCATAGATATCAATTTACAATGAAAATTTTTTGTATTCAAAATATCTTTACTTGAAATAAAAATAATGGGAATAAATTCATTATTGTACTTACTGATTTATTTTTCGAATAATTAAAATATTTTTTTGAAAATAAAAAAGCATATAGTAAATTTTTTAAAAATACATATATCTATAATTTTTGTTCATAATCTTCCATTTTAGAATATATTCTCCCATTTACCACAATAAAATATATTGATAATTTATTTTAATAATTACATTTTTTTTTTAGAATAAAGAATATTTGTCACGTTTCCTTCTCTCAGTATAGAAAGAAGTCTAGATAGGCATATTTACATTACCTAAGAGAAACAATTTTCTTATATCAATTTGTGTTGATGCTGTTAAACTCAACAGAGAAAAACAGTCAACTGGATGCAAGATAAAAGATCATAGGAAAATTTCTTATTTTTTTTCTTACATTCTATAAATAATAACTATTATAACAAATATAATCAGCAATATATAAACACAAACTTTTATTTAAAAAAAAATACACATACATACATGCATACACATATATATATATATATATATAAGCACATATTGACATAAGAAAGCAAGAATGACATACTCCCATTTCTCTCTTTCTTCTTGAACTGTTCAAGAATGTCACAATCATAGATATTTCTATATTCATTTATATATATATATATATATATATATATATATATATATATATATATATATATATATATATATATAAAGAAGATATAAATTTTTATATACCAGAACAATGTTAGGAAAATTAATGATGAAGTGAAAAAAAATGTTTTCATATGACATGTTTCGTCCTTTATCACTAAAGGACGATGAAGTCCTAAAGGGCAATGCACATTACACGAAAAATTTTTCCAGTTTGTCATTAATTTTCATATACAACATTTTACATTTATATATATATATATATATATATATATATATATATATATATATATATATATATATATATATAGTTCCCATCATTATAATATATTTGTTGTTTTTAATGCTGGCTTAATTGTTTTATTTGTATTTTGTTAAAAAAAAATGTCATACTTCAGTTTTGTATTTTCTTTTGGTTTCAATAAACAATTCTACTGAAAGTGTCGATATTAATAATTATATGGTCTTTTACAAACTGGCACTTCTCAGAAGCTAATATTTTAGCGGCAATAATTTTGTTGAATTTTATCCCCAAAATTATACTATACATACATATATATATATATATATATATATATATATATTCTCTATTTTGTTAATACTGATTGAAAACTGCATTATCTGTAAGTTGTGCATGCTATTTATATTTAATTTCTATATTTTCCTTCTGTGAGAATGCAATGCAAACAGTTTGTTTTCAGTGATTGGAGAAGAATTTTACTGTCACAGTTCCTTACTAGAATCAGTGTTCTTTCTATGGTGCAGTTTTGAATCTATTCCCCATAATATTTAGGTTTTCTAGAAACCAAAGATTACATGTGGCTGAACTGTTAATTTCTACAAGTGTTTAAATGAGAGGGTTAGGCATATAAAAGAACTTAAGAAAAAGATGTGTTCAGTCCAAAGTTTTCAAAAAGAAATCAAAATACTATGGTGACATAATACACATGTATATATAAGTATATAAGGACTATGAATAGAAATGTGTGTGTGTGTGTGTGTGTGTGTATATATATATATATATATATATATATAGATATATATATATATATATGGTCTGGCCACATCTCTTGTCTCAGCAATAACAAGTAGACTATTAGAGAGACAGCGTGGACACCAAAGCAGTTGAAAAGAATTAGAGGGTGGTCAAAATCAAAATGGTACAACTTGATACCTTGGCCTCAGTATGGCCAGATATAGGAAGTGGTGCAGGTCAATCAAAGGAGAGGGGTTCCTCCAACAGAGTGAGAAGGCTCTGGATTTGGATTGGGATATATATATTTGACATAAATATTGAATTGAAGTGTGAAAACTAACAGTCACTATACAGTGATACAGCATTGATATATATATATATATATATATATATATATATATATATATTAAATAAATATTTCAGACAATGATTGTCTATTATGTTTGATCATGAATGGCCAACTTCATATGGTTGCTTTAATAAAGACAAAAATTGTCCAAATTGTATATATATATATATATATATATATATATATATATATTTGTGTGTGTGTAAATAGTGTGTGTTTGAAGTCAAAAAAATAAGAATGTCCAAATTTTGACAATGTGATACAGGTTCAAATCTCACTAATTTGTAAAGGGAAGTGACTTCTTGATGTTACCAACCTGAGAAGATGATCTCAGCATGTGTTCCTGTTGGAAAGCACCTTAAAACCACACCACAGGTTGAACCAAGCATTGAAAGTGAAATTGGGTTCATGAAACTGTTTGAAAGCCACCAATAGTTGTGCTAACACAAAGTCAAAAGCCATTATGATTGAGTGTGTGATCCCACTGGCTTCACTCAAACTACTGATCATGCCAAATCATGTGCTGTCTCCCCAAAACTGTAACTAATGTCTGCTCAGTATAGTTGCAGTACAAACCAGAGATTGACTCTGTGGGTATTGAAGAATTACAAATGAGTCTGAGTGGGTGTCTGAAACACTTATTACTGTGATCAGTAGTTGAACAAGATTAGTATGTTCAAATCTTCAGTCATGATGACTTGTAACTTTGTTATTTTTACATTAATGGCTTCTGAATAGGCACATTTACCCAATTTGACACACAAGTATTGTTTTCAGGTCCTTCCCAATGATGATGGAATCACCTCCCTGGGCCAATATTATCAAGAAGTCACCTCCTTGACAAGATACAGAGTGCAATCGCCATTTTATATTTTTAATTTTGCACATGAGCATTGTTTGTTATGGTTTTGTTGACTGTACAGCATAGTAAGATCAATTGGGCACCATCCATGAGAAAAAGAGCACCATGACACAATTCACTCCACCAGAAATTTGGAAATAGCAGACTGTACTGCTTGGCATTCATGCTGGAAGCTCCAATATGAACATTTCAAGATGTTTGAGTGTCAATCTGAGGACAGCACAGAGGATTTGGAAAGTGGTTGGATGAGTCTAATGGTGATTACAAAGGTGTTTGGAGTGACCACTAGTGATGTCAATCTTATGCCACCATTCATTTTTTCCCACAAGGCTTCAGACTCAATATGAAGGCCTACATCAATGCCTTGAGGAGGTACTGCTGCTCTGGGTCAAGATGGTGGTTGCTGGAAGACCCTATGTCTGGTAACATGACTCTGCACCATGCCACATATGCAGGAGAACCCAGTCATGTCTGTCAGACAATTTTTGCGATCACATCACCATCTAACATCTGGCCACCTAACTCCTCAGACTGCAACACTCTTGATTGCAATGTGTGGGGCACATTTGAGCAAGAGACCAACTAAATTCTTTGTAACACCAAAGATGAACTGAAGGCAAGGATTATGGCAGCATTCACCAATTTAAGTAAGGAGACTGTTCAAAAGAGTTGCAGGAGATTCTGAAGTAGTCTGGACGCTGTAGTTGAAGGCAATGGTGATTTTATTGAATAAATTTAATCTTAATTATTTCAAGATATTTTTCTGTAATTTTGGTAAATATATCTGTCAAAATCAGTGTTATTTTCATTTTTAGACGACAATTCATCCATCGCACTCTGCATATATATTATATATATATATATATATATATATATATATATATATATATATATATATATATCGCAAATTTTTTTTTCAATGTTTTAAATATTTTTTAACATTTTTTTAGAACTGAACTTCTAGATGATTTACACAGATGATTTAATTCTAGTGGTGAAGGCTTGGGTAGAACCAGACACACTTTTAAAAATAACTGATAACAGAAAAAATCTGTACAATGTCACTAAATCTCTCAAAAGCCCTCTTCAGGTTTGAATTTAGAGTTGTCATTCTCCTAAACTGGCTGCAACTAAAATTTATTATCCAATTCAAAATAATTTAACTATTTAATTATTGGAGGAAGATAGATTAATTCCATTTCTAAGGGCCTTATTTTGAAAAAAAAAAAAATTTGCAGAATTTAAAAATAAATTTTTTCAGACAAAATTGCCCTTTGAATACCAATAACTATTGCACTGTCCACACATTCATATATATATATATATAAGCGAACACTGATGTCAACACTGTGCACCAACAGTCTGTTTCATGCTTAACATCAATCTTCAGGCCTAAAGAATGCATTCAAGCCTTTTTGAGACTGTCAATACTTTGAAAATATTGATTCAGTAAAATTTTTTTTATATTTACATATGCTCCATCTCTGATATTGAAAAAAAAAAATAAATATAACATACATTTTTTTGTTTAAGACAATATTTTTTATTATATATATATATATATATATATATATTTTAAGAAACTCAATTCTGAATTCAAAATTTGCAGTGTCATTTGGAGACCTTGTATTCTCAACTTTTTGAATTAAAATTTTTTTATTTTTTTTCAAAAAAAAAAAAATTGGTTCTGTTTAAAAATAAATCCCTCAAATCAAATGATTTGTAAATAAAAAATCTTTAATGTTGATTCTAAGAAAAAAAATTGACCCTCATATGTCAAAAAATAATTCACTCTTAATAAACCACATATATATTTATAATATATATATATATATATATATAAAAATTATATAATTAAATTTGATTCATACAGTATCTGACCGTTATTTTGTTAACTTTCAATTTTTTATTAAAATATTTTCAGGTGGTCTTTTGCCATTTTGTGAAAAAAATCTTTATTCCCACAGGTAAGACTGAGATAAAAAAAATAAAAAATATGGTCGGTGCATACACACTATGCACAAACCAAACTCAACTGTAGTGGGAAAGCACACACCCAGCCAAGATCAAATAAAGCTGTAAATACACAATTTATAATTTAAAAAAAAAAAAAATTTTAATATCTTGCTGATGTGGCAAAAAAAATTAATGTCAATGCCACATGAAAAAATGCAGTCATGGTTTAAATTTTTAATGCTTTCAAAAAAAAAATTGCTCAACAGATTTTTTCTTGATTAAAGACACCCATAACAATTTTTAAACTAATGTTAATACAGATAAGCATATTCTTAAAAAAAAAATCTGCCATGAATGCAATTAATTTGAAATGAAAAATGCTTTTTTTATTTTTATAAAATAGCAGAGGTTTTCTAAATTATGAATTAAATTTCAGGTGTACAGTGTCTGACCACCACTGTAAGTTTGATGCTTTTACACAATCATAAAAACATCAGCAGCTATATTTTAAATATTGAACCTTTATTCCCCAGGAAAAACTAAGATGAAAAAAAAAAAATTTGGTCAGTGCATGTTTATATGTTGTATCCTTAAATAAATTACAAACAGACAAAGGTGGTACTCAAGTGAAGGAACATCAACACATGCATAATTTTAGAAAAGTTTATTGTTTTAGAGAATACATTACTGAAAGACAGGCAATCATTACCAAAAAAAATAATTCCTGTTGGCAAGAATTGGTTCATTCACTATGTATAGATACTGATATAATTAAAAAAAAAAAAAAAAAGTGTGGAACATTCCATTAAAAATCTCTCCCTGAAGCTAATTTTCCCATGAAAAATTCTCAATACCTCTTCTTTTTTTTTTTTCAAACATAATTGTTTTTTTTTTTTTTTTCTTCCTAGTTCTTTTCCAACTCACCAGCACAAAAATATATATAAATAAATTTTCTAAAAGTTATAAAATTTTTTTATTCATTTTACAGGAAATTTTATTAAAGAAAAAAATATAAATTTTATACTGTTAAATAAAATCTAAATAAATAGACTTTCAAAAAATTTAAAAATTTATTTATTTATATATATATATATATATATATATATATATATATATATATATATATATATATATATATATATATATATATATATATATATATATATATAATTGAATGTAAATTTATAATTTGTTAAAATGTTACTGAATGTCATTAGAGCTATCTTAACAGTTACAGAAGTAAAATAACAAATGGATTTTGTCCATGTATTTATTTTACATCATTAGCATTAATTTGTCCTAATCATAATGAAAGAAATACTCTTTCAAATTGTTTATTCATTTCTTTTTATTGAATAGCATAAGTTATAGAATATCTTTTAAATATACTATTATTCATTCCTGTATATATTTTTTTCAAAATTCTAATCCATTTTTTTTTTTTTTTTTTTTTTTTTTGGAATAAATAGATAGAAAGTATTTGGGAAGTTATCAAAAATAGTCTTCACCACATCAATGCAATGTAATGGAAACACTCCATATGATTCATCATCTGAAGATATATCTTCTCTGACTTACTCGCTTCCTCACTCCCTCTTTTCATTGACTGATAAAAGAAAAAATTGATATATAGTGGGGTGCTGAAAAGTTTTGGATCTTAGTCACTGGCCATTGAAAATAAAATGATTTTTTGAAATTGGCCAAAATGCATAAATTTTTTTTTCTTTTTTTTTTTTTTTTTTGAAAAAATATGCAATTAAAAATAGCTAAAAATACCTTCCTAGTACTCCCATCTGCTTTGTTGGCTAAAATAATCCATACTTAATGCCTGCTCATAAATTTATTTTTGCTTTGTTCAAAACCCACAAGCACACCTGTGTTTTATATTTGGACTATGCTGAATAAAAATTAATTATTTATAATTTCTAAAAGAAAAGCTCATAATCTGGCCTGATCAACAGTTTGAACAAGGCCATTGACTTGTGACTTCATGCTTCATTGTGACATCAATGGCTTCCAAACAGTTCTGTCTACCCAATTTCACTTAAAAGGCTTGGGTCAGCACATGGTACGTTTTTCAGATACTTTCCAAAGGTGCCACATGCTGAGATCACCTCTCCAAGCTGTTAACATCAAGAAGTCACCTCTCTGACAAATTGATCATTGTGAAATTCAAACTAAGCTCTTATAGTCAGAAAGAAAATGTTCTAAACACATATTTCTTTCACATAATACTGTGTGGCTCAATAAGTCTGTAGCATAACAAATAACTGTTAGATGAATTTTGATGAGATTTTCATTGTATAATGTTCATTATAGGATTAATATTCATCATTGAATTAAGTGCATCAACAAAAAAGGAAATTATTTGTCTTGTGATGATTGGGAAAATATTTATATACAGTTAAAATTATACCCCAAATTATTCATACCCTTACAAAATTAGAAGTTTAAAAAATATTTTCATTAAAATAATGCTTTTTTTCCAGGTCAGAATTGACATATAAAGAAAAAGAGTGAAAGAAACAAAACAATAGGAATATGGAGAAAAAATAGATTTTATTGAAGCATTATTAGCTTTTTTTGATCACAAAAAGCATGTTCAAAATTATTCATACCCATTTCTTTCAGAATGGAAATGGACAATATACAAAAGGATTTTAGTTATCTCCCTTAAATTAAAGAGTTCTTCAATTCCTTTAAAACAAATGTAAACAAGGTTAGTTTAGTCACATGGTATTGTGTGCTTCAGGACTGGAGTTAAAGAGAGAGTAACATTTTCAATATTGGTTATTTCTTGTCAGAAGGAAAACAGTCACCATGATTAAGATTAAAGAACTTAGTGAGGACCTCAGATTAAAGATTGTGATTACTGATAATGAGTGAAACGGCTGTCAATCCATCTGCAAGAAATTCCAAGCACCACTTCCATCAGTGCAAAGTCTTATGAAGAAATTCTAACATGTCCACAGTGTAAAAGTTCTCAAAGAATGACAAAAGAAATCCAGGCTATCACATCAAATATTAGAAAAGTCTTCAGAGAGATCAAGAACAGTTTGAAGATCACCACCAAGGATATTTTGGCCAGGTTGAATAACTTCAGTATGGAAATATTTTGGCAAACAATCAAAAATCAAAAATTTATAAATATATTTTCCTCCTATCAACTAAATTCATTATTAAATAAGACTCCAGTGCTTGTCTCTTTTTTTATAATCATTATCTTGGTAATGATTCATGTTTTTAGTGAGTCTACATCTCATCAGACATTGGAGCTTTGAGGAGCATGGAACCACCCATTAATTGCTGTTGTTCTCAGGTCCACCCTGACCCAGAGTGGTAGCACCTGTTAGGGTCCCAGCTATGGACAAAGAGTAAACACTCAAACAAAAACAAAACACTATGAAAGGATAAAAATACATTTTTCTAGTAAAAATACTAACAGTACATTTTTATATAAAAAAAATGACTAATACACATTTACAGTAAAATGACCAACAATAGATTTTATCTGTTGTTGAAAGCATGCAACTTTCTTTGAAATATATTTAGTTGAAGCCATAAGATTATGTTCTGATTATTTAGATTTTGGCATTAAATAATCGATAGAGGTGTTAATATGCCACTAAAGAAAATCAACTAACCAACCAACATGAAAGAACTCATTCATGACATTAATTCATATAATATCTGACAATTTCTTAAATCAAACTGTATTCCCAAATATAACTTCAACAAAACTACAACATAAAACACACATATCACAGCCTCTAGTAATCATGTCCAAGCAAACATGTATATGCAAAAAAGCTTAGTATCATCTACCATGTATTCAATTGTGAAAGTAGAATAACATATGTCATATTTTTATTACTTCACAGCTCACAAGAAAATTAAATTTTGCCATTAAATGATAAGGAGTGCCATGAGACAAACAAATCAATCAATCAATCTTTTGGATCTTAATATAAAGATAAAACAAAAATGAAGCTTCATAGGCACAGGGGTGTTGCTTTCAATTGGTCAAAAATAGTGAAGATTTCAATTCAAAGAATATTGTCCTAAAACTCAAGCATGATGGAAGCAGCTTTATGATAGGAAGATGTTTTTCAGCCAATGGGGTGGGAAGTTGGGTTAAAATGGATAGGAACATAATCAGGTTTGGAATGAAAAATCAGTTTGCTGTTGAAACATGAGTAGATATTCCAAACAGACAATGACCCAAAACATGTACCAAAATTGGCCAAGAAATTGTTCATGGATAATAACACTAATGATTTAAAGTGGCCAAGATAGAGTCCAGACCATAAGCTAATTGAGAATGTACAGGGAGAGCTGATAATGCAAATATTGTTGAGAAAGACTCCCAGTTTTAATGATCTGTAGAAAGATGAATGGCTGGCTACAATTATTGTTGAGACTTGATGGAATCTGGAAATGAACTTGGAATGAGAACTTGACAATTGATTATTAATAAGATATAATTATGAGTAATTTTGAACAGATCAAATTGCAAATAGTACTTAAGGGAAATATAAATTTTCACTCCATATTCTTTGTGTTTTATTTCCTTCATTCTTTTTTCAGTTTGGGTCAGAAAAGAACATTCCTTTCATGAAAAAATACTCCAAAAATTAAAAACTTTTACAAAGTTATGTAATATTTTATATATATATATATATATATATATATATATATATATATAATTGTTTCACCTCAAGCTAAGTGACAATGCCACTAAAATGCAAGTGGTTACAGGGAGTGAAAGTCAAAGAAAATAAGAAGATTCAAAATGGAGAAGATTGAGGAAAGGACAAAAAAGGAACAGGGTTCAAGAAGATAGAAGATGGCAATTGACACTGCATTTAAATTATATATATATATATATATATATATATAGAGACATGTTTCATTGAATAATTTAGCCAAGTTTTGTCTATTGTTCAATTGGATCCTTTCATATTCATGAACAAGCTTTTTGGTATCATTATTAAAGGAAGAGAGAAAATTACTGTTGGAGTAGAAAAGATGGCTATCTTTAGCCATTTCGACAGTGAAAGAATGGGACTGAGGTACCAACCTAGTAGCATGCTTAAATTCATGCAGTTTGGGAACCAGTGAAAGTAGCTCATCGGAGCAGATGTTATGAAAGTACTTGTAGAAAAGACAGAGGGAAGCCACAGCAGGTCTGTGAGGAAGTGACTGTAGACGACATGCCAGATCACAACCAATGATGTTACATATCCATCTCTGGATTTTGTCAAGTGAGAACAGCAGACCATATATGGCAGCAGTATTCCATGCAAGGATGAATGGTTGATTTGAAGATTTAAAGGATGGACTCAAGCAAGAAAAACCTTTTGGCGCGACACAGAGAACCAATTTTCCTTGTGGGAGATGAAGCTATGGTGGATTTTGCAGTCAATTCCAATGTATGAGCGCCTAACAGCTCATTTTAGAACTGAATCACCAGACCACCAATACAATCAGATTTGATTACAGTTGGTGAAGGCTAGTGTAGAATGAGTCACACTTTTTGGAAGAACTGATAACAAAAAAATACTTTTACAGTATGTCACAAAGTCTACAAACAGTCCTTCTCAGGTTTGAATTCAGAGTCCTCCACACCTAAAAATTTCAGTCAGCCCTATTATTTAACCCATAGCCGATGGGAGAAGAGATGGATTCATATTTTCTCAGGGGTATTTGTGCATTAGTGAAAGCAATGAACTCAATGGGAATTCATACTGAGCTCTCCAATTTCACATTCTTAGCTGTTATCCATTACACATGCACATCGATATATATGGGGCAGGTTTGTATGTAAGATTCTCAAATGTAATTCAGATTTTAAAGTCTACATATAAGTTGATCATTATTTTAAAGAAATTAGCTTTCTAATTGTAAAGGAATCATTGAATATGCAAACCGGAAGATACACTTGTATCTATCAAAACATCTTGATACAAAGAGAAATATGTATATGACCATAGATAAAATATATATATATATATATATATATATATATATATATATATATATATAAGCATATTTTTCTGATATTGTTTAATAATTCTAGATTATCTTTCAATCAAATCAAATTTCTCCTTAGTATATTGTCACCAATGATTTTCCATAAATTTTTATTGTCCAAAATGCTTTCCACCTCTTCTTTTTCACGGTAAGTTGTATTTTATTTTTGTGTTGTTTGAATAGGAGCATTTATTCTGAACCCCCATGTGTTGAGCACAGCTGGAATTTGTGTGAGCATCTTTCTATTTTTGAAAAATGTTTAACACACCATTTCCACTGTTAAACAATATAAGGTTGTTAGTAGGAGAGAGATGTTTAATATACTGGGCCTCTCTAATAGTCAGATATTACTGGTAATGTGATTTATATAGATTTGTGTATAAGAAGTGGCCAGAAGTGCTTTGGACAATGAAAATTATAAAAAATTTTCTGTAGTCCCTTACTACTACAAAAAGGAAAAAAATATAAGAATGCTGGAAATACTAAATAAAAATTAATTAAATCTTCCTTGTCTACCATATTTAATGTAAGATGTTTAAAAGAAAGGTTGCTGCCCAAATATACATTAATATATAACCAGAATATGACAACTTAGATGTGAAGGGAAAGTACTTAAAAAATGTAACTTATACAAAGCCTGCACAAAAAGAAACTGATAACTACCTTAACAAAAACCAACAGTGTTCAATGGCTATATAATAAATAAACCCTAAATGGGAAACCAAACCAAACAGATCTATAAAAATAACCAGGAATCCATCTGGAGATATCAACCTATAAGTATTGCGTTAAGTTCACACCAACTGTGGTTATCAGACAATTCATATGATGATTGCATTTGGTTATAGTTTGGTGTCATTACATGTATCCCTTTTCTTGTTATATATATATATATATATATATATATATATATAAAATTGTGTACTTCAGCAGCAATCCCTCTTTTATACAAGTTTCATTAAAAATGACTGTGAAGGTACTGCAATTAAGTTATTTAATTTTTCACATTTTCTTATAAATTTTTTCTTTTCTGTACATAAATTATGCAGAAATTGTCTGAATGTTCTGTATGCCGAAGCATTTTTGGCTATACTTTTAACCATTATCAAGAATTAATTTTATTTTTACTTTTAGCCAAATGTATGGATTGGTTTATGTATGTATCTACAGTTATAGGAATGCTTTATTTTCCAAACACAGTCAACACATTGTGGCTGTTTTCATAATTGATATTATTGAGTGTTGTTTTTTTTTTTTTTATTAATAATACTTCCATTATTTTTATCCTTTTTTACATGTGGATGAGGCTATTATATTTGTATTATCAATGAGTATGTTATGGATGGTAGGTCTCCATGGGTATTGTTATAGTGGGACACACCTATTCTATAGTTAATAGACTCTCCCACCGATAATAAGTGGGAGTAGTAAGAGTAACAACGGATTCGCTCAGTGGGTCGGTCAGTCACTCGATGCCGGATGACCGTTAGTCATATACTAAAGTGTGAGCGACCACAACTAGATTTCTCTGCATCATTACCTATTATATCAAGTTCCTAACGTTTTGTACGTCGAACTTATTTTAGGACCGACTTAGTACAAATACAAGCCTCCACTGTGAAACCACTCCATAACAGGTATTTCAATGCATGCCAAAAAAAAAAAACAATCAGGGTATTTCTGAAAGATAATGCTTTTAAGGCAAGCAGTCTTTGTGATTAAAGAGCTCAATATCAAGAGATAGAATATTAATAGTAATAAATAAATTTAAATGTTTATACTCTGAGCTTTTGCAGAAATTAAACCTTGCATCCACTCTTCAGGAAAATTGATTGTAAAATTTTACAATCATATCTTTTGAAGAGTTGATGCAATTTCTGTGAAACTCAAAGTAGAGACAAGTGAAAATTTAATCATATATATTTATATATATTACAAGAACTCATATCATTACAATATCACTTATTTTCTTTTTATCTTAAGACATAAGGAAATGTGCCAAATTTACCTCCAGTTTTTAAGACTTTTTGTTTTTTGTCTTCAGACAAACATTTGGAAATCATTGCACATTGCCCTTGTGGCAAAATACAACTGACACCACCACCCATATGTTTATAAATTCTGCTCTTATGGGTGAACACAGGAGACACATCAAGCTAAATGATTACAACTACAACACTTAACAAATACATTGCCCTTATGGCTGAACAGAACTGACATATCCATTTACAAGCATTGCCTATAGCAAATACATAGCCCTTGGAGCTGAACATATCTGAAACTTTCTGCCAAATGTTTAAAACCTTTGAACTTAACAAATACACTGCTCTTATGATTGAATACAACTGTTATATCTCAACAAGTCTTCAGAATCATTTCTTATAGCAAATACATTGTCCTTGTGTCTGAACACGATTGATACATCTCATTTAACAAAATACTTTATACAGTCAAAACCATTGCAACTCTCTCAGCTTTATTGCACAATTTAAATTGTTTATTTAAAATCCAAGAACATTTTTTTTTGTATAGAGTTTTTATTGGGTTTTTTTCACATTTTGGGTAAAATTCATTTTTAATTTAGCAAATTTCAGTTTCCTCACATTCTAGTTTTCTTTATGCTTTTTCTTCCTTTTCTTCTGTTTTTCTTTCTTTTCCTTCTTTCATATTTTACTCTCTTTTTCTTCTATTTTGTTTTTCTTCCTTTCTTTTGATCCCTCTCTCTTATTTTCTACCATATTCCTTCTCTCTCCAAAAGCATCATCTTACATTTTCTTATTCCACAAAATGTAGATCAAAGTTTTTAGCTGAAGTTTGCTCTATATTTCTAAAGTTAAATATTTTTTTACTGGTGGTAAAGTTTAAATTTGTGATAGTTTCAAATTTAAAAATAATTCATTGCAATTAGCTTCAAAGGTTCCACCTTAATATTGTATCCAAATTGTAATTAAAGATTCTTACAAAAAGAAACAGTATTGTAAAAGGAAAAATTCTTTAAAAAATAGAGGGAGAGTATAAGACTTAATATTTTTTTTATTTCTCTCTGGTTTCTGTTTCAAATAAGAGGCATGAAAATTATTTACACACATTAATAGTGAGGATGGTCATCTTTGTAGCCTAAGATCAGATGAAGGACAAATTATAATTTTCAAGAAAATCAAAATAATAAATTTCATAGCGCTGGAAAATGCTAAAAAAGTTCAAAAGTCTTGGTGTAACGATTCTTATGGAAAAGTAAGGATTAGAATAAAAAAGTCATCAAACTAATGAGTCTGACAATTTTTGCATAAAATTCTCTGGAGAAAAGTGAAATACATAAAAATGCTAATAGACAAAGTACTAATGAGAATAAATTTCTTTAGAAAAGTTCTAATACCCTGAGAAAAACTGTAACACTTGCCGGACTGACAGACTGACATGTTAACACTGGTATGAATAGTACTGATAATAATCTATACTACTCTGGGATTAAAATCATACAATACACTATCAACTAACAAATACTAATACAATTATATATATATATATATATATATATATATATATATATATATATATATATATATATATATATAAGTAACAGTTTGTCACAGCTGATTGATGTTACCTTCAGCATCCCAACTCCAGAGTTCCATAGGCAGGCTTGCCTATCCACTCTTCAGGGTGTATCAACAATACATATATATATATATGTGTGTGAGAGAGAGAGAGAGAGAGAGAGGTGTATCTAAACAGAAACCAAACATTTGCAATGGCATACCAACAAGATGCTTTAGTTTATTTCCAACTGAAATGTTGTATGACAATGACCTTGACCTTTTGTAGAAAAAAAGACAGTGTCATACCAATGTTGGTTAGAAATTCAGTTTCCGATGCAAGAATAAACACAGCCACTTATTTCTTTGTTTCCCAAGTTGAACAGTGGATTTTGAAGATCAACTGGCTTGTGCGAAATTCTCTTTCAAATTCGGCAAAACATTTACAGAAACTTTTCAAAGGTTGCAATCAGCCTATGGGGCGAATTGCAGTCGTCATACACAATTGCACTTCAATCAAAATATAAAGAAATATATCAAATGTTAAAGTTAAATGTTTTTGAATTAGTATGACTTTGTTCATAATAGCTCTTTGCAATGAACTTTGCCTCTAATTCCATATTAGATGAAAGGCTCATCCCCTACCTGATTTCTCCTTCTAACAGAGCACAAACATTATGATATATTCATCATGGCTCAGGATGTTTCCAGACTCATCAAAAGCCTGAACTCTACTGTTTATTTTAATTAGATCAAACAGTCAATAAAGAATTATACTTAGAAGTTCTGAGGTATTTGAGAAATTAAATGTGAAGAGTCCCCAGGCATGAACCAATAAAACCTGGATGCTGCATCATAACAGTGAACCTATTCACACGTCATTATTTATTTGTGAATTTTTGGTGAAGTGTGAAAGAATTGTCATCTTCCAGATATCCTACCTAAAAAATTTGACCAATGCTAACAGTTTTCTTGTTTTTTTCCCAAAGTTAAAATCCATTCTCGAAGATCATCAGATTCAAACAGTAGCAAACATAAAAAAAAATTGATTATATGACCTCCATACTACCTCTCAAAACAATTACCAGAATGCATACTAGAAAAAATACAGGGAAGGATATATTAACAGTGGAAGGGTAGTTTTGAAGGAGACAAGTCCTATTAAATTGTAAGTGAAACAATAAATTTGACTTTGAAAAAGTATACAGCTTATCTCTCTCTCTTTCTATATATATATATATATATATATATATATGCAGGATGCGTTGGATAAGTCGTCATCCAAGTTACACAAAAAATGAAAATAACACTGGCATCTCATTTTAACAGATATATTTACCAAAATTACACAAACATATCTTAAAATAGTAACAATTAAATTTATTCAATAAAATCACCATTGGCTTCAACTACAGCCTCCAGACAACTTTGGAATCTCCTGCAACTCTTTTGGATGATCTCTTTGTTTAAGTTATATATATATATTGAATGACAGGATAATGTTCAAATGTGTCAGACTTGAAAATGAAAAAGAGGTTGACATAAACAGTGTTGAGAATTCCAACATTTAGAAGATTTTTAATACTATGTCATTATGATATAGGTATTATGGTTCTCCACAACTTTCTTTATCTCATTATCTATGAATTGTTATGATCTGTAGGAATATAATGGAATAGTTTCCCACTACCTTATCAACAGTTTTGAATTTGAAGTAGTCCTTCTCCCAGACTGGCTGCCACCCAAGGCTAGAAAAATTGGTCTACCCTGCTATTTACCCTTAGCTGTGAGAAGAAGAGATGGGCTTTTCAAAAAGCCATTTGTGCAAAAGTGAATACAGCACAACAAGGCCAGAATTTGAACTCAGCACGCCAATTCCACTTTATGCATCAATAGCCATTATGCTACCCACTCAGAAAGAGTCTTAATAAATTATTTTATATAAAGTCAATATGACTATTGGAATTAAAAGTAAGCAGTCTGTCAAATTATCCATACCACACAGTCTATTGAACATATTGGTGGATCACCCAAGAAATAGCCCAAAGAAAAATTGAATCCATCAAGTGTGACCATTGCATGGATTCAACTAAAACCTTTTAAACTGCTGAATAAAATTTCATGAAAATTTTACTTAATGATCTCCATATATGAGGTAATACTATTATAAAATGCAACTGATTATAGCAAGTGGGCAGAAAATGACAATTTACTTATAAAAGACTGAGATTATGTGCTTGCTGATGCCATTTGCAATAAAATATGCATGTCTCCATTGTGAAACTGAGGCCAGCTCTTTCTGTCACATATAACAATAAAGTTTGACAGAGTAACCTGGATTTACAGCTTAGAGGATTTGTATACGTGCACTCAAATCAGGATCTAGCCAGTGCTTTTGAGCCAGTTGAACAGAATGTCGCAAGAGAGGCAATGTTGTTAATGATGGCATGATCCTGTGAACTGTTTGCTGTATGAATTTGTTCTAGTAGAATCTTTGTGTGCAATTGGGATCCCCCTTTTGCACACAAAAGTGTTGTTTGATTTAGTTTACTTATGTAATACTATACTAAGCATATCATCAATTGCTTGGTGTTAGAAAGGGCTTTATGATGCAAAGATCTAGCCTTACTGCATTTAAATATAACTAATTAAAAGACATTTCTCTCTCTCTCTCCATATATATATATATATATATATATATAGGATGCGATGAATAAATTGTTATCTAAATTACACAAAAATGAAAATTATACTGACATCTCATTTTAATAGATATATTTACCAAAATTACACAAACATATCTTAAAATAGTAATGAGTAAATTTATTCAATAAAATTGCCATTGGCTTCAACCACAGCCTCCAGACAACTTTGGAATCTCCTGCAACTCTTCTGGATGGTCTCCTTCTTTAAGTTGGTGAATGCTGCCATGTGTGTAATATATATATATATATATATATATATATATATATATATATATATATACATACATACTGATTTCTGGAACACATCAGATCTAATGAGTGTTCCCTCTACCCAGATGTGCATGTTCAAATTTTGTTGGAAAGCACATATTTTTCATTAATGAGATCAGGCAGGTAAACCAAAATAAATAAATATACTGGTTAATAAATAAATATAAGCAGCCACTAAAAATTTTGTTTAAAGTGATAAAATCTGTCAGATTAATAAATAAATATCTATCACTTCTTTATATATATATATATATATATATATATATATATATATATATATATATATATATATGCAGGAGGAACAGTGGAGTAGTGAAATAGCAGCTCAGATTGAGGAATCAGAGAGCTGGGCTCAAATTCCAGTTGAATCAATTACATTCACTTATGTGCTAATACCCTTGGGAAAGGTATTAATCCTCCTCTTCTCCCTCCAGCTGTGGGTAAATAGCAGGACAGATTAGGTTCTATAGCCTTGGATGGCAACTGGTCTAGGAGAAGGATAACTCTGAATTCAAAACCTGCGGAGGGTTGTTTGAGGAACTTGTGGCATCTAGTGCACCAGGTCTCTGTATTTGGCCCTTCAAAACATGTGGTTAGATTTTGCACAAAGCCTTCACCATTATAATGTGCTGTTTTCTGGCTGTCAGTTCCTAGGAACTAAGCTGCTTGATTCTCATGCATCAAATACAATGGGAGAGTCCACCATATATATATGATGGACTTTCCCATTATTTTTGTCACATGAGGGTCAATGATTCACTGTTTTCTCCCCATTTATTTCTGTTTGTGTCTGTTATCTGACACCCAACCCATGCTGCTCTTATATAATAATCCCCCTATATTCCAAATCAAGAACTTGTCTTGAATCATTATTTATGCAACATTGCCACAATTTAATCAGGTGCTTTATTCTAGACTTCATATAATAATTTCTACATTGTCTTCAATTCTTATGATTTTGGACATTCTACTGGAAGTTTTTTGGTTGCACACCAATTTTTCTCATGTAATCTTTGAGTTAATCCTTGTATCTCAGAAGGAATCTTCTATCATTACCCAGACTATCAAGAAGCTTACTGTACATTAGGATTTTTGAAAGACTATGAACAGGCATTCTCATAACATGTCCCAGCCATCTTAATTGAGACTGATTCAATATGGTTTCTATGCTTTCCATTCTACAATTAACAAACAATTCTTCCTTAGAATTTTTTTTATTTCCATCTATATCCATATATACTATGCAAGTATTTTGACTATATATATATATATATATATATATATATATATATATATATATATATATATATATTTGTGCAGCATATCTTAAATAATTTAATTAAATAATGTAGGCATATTATGTCAATTGATTTTTATAATAATCCTTTCAAGTTCTCTGATTAGCTTCATGATGTTAATTTGAAAATCAAGAAAGGAACTGTAGTTTTTGTTAACCCAAGTGCTTTTGATCTCCTCCAAAATCTTCCTTAGGGGTGAATTGCAAAGACAAACCTAATATAACTGTGATTGTTGTAAACATGCATGAATTTACTGTTATAGTTATTTTAAAATTTTGAATTTATCTGTTGTAGCTATGGTGTTTTTTGTAAACAGACATTCACAATATAAGGGAACTAACCACAGATGGTAAAAATACAAATGGCATTAAATGTTGGTCAAATACATTTTAAAACATTGCTGCTATACTCATAATAAGTTTTGTTCAGTGTTGGTTGGTTGCTTTTGATATAGAGGGCCTCGGGAATTTGAAGCTTTTGTTTACTATTTTCATGGTGTAGTATATCAGTGTGGTCAACAAGTATTTTCGTGTATTGTGAAGGTGGACAGGAATGTGTCTTTAAATGTTGTGTGATAGAACTTATATCTGACAAGTGTAGTGTAAGACATCTTGATAATGCTGTGGTCATCAAACCAACATATGTACTTATTTTTTTGTCAGAGATACAATCTCCCAAAGATAAATAATATTGGTCTTCTTCAAAACACTAGTTGACAAAGAAGAGTTATTGAGTATGATTAAGTTGGTTGTGCTAAATTTAGTGTAGTATATAATTAGTTTTATTTTTTTTTAATGGGATCAGTGAGGTATATATTAGTACTTATGTGATTTTTTTAGGATTTCTTCATCTTGTTTATAGTTAGAATGCATTTGATTACAGTATAGTAGGTTGATATGTTTAGGATTATTTGAGGAAGTATTATGTTCTTTTTGATTTATCTTAATATATCTAATGACTTATATCATTTGTTCATCAACAATGTAATTAGGAAAGTTATTATTAATGAGAGTTTGTTTAATGTTCTTTAATTCAGTGTAGAAAATTTTTTTCATGAAAGTTAACTTTTGTATAGTTTATTAAATTTTGTATAATAACTATTTTGTAATAGTCAGGGCATTCACTTTTATAGTTTAGAGTACACGTGCTTATGCTAGTTGTTTTTTATATGGGAAAGCAGTAAATGTATTATTATTAATGTCTATCAATACATCAAGAAAAGGGTTTTTATTGCTATTGTTAAGTTCGTATATGAACTTAAGGACAGTTTTTTTTTTTAAGTTTCTTGTAGTTCATGTATATCATCTATGTTTTTAACTAAGATGAAAATATCATCTACATATTTTAGGTGGATGAAGGGTTTTAGTGGTGTTAAATATCTTATTTTCAAGGTTAGACGTATAGAATTACTAAATGTTGGTCCCAGAACTGAACCCATGGAAACACCATCACATTGTACATAGGTATTATTTTGATAGTCATGGAAGGGAACTTCAATTGCACAAGTCATATATATATATATATATATATATATATATATATATATATATAGCTGGCCACTCATACCCGAGACTACCTGTCTACTAGGGCAGCTAGCCAATCCCTATTGCAGACTTTTGCTCAGGTATATTTGTGTTTGTTCAAAACCCACAGAGCCCACCTATGGTTTATACTGCAACTATGTTGAGCAGGCCTTAGTTACAGTTTCTGGGAAAGAGCATGTTATCTAGCATGATCAACAATTTGAACAAGGCCAGCACACTCAAAACCCCAGTCACGATGACTTGTGACTTTGTGCTAGCACAGCTATTGATGGCTTCCAATTTCACTCACCAGGCTTGGGTCAACCCGTGGTATGGTTTTCAGGCACTTTCCAAAGAAACCACATGATGGGATTGACCACTCCAATCTGATAACATCAAGAAGTTTCCATCATGACAAATCGACCATGGTTAGATTTGAACCTGGGTCTCTTGGTCAGAAAGCAAACATTCTAACCACTCAGCCATGAGTAATAATATATATATATATATATATATATATATATATATATATATATATATATATATATATACACACACACACAGTTTGTGAATGTATAATCATTAATAGCTTGGAAAGAGAAATCTGTGTTGAGTTCAAACTCTGGCCAAGTCCATTAATTCATTTCTCACAAATGTCCTTGGGAAAGGATATGAATCCATCTCTTCTCACCATAAGTATGGCTTAATTAGCTCTCCATCCTTATATGCCAGCCAGTCTAGGAGATGGCAAACTCTCAATTCTAACCCCAGAAGGGCTGTTTGTAGATTTCATGGCACACTGTTCGCCATTTCTCTGCTGTCAGTTCTTTCAAAAGTGTCGCTGGTTCTGTACAACCTTTTACCATTTTAAGCAAATCATATGTGCAGCTGGTCTAGTGGTTCAGTCCTAAAAAATTAACTGTCCATCAATCATACGTAAAAATTAACTGGTGTGTTCACTATATGTAGTTTATACTTAGAACTGAGCACTTTAGCTTTCATTTTTGTCTCAAATCCAACAGGTCCAATCTCAAATGCTCAAAACATGTCCTTGTAGCAATATTTAGGGCTATAATATTTTATAGAAACAATTTTTGAGGTTTCAAAACTTTAAATGACAGAAAAAGGTTCAGGAATATGCATATCAGATAAGTTAAAAATTTAATTTTTAGGAATAGTTTAAGTTAGTTAAGTGCTGTACCTGACAACACGCTTAGGCAATAATATTTCTTTTGATTCATGATTAACTAGGTAGAAGATTTTCTTGCAGAAAGGTTACCATTTCTTTTGAGACTTTTGGTTTATCAAAATAAAAAAAAAGTTTCCAGATTTTTGTTTCTTTCAAAATTTCAAGCAATTTTTGTTTATTTTCCACAGATTAATTATTTAAGTTAACTTTTTAAATGGTAGGAAAATGTTGCATGAATGCACATACCAAAGAGGTAAAAAAATTAGAAAATTATTTTTTTAATGTATAGTTTTCTTTTTATTCTTACTTTAATTATACACAAAAACTTTAAAAATGATATTTTAATTCTTTTAGATTAAAAAAAAAAGAAAAAACAGGAAATAAAACAACTGTTTGGTTCCCAATTTGAATATTTGTTAACAGTTTGATACTCTGTCTAAATTTCTGGGATAAGCAGCCATCATTATTTAGACTATTTACATTCAGATTATTGTCCTCATCTGATTTAAATAACTAGGATACTCCTTGAAGCATTCTATGCAAAATAGAGGTGCACCTTCATTGCACCAAATTGTCACCATTTTTTCACCACTTTTCTCTTCTAGAAGTCTGTATGTAAACATAGCACTGTCTTTGGTTTGTTCTTCCAACTTTATTTGCAGGTAAAAATTCCAGGGAATGTTGTAATCCTAGACTTGCCAATTAATCATTTCAACTTGAATGATGAATGAATTATGTCTGTATCAGTGAAAAAAAGTTTAAATCATCAACTGATGATACTTGCTGATTGTCGATGAAATATCAACTGATGATGCCTACCATTCAAGGGTTAATGGTGTCATTTCTTTTTTGTTTTTCCAAAATTTCAAGCTATTTTTGTTTATTTTCCACAGATTAATTATTTAAGCTAACTTTTTAAATGGCAAGAAGATGTTGTATGAATACACATTCCAAACAAGTAAAAAATTAATTTTTTTAGAAGCTATACTTGTCAATTAATCATTTTAATTCAAATCCTGAACTAATAAAGCTGGTATCATTGGAAAAAGTTTAAATCATCAATTGATGATATTCATTGATCTCCAGTGAAACATCAATTGATGATGCCTTCCATTTAAGGATTAAGAATAGCATGAAATCATATTGTAAATTACTATTGAAAAAGAACGAAGTAATGTATTTCCCTATTAAGCAGCTAGCTTTTTCATCAACTCTTATCAAAGAGGATCATTGATAAAAGTTAAAAGATCTTAAAGCAAAATTATCAAATGCCTTATCAATCACCTCTTTAAAAAAAAAATAAATAGACGAGAGACAAATAGTAAACCAATTTTAAATAATACCAAGCAGTTTTAGGAAGCAGAGAAAATCATTTTGTTTACAAAGAGATGGTTTTTGTCTAGAAATAAAAAGAAATTCAATAATCTTCAAATGAAATGACAACCATGCAACATTTAGAATTTTGAAACAATCATTTGAAAAAGTTTTGTCACAGACTGGATAATCAGTGAAATATTGACCAATCGCTGAATCTGAAATCTTCTAAATATGGATAGTTTTATTGTTTAATCTCTTAAACCCATCAGCAATCAAAAAGCTAGCCACTTAAAAGGACTTCTGATATGTATCACTTATGACTACTTTGACTAGTTTTCTTCTTCTATGTGCCATGTTTCTTCAGGATATTGGCAATCATGGCTCTCCACAATTTCCTGCCTTTTGTAGCTCTTTTTAAATTTTGCCATTTTGTTATCTCTCCTAAACCCTGTTCCACCTTCCATTTATTCAAGCTCAGGGGTTATGTGTTGTTTTCCTCTGTCCTTTTTGCTTTCAATCTGTCCTATGAGTATCAGATTTTCCAAACACTCTTTTCTCATTATGTGCCCTAGAAATTCCAACTCTCATATTAAGTATAAGTGTCCTTTTGTTTCAATTTTCTTTAAAACTTACTTGTTACTTACATGTTCAGTCAATCATATTCTCAGCATCCTTCTGTTGAAACACTGTTCTTTCGCCTTAAGTATTTTTCTGTATCTGTGCAGAGATTGCCCAATATTTACTGCCATATAGGAGAACTGATATTACATAACAGTCCAGTACTCTTTTCTTTGTTTCTAATAAGCTTTTCCTGTTTTTTAATACTTTGCTTAGATTTGGAAGGCATTTTCACTATCCCAATGCACCTTTAGATTTCAGTGTCACATTTTCTGTTCTCTCTTAAAACACTTCTCAGATATTTAAATTGAAATAATTGTTTGATTTTGGTATCTCCAATTTGTAATTTGCATGTTATGCTGTCCCTTTTGCTAACAACCATGCATTCTATCTTCTTGCAACTGATATTTAATCCTTTCTTTTTGATTTTTTTTCTTCCTTTTGCAGGAATTTTTGTAGTTTCCTTTCTGTGTCTGCTATCAACACTCTGTCATATTGTTAAGATTGTGGCTGCCAATAATGAAGTAGGACTTCTAGTTCTCTCAGAATCGCCTCACTGTAAAGGTTGAAAAAGTCTGGTGAGAAGACACATCCTTGTCTTACACCTCTTTCTATATTTGTATATTTACTGTATTCATTTTCTGGCTGAATGCAGACAGTTTTCTCACAGTATAGGTTCTGGATTATTCTAATATTCTATTATTCTAATATCCTTCTCAAATACAAGGTCTGTCTGAAAAGTAACAGGACTGGTATCGCAAACAATTTATTTCAATTCCAAACAACAAACTACATGGTTTCTCCTTCAAAGTAATCCCTCTTGATTCTAATGCACTTTTGCATTCTTCTGTGTCACACTTCTATACACTGCAGGAAAGATTCTTCTTTGATGCCCCTTAGCTCCGTCATTACGGTCTTCTTGACGGCCTCCATGCCTTCAAAACAAGTCCCCTTGATGATCCCCTTGCAGTTAGAGAAAAGAAGAAAGTGACAGGGAGCAAGATCAAATGAACAGGGAAATTGTTCCGGTACAGGGATGTTCTTCTCAATCAGGAACTGCCAGATGCTCAGGCCTGATGAAACAACCACGATTTGTCCTGCCACAAATCTCAAATGTGAAAAAAAAAATGCAATGGTTTCAGAAAGCTAAGTTTATGCCTACATACTCCCAAGATATTATGTTAAATGATAACACAATCTGCTTATCCCTCTTTTGACAAGAGCTCACACAGCACATTGAAGTAGTTAAAAATGTCTTCCAAAAGTTAAAAAAAACAGGAAAATTTTGATACAAACAAAACAAAAATTGCTTAACTTCTATGTTGTGTCAATTCTCCTGTATGGCAGGGAATGCTGGATAATTTCCTCACAGATAAAGAGGAGACAAGGCAACAGGGATGTAGCTTTACATAAGGATGCTGAGAATATCATGGTTGGAGCATGTAAGCAGCAAGAAAGTTTTAAGAAAAATAGAAACAAAACTGACACTTAGATTCAGAAAGACAGATGAAATATCTGTGACAAATAATGAGGAAAAGGGCTTGGAGAATTTGACACTCACAGACCTACTAAAGGCAAAGGAGGCAGAAGGAAACTGATAACTTACTTAATGAGCTTGTGTAAATGGAACGGCAAAAGAGGGAAAGGAAGGTACAGTATGAGAACAAACACTACCAAGAGCTACAAAAAACAGGAAGTTGTGGAGAGCTTCGATCTCATATGATTTGATAGAAAACAGCACATAAAAGAAGAAAGTAGAACATTTTCAGTTTAACTTGATCTTTAAAATTCAACATCACTTATTTTTTTTTTTAAATGCCTCCATATGTTACATTGATTTTTTTTTTTATGGATTAACAATCTTTTGCAGGTTATTTAAAGCCCCAAAATATATTTAGATTGCAAGAATTTTTTTTTTAGATAATAATGATTTACTGATGCAAGTCTGACTAATTAATCCATAACTGGGGAGAAGAGATGGATTCATACCTTTCCCAAGGGTATTTGAAAATAACAAACTTGAGTGGAATTGAGACTCAGCTTTTCAATATCTAATTCCGAGCCATTACCCATTACACCACCTGCACATCCAAATTTGCAGCACCTGATATTCCCAAGCTGTCTCCTATCTAGGTACTGATCAGGCTAGATGTTGCTTAAATTCAGTGATCGTACGGGAACCAATGTTTCAACATGATATGGTCGTAAGCCCTCCTTATAGTACATCATTAATTTTGGTCGAAACTGACATTGTTAAATATTTCTTGATTTTCATTTGCTATTGCTTGGGATGTTTTGTCTTTCCTAATTTTTACTTTATTTGTAGAGAAAGCAAATCTTTCAAACATGTATTTAAAAATGATCACCTTCATGCATCATGACTTTTCTTTCCCTCCTTATTGCAAACAATTTCTGTATTGTGAAAATTAAATCCATATCATATCTTCTCCCCAAAATAGATTTTGCCCCAACAGCAATTTCATCAAGTGACAAAGAATCATGAGGTTTAAAGTTGCTTAAGGATAGACATGTTTGTTTTCATTGTTTTCTCTCTCTCTCTCACACACAAATACACAAAACATTAACTATAAATGTTTAACATGGACTGCAGTATTTCAATTCTTGGGAAACTGCTTTCAAATAAAAGATACCTGAAGCACACTAAATCAGATTATGGTTTCCCTACAAATTTTTGGTTGCATGTTCAAACCCAGCCAGAGAGCACATTTTCTTTATTAAGTTCTCTGAAATGAGAAGGTTGAATGTCTAAGTGGAACTTATCTATACGATCCACTGCTAAAGATGCTGATAGAATGGTCATCTCCTAATAAAATGGTTGTCTGCTTATAAATGGTCCTCTCTTTATACCATTCCTGACTCTTCATGTTATGCTCTATTTTTACAAGAGTCTGATCAGACCAAAAATGGAGTATTACTACCATATCTGGAGCTGCACAATCCTCTCTTTCTAGCATTGACAGAGATAAAAAAAAAAAAGCATTTACATGACCTAGTGGATAATGAATTATTTTCCACCCTACATCCTCTTACCCACAGACAAAACTTTCCAAATCTCTCACTATTCTATCACTATTTCTATGGAAAATGTTCAGACAAGTTACATTCCTTGGTTTTACCAGTTCAGACCTTTACAGCTAAAACCTACCATGCTACATACACAGAGTAGAATCTTATTCAGTCTCTTTGTATTCCATTGGTAAGTTTCATTTGGACAGCTTTTTCCCAAGTGGTTGCTTCTCTGATCACCACAATATTAATCTCTTCAAGTTTAAGTGAAACAGTTATCTATCCTACATATCCTCATAATCTGAACTTCTTACCTTCCCCCTCTTGTCCATAGAACAGCCTCTTTTGGTGATAATTTACCTTAAGTGGCTCTTGGGCCTTGTATTGGTTAAAGTGTAATGTAAAAAAAATGCCATTTTGGCAACTATGTTATTTTCTCCAAACACTAATTACCAACACCTGAACACAGCAAAATTAGCACTGTTTTGGTTTTCAAAAATAGAAATCTTTTATTTTTAACTTTTTTCTTTTTTTCAAATGATCAAGTTGTCACGAAATAATTTTGTTTTGCAAATCTTTTGAAAATTTGAAATGCAGTTTTTGAGTTTTGTCATTGACTTGCGTTACAGAATAAAAGTAAAGTTAAAAAAATAAACGCAAACACACCCACTCACTATTCTCCATCGAACAATACAAAAATCTGAAAGCACCTTGTCTTTTAAAAAATATTTTTTTTTCTTCTAGCTCACCATCAACCAATAATGTGGGGGTGGAGGTTGATACAAATTTCTTTTTCATTTGAACATTCATTTCCCTTTTTCTCTTCTCTTTTTTTCTTCTTTTCCTTCCTCTAAATTTCCTTTTCTGTTTCCACCATATTTAATTCTTACATCCCCACCTCCATATACTGTCATTTCTTTCAAACTCTTTCTGGATCTTTCTTTATTACATTTGTCAAAACATTTCTCAAAGTTAGAATTACTTAAAACCATAATTGACTCTTACATACATAGATATATATAATTTTGCATTTATATCAATGTTTATATACTCACTCTCTCTCTCACACACACACGCACACACACATAGATAGATCAAATTTTCCTTATCTGTCACATTCAATGAAATTTGTTTGAAAGAAAGGTTGCTGCCCAAACATACTTGATAGATAGATAGATAGATAATTGGCTACTTGTATCCAAGGATGCACATCTACTAGAGCAGCTAGCTAATCCCTGTTGCAGATGCCTGCTCAGGCACATTTGTGTTTGTTCAAAGCCCACAAATCCCACCTATGGTTTATACTGCAACTATACTGAGCAGACCCAAGTTACAGTTTCTGAGAAAGTGTGCATTATCTAGTGTGACCAACAGTCTGAACAAGGCCAGCATACTCAAACCCTCGGTTATGATGACTTGTGACTTTGTGCTAGCACAACCATTGCCAGCTCCCAAAGGGTTCAGTCTACCCAATTTCAGTAACAAGGTTTGGGTCAACCCATGGTATGGTTTTCAGGCACTTTTCAAAGGCACACTGAGATCACCCCCCACTCCAGACTGATAACATCAAGAAGTTACCTTCCTGACAAATCAACCAAGGTGAGTTTTGAACCCAGGTCTCATGGTGAGAAAGCAAACATTCTAACTACTCAGCCACATGCCCATTAGAGAGAGACTCAGCTACTTTTGTCAATGAAGCAAGGTTGAATAGTGCTATAAAACAAAATCTTTCTCATTAAAGATTCTCAAAATTTTATATGAGCTCAGTTTCGTACCCAGACGTAAACAAAGTAATTTTCTAAAGTCATGAATTTTTTCATTTATTAATCCAACAGATTTTATTACTTGAAGCATTATTTTAGTGGATACTCATATTTAAATAGACGCTTCATTTGTTCTATTAAACACTACATTTATGGCTAATGGAGTGGCCAAAAACACTTAGGACAATATGGACAATTTTGGCACTCCCTTACTCCCACCAAACAAAATATGTAAGAATGCTAGAAAAACTAAATAAAAAATTAATTAAATATTCCTTGTCTGTCATATTCAATGAAAAAGAAAAGTTGCTGCCCAAATATAAAAATTAAGAGTTCAGTAACTTTGAGCTCAAAGTTTTATAGAGATAGATTTTCACATCAGGAGTAGGATAGAATATTTGTTATTTTATATAAAAGGTTAATAGTCAGAGTTGAATCAGACAAGGAAACAGTAGTATTAAAAAGTGCTCAATACACACATGAAAAAATAAAATAAAAATAACCTGTAGAGCTTTTAACTAAAAATCAGAAGATCAGTTGAATCCACTACCTTGGTTTCAACCTTATGGTATCTTCAAGCAATTCTTATCAAATAACAACCTCTTAATGCTTTTTTTTTTTTTTTTACTAATGACCGCTATATTATTTAAAAAAACAAAAAAACAAAGAAAAAACAAATGCATGACATTGGGTGTAATAGAAAGGAAGGAGGAGGAGGATGGAAAGAAAGGAGGAGAAGGGTGAGAATAATAATAATATTAATAAAAAATAAAAATAAATGTATCAGTGGGGGTTAATTGAAATGAGCATTATTTTTTTTCATCCAGCCTCATATGTGCTTAAGAGGAATTTCCTCATATGTAAGCAAGGACTCCAGATGTAAGGTGGAAAATTTTGAAAAAGGCAAGCCTTATAACAACCACATCAATATTTGCAACCTCTTTCAACAGGAAAAATTAGCAATTATTACATTTCTGGATCCAAAGATCCTTTTGAACCAGAAATCCGGAATCTTGAGTCTTTGCTTACATATTACGAAATTCTTCTTAAGCACACCCCAAGCAAGGCGGGAAGCCACTAGGACGCAAGGGGTTACAGAAAATTTAGAGCAAGATCAGATAGGAGTGATAGAAGAAAGGATGAGGGAGAGGGATAGTGGATAGATCAAGGCAACTGGAGATGTCGATTGACATTACACTTGAATAGCTGGAGATTATAGCTCACAGGGAAACAGGAAAAGGGAAGGGAGTTCCACAGGCGAGAGGTGCGAGACATGAAGCTATTAGAGTAGAAGAGACGGCTACATTTAGGAGTTTCGACAGTGAAGGGGTGAGAGCGGGATGCCAGCCTCGTAGGGCGCTTGAACTCATGACGTCTGGGAACCAGCAAATGCAGCTCCTCGGAGCAATTTCCATGAAAGTATTTGTAGAACAGACAGAGGGAGGCGACGGCACGTCTGTGAGAAAGTGACTGTAGACGAGAGATGCCAGGGCAGGGCCAACCATATTGCATATCCGCCTCTGGAGCCTATCAAGAACCCCGAGGCAAACAGAAGGGGCACCAGACCATATATTGCAGCAATACTCCATGCAAGGGCGAATTGTTGATTTGTAGATCTGGAGGATCGACTCCGGGAGAAAAAAACTTCCTAGCGCGGCTCAGGGAGCCAATTTTCCTTGCAGTGGACGAGGCAATTGACTCAATGTATTTATTCCATCTCAGGTCAGCAGTCAACATGAGACCGAGAAGCCGCAGAGAGTTGCTCTCGAGAAGTTGAGCGTCAGACATTCTAATGGAGGGAAGGGAAGGATCTCTGTGGTGATTAATAGAGAGCAGTTTTGTCTTTGAAGCGTTGAAGTTGACCAGCCAATTCATGCCCCAGTTCACAATCGATTGGAGGTCCTTTTCGAGATGCACGGCCAGGTTAGTTTTGTCAACCAGAGACTAGATTTGTTTTTGAGGCAGGAATAAATTGTGGTGTCATCCGCGTAGATGCCAACTTGAAATTTATTGCGTCAGGAAGGTCATTTATGTAGATAAGGAATAGAGTGGGACCTAGGATGGAGCCTTGAGGAACACCTGCGTTTGTGGGATAGGAACTGGAGGAGAATCCATTGAGAACGACCTTCAATTTACAGTTTGACAGGAATGATCGTATTAGGTTATATAATCAACCTGTAATGCCATAACCCTGGAGCTTGCGCAGAAGGGCCAACATGCCAAACCCTATCAAATGCTTTGGAGATGTCTAGTGCCATTTCTCGGGCTTCCCGTTATTTTGGAGAGCTCCTGTAGACTGTTTCAGTGATGGCCGTAAGCATGTAAATGTAGATCGGGCAAAGCGGAAACCATATTGCTTGTCTGAGAGCAGATTATGGGATGTGAGGTGGTTAACCACCCCGATATTGATTAGGACTTCGAAGACTTTGCCGAAGAGGGGAAGGAGACTGATAGGACGGTAGTTGGAAGGGTCAGAGGGGTCGCCGGAGTTTTTGAAGACAGAAACAATCGAAGAGGACTTCCAGCAGTCAGGAAAACAAACATGCACTTATAAAATGGTTTAAACTCCAATGTAACAAAAGTGTAAGCATCTGGGAAGATGCTTATGGAGCAGGCCAGAATGTTTCATAAGAAACTCAGCACCTAATGTATGTTAGTCATTATTCGCAAGGATATTTACACAAATTAAGAAATGGCATTTAATTCCATAGTTTATATGCTGAAAAGCATCTCCTGCTGACATTGGACACAGAAGCAAAGTTTCTGAATGAATTTGCAGAGTTAAAAAATGAATAGAATTTAATGTATTTTAAGTCCTGTAGAATTTTCTCCCAAAACTGCTTAATAGAAGTCGACTTAACTCTATACACCTAAAATCTATGCCTAAACTTGGAAATTTAATTTACTATTCATTTTTTTTTCTTGATAGGAGTAGATATATTGGCTTATTACCTGGTTCACACTCCTCCCCAGTCTTTTGACCTGGAGTAGAGTTTTTACCCCTTGTTTCCTGTTTAAGATTGGATTTCCAGTTCCTTCTAAATTCTACTTCAACTCTATATTTCTATATTTCTGCCTAAACTCTGAAATTTTATTTATTCTCTCAAGAGGAGTAGAAGGTTTGCCTGTTATCCAGTTCACTCTCCTCCCCAGTCTTTTGAACAATAAATATTTAATAAGAGTATCTCATTAACTGACCCTAGAGTTTCACATAAGGCTGTTCCTCAGGATCAAAGAGTTTGTTAAATCTGTTGAATTATTACCAGATCTCTTATTTATGCTCCACAAAAACAAACAATAATCAAGGATTTTTATGAAAAACTCTGGAGTTGGTCAATGGAGATAGGTATTATTATTATTATTATTATTATTATTATTATGAGAAAGTTTTCACATGTAAGGCATTTTCCCCACGTATCATTATTGTACTTTGATCTTTCTTGGATTTAGTCTTTTCATTTACTGGCTTCATAAACATTTTACTGTTATTGGTATCATGTAACCCAATACTACCTGCTGTATCATTGGATCATCAGAAACTAAACCAGTTTCCCTTCCAAGCTTTTCTGGTAAGGAGAGTGACTAGACACTCAGTGGGATTAAAAACAAGCTTTTTAAAGGGTAGATAAACCTTCTTGTCAGAGTCAAAGGTCATCTTGTAATATGGGGTGTAGACTGAACTCCATATAACCAGTTATTTTTTTTAGAGCAATATGCGGGAAGGGAAAATGAAAACAAGACACACATTTCATTTTAATGTCATTTGTTGCTTAACAGTAGAAAGGAAAAAAAAAACTTAGTTCATCACTAGTGGTACTGAACTAAGGCAGTGGCTCCAAGGAGCAGGAAGTTCAACAGAGAAATGGTAACTACAACAGGTTTTGACTGGTTACAAACTAAATCAGTACATGAAACTGAACTACTGACAGTATATCCAGGATAGTGATGACATGCTGGGTGGAGGGCTTCCCTGACTGCAGTCAACGGCCAAGGTGAAAGCTCTCCCCGATTGAACCATTGAACTGGTGTCCCTAACTAAAGCAAGCTTTCAAACAGGACATTAACTGTGATTTGACCTGGAGAGGGATGGACTCCACCAGGCCACTGAACCCAGAGGGGGATGATGGAATCATCCCCAAAACCACTCTGGTTTTCAATGCAGATATGTGGAGAGACCTTCTTCGGTTCACAGAGACCCCCCAACCTCATACAGACACAGAACTGATGATAAAACAACTTGGAGCAGTTTGCTGTTGTTATAACCAAAACTGCCACTGGGCATCACCAGTGAAAGGGGAAAAAATCTAGTATTGCAAAAGGTTACAGACAAAACATATGCAAATATTCTTGGCATATTATATATTAAAATTGTTAATATCTATTAATAATAATTTGATTGAGTTTGTGATGCAGAAAGTTCCAAAGAAATTTACTAATGTAATGGAATAACCTGTCATCCCCATGAGTGACTACACTATAGGTAGTAACTACCTATAAGTCTCTGTAAGTCAACAGACTACAGAGACTGGCTGGGATATGTTGAGTACGATTCAGACTTACACGAGAACTACCAACTTTCCAATAGTAGCATTCACTACTGGATTGACTTGTGACAGCCTTGTGCATAACTGTTACCTTTATTATTCTTATTGTACTGGTTTTGTACAATAAACCTTTACTTATTTTGTTCACCTTATTTTTCAAGTATATATTCCTATTAGCACAGAATATAACACTTACTTTAGCTATTTTTAAAAATTCTACATATAAATTTATATTAATAATTTTAAAAAAAAAGACTAATTTCTTTTTTAGAGACCATTAAGAAGTTTGTCTCTCCTGCTCTCTCTCTCTCTCTCTCATTGGTTAATTGATTTGTTTTTTATGACTTATCAACATTTCAGGTTATTTAAAGCCAGAAAATATTTTTTATTGTAAGAATTTTTTTTGAGATAATAAAGATTTAGTGATAAAAGTCTTACTAATTAAGCCATAATTTGGGGGAAGAAGAGATGAATTCATACCTTTCCCAAGAGTATTTGCACGTAAGTGAATATAACAAACCTAACAGGAATTGGCTCGCTGATTAAAAATTCTGAGCCATTATCCATTACACAACCCACACATCTAAGCTTACAGCACCTGGTATTCCAAAGCAATTACCTATCTAGGTACTGACCAGGTTCTATGTTACTCAACTTCGGTGATCATACAGGAACCAGTGTTCATTAGTTATAGCTCTCAAACATCAGGTTTTGAAATTAAAATTGAAAGTTTATTTAACTTTAAATATGTACTAATTCTATATAAATCTTTGTTAAAGAAAAGACAGTGTTTGAATTTTTGAAATTAAAAATTATCAGTATTATAGATTTGCATCAACTAGTCTCATCTTTGTTGTTACTACCACAACAATACAGCTTATAACATTATGTTAGTAATGACAGATAATAATAATTTTTCATACATAAAATAATTGTTTATTCACTTCTAGACTCTGTTAAATTAATTTCAGCTGAATCAAAGGGATGTGGTTTTGGGTCTTTCTTCAAACATTTGATCTTCTTACAAGAATCTAAGGGATACTGAATCTCCCCTCATATGTCAGGCATTTATATAACTTCTTGTTATCAGATTGTCTTCTAAGTTCAGCTGAGTTCACTTCTCACCAACTTCCTTTGAGGTCGGAATCTGTACTTGGTGGTTTTGAGGCTACCATCTAGGTCAGTCTACATGGCTCCTAGTTCTTTAGAGGTTCTAAAGTGACACTGAATACGGAATTTACTTTGGTAACTCTTATTGTAAACCGAGTACATATTGGGATGACCACATATTAATTCTTAGATCAAGGTTCTTGACAGGCATTAAATTCAAAACTCTGGTATTTCCTGTCACAAATCCCATACTCTCAGCTGTTTTTAGTTCTCTATTGTAGCTGGTAACCTTCCCCTGCTATGAACAATGAAATAAGAACAGTCTATCTCCATGAATTGAAAAAAGGGTTTGGTTCATAATTTCTAGGTTACCAAGTGCAACAGATACCTGACAAATGACTAAAATGTTGTGTTGTAACAATAACAACCAAAAGACATGAAGCTGAGCAAATCCCTGTAAAAAGAAAAATCATTTTCTTCTCTTTTTTTGGTGGGGAGAGAGAATCATTATTTTTCCATCCCTATATAGTAATGTGAATCAAATTTTTTTCTTCTTCTTTGTCATCTCCCTTCAGGACATGGGTGATCATGGCTCCCACAATTGCCTGTTCTTTGTAGCTCTAAGTAAGCCTTGTCTTTTTGCTGTCTCTCCTAATCCCTGTTCTGCCAACCATTTGCACAAGCTCATTAGGTTATTCACTGTTTTTCTCTGTCCTTCTTACTTTCAATATTCCCTGTGAGTGTCAGTTTCTCCAAGCTCTCTTTCCTCATTATATTTCCTAGAAATTTAAACTGTCTCTTTCTGATTCTAAGTATCAGAGTCCTTTTTGTTTCCATTTTCCTTAAAACTTCCTTTCTACTCACATGCTCAGTCCATGGTATTCTCAGTATCATTCTGCAAAACTAAATTTCTCTTGCCTCAAGCCTCTTCTTCATCTGTGAAGAAATTGTCCAGCATTCACTACCATATTTTTTTTTTTTTTTTACAGTGAGAGTCACCCTTTACAAGGCCTGAGGGCCACTCAAGGTAGAGGGTTACATTAGGAGGCCATTTGTGTGTATAGTTGAGAGAGATAACAATTAACCCTAGCCTTGAATATGTGAAGATTGTAGTGACTGGGGAAAAATTCTGTTGGGAGTCGATTCCTCAGGGTAGTGGTTTGTGAGAAGAAGCTGCTCGACAGAACTTACTTCTTACCGATGGAATACAGTGGAAATGTGGGTGGTTTGCTACTATGTAAGTGGCATGGCATGTTCTTGCTGTGAAGATTTGCCTTGACAGGACCAGGGAATGTAGTCTGAGTACTTTCCATGGAAGTAGCAGTATAGCAGCGAGAGACATGCCACATCCTGCCTGTGGGAGAGGTATTGAAGGGTGGAGGATAATTTGTCACCCACAAGGGCTCAGAGATGCTTTTGAACTCTATCAAGGCTGGAGAGTGGGGTCTTGGCAACTCCCACCCAGACATAGGAATACATAAGTGTCTGGCACTCTTTTGTTTGTTTCTAACAAAATTTTCCTGTGTCTTAATATTTTGCTTAGCGTTTGAAAGACATATTCCAATGCACCTTCAAATTTCATTGTCGCATTTTCCATCTTCTGTTAAAACACTTCTCAGATATTTACTCGCTTATTTGGTATCTCCAATTCATAGTTCACATATTGGGCTGTTCCTATTGCTGACAACCAGTCTGTTTTCTTGCAATTAGTCCTTTCTTCTCACTTTCCTATTTATCACCAAAATATTTATGAAGAGATAAAGTTCAAAAATATTTTCAGACAATTGAATACTTGTTTTTTAAATTATTTTTGTCATTCTCCTATTTTTCTGGCCTTCTCCACAAAAGAAAAAAGTTCAATTGTTTGAAAATTTCTTTGAATGAGAATAAATCTTCTCAAAATTATAGAAAAAAAAATGGTTTGTTCTCAGTTAAATAACTAGGAATAATCAAACAAAAACAACAAAAATGTGTAGAACAAATTCATTGTTTTATATAAACTTTTAAAAATTTTCTTTACGCAAAAATTAGGACACTAGACTAGAGATTTTTCTTTTCTTTTTTTTTATTGTAAATTTTCAAGATTTGTCCTTTGACATTTTTGAAATGAAGAGTGAATAATGTTTTCATTTTAAGAAAGAAAGAAAGAAGCAAATGACTTCAACAATAAATAACCAATAATCCGTCATTTGTTGTTGTTCTTTCACTCATCCCACACGTTTATTCGTTCATTCCAAACAATGGCAATTCTACAGACGCTTTGCATGTGCGTACGACGTGTGCATTGAGTGGCGCGATGAATTTGAAACCTTCTTCTTCTACGTTTGTGCTTCCCAAAAGAACAACTCTTCCAAGATTATCAAAATTAAGTAAGTGTTTGCCTAGAAAATATAACAAGTGATTTTCTTTTGCCGTTTTTGCTACACGACACCAACACTAACAGCCAGGTTCTCTTTTTTAGTTTAAAAAAAAAACAACTAGACAGCAATAACTTTCCAGGTTGAAATAATTATATAAACTACTAAAAACTTAAACAAAAAAATGTCATTGGAGCAAAAACGAGAAAGCTAGCGATGGTCACGATGCTGATCGTGTTAGAGATGGAAGGCTAAAAAGAAAACAAACAGATTACCCTCGCAAAGTGAGAAAAGACCGGGGTATGGTCACGTGACAACTTTATCGTAAAAAAGGTGCAGCCGGAAAGTCGGAGTTGTAGCCATTTTTTCAGGCTTTATTTTTAAATTTTGACCGCAGTGGTGACTGTTTCTTGTCTTATTTTATTTATTTTATTTTTTTTTGTGGGGAGGGTCTGGACTGGTTGGATGTGGGAACGGTAGACTGACTGTATTCAAGACGATCACGTGACTAAATTCGCACCTTCTTCACATGATAAATTTATGTCGAAAAAAATGAGGAAATAAACATGGTCCGTATTGTGACTGTCGTTACCATGCCGTATTTTTTTCTTCGTTTTTATTAAAAAAATCGTTTGTTCGGAACTAAAAATTTCGTAAAACGTATGGCAGGATTTGACTTTCACTTAACTTTTATTTAATTAATTGTACCTTCCGTTTTTTTTGTTTTTTTTTAGAGTATTTTTTTCTAAACAAAAGGTATCTTTTTTTAAAGATTCTGCCATTTATTTTTCCATTTTATTCCTTACTTAAAACTCATTTGCAATTCTGCTCAAATTCGTTAAAAATACAAAGAAGAATCGTAAAAAAAAAATGTGGAAAATCACTTTACGACACTACCATATGGACTCGGAAGCATTTCGAGAAGGTATGACAATGTTTGGTCATGTGACCGTCTGTCGTCGTAATGCCCACAAGACAGCGAAATTGCTGTTTCGCGGCTACCTTTTTTTTTATTATCATATATTATCTGTCTTTTAGCGTTATGACTATTTTATGTACGCTTTTCCATTTTATAGAAGTTGTTAAACATTCTTTTTATGTCATTTCTAACACCGCGAAAAAATGCAGGTTCCGTCATATACCCAGACCAATTACCATTTAGTTTTCACTGCAGAAACGAATTTATCATTTAAAAATTAAATATTTATATAGTTAAGAATGTTAGTGTTTTCTACTTATGTCTTCTATTGGAACAGACGGGTGTTATCTTTTTTAAAAAAAAATATAATAATTAAAACAAATTGCAAAATAAACCTTACTTAAATTTTAATTAGGATTTTGCTTTCTTTTAGTTTAAAAAACAAAAACAAAACTGAATGTAAATATCTACAATTGAAACGTGACTTAATATCTTTCTTTTTTGGTAATATTGATGTTTTTAACGGCGTCTGACGTGGGAGAGAGAACGTACTTGCTGAATTAAACACGCGTGTGTATGCATGTGTACATCATTCTACAGTACACTATCGGGTATCAATATATGAGTGAGTGTGTATGTGTAACGCGTCGTCATTCTCGCTTTTGGGGACGTTGCTTTCTTTGTAATAATAATCAATATTACGAACGCGTGCCCGTGTGTAAGGAAAATAAGAGACAGAAGTGGCGGCGGGGGTAAGAAGCCAGCCAACCCGCTTTCCTATTACGCGACTCTCTTTTCATTCATTCATCTTACAGAATTGAGATTTCATTGTGTTCACCTCCTCTACACAATTCTGTAGTAGTAGTAGTAGTTTTGTTGGTGAACCTTCTTTCTCTTTCGTTCTTCCTCCCTTTTTTTCCTTTCTTTCTTTTTTCTATTCAATTTACTTCAACAACATGCGTGGGCAGATGTTTCAATTACTCATTCATTAAAATTAGGTTTGTCCCCCTTTTTTAAAAAAAACAAAACTTTTCTCTGTCGGTAATGTTTTATTGTTGTTAAATGTCTGTGTATTTTTTTCCACGATATTTAAAATTGTTAATAATGATTGTAATTGTTAAAAATATTACGTCTTTTTTGTGTTGTAAGGGTGCATTTCTTTTTATGCAATAAGCGTGTGTGTTGTATCTTTTTTTCTTATTTTCTTTTCATTGAAAAAAATTATTGCCACTGTTACAACGTATTTCAAACATTGTGCTCTCTTATCTTTAATCTTTATCTTCTAATATTTTTATTAACTTTTTGTGCGTCAGCACTAGCAGTTGAGTAACATTTCATTTTTTTTTTTTTTTTTATTCAAATGAATGTGATTGATTTATATTTTATTTCTAAGTGTTTTAATCAGCCTCCACAGTGTCAGCTCAATTTCCTGGGGAATATATATTGTCTCGAGCGGCCTTGAGTGTTTGTAATATTTTCTGTGTAAATTAATATTCATTCATTCATCAAAATGACTCACCGATTCATAACCTTTTGTAAACACACACAACAAAAATCATGAATTTGTTCACGTATAGAAAAAGTAAAATATGTGGTGTGTGTAAGTAATTTCGTTCAGAATTAATTATTTAGCTGTTGTTAAGTAAGTAGTTGACCAACCAAATGATGCTACCATTTTCCCCAATTATTTAACACTAATAGTAACACATATATTTATGACTTTTGTTGAGTAACTTCATTTATTTGTATGTTATTCAAATGAAATTTACTCAAACCAAATAAAGTAGAAATTCAGATATGTCTCTAAAATTATACAAAGATTTTTCCTTTGTGAATTATGGTCCTTCCCCCAAACGTAAATGTTTCCCAACAATTTCGTCTGGGAATGTTCAACTGTTCAAGTTTTTTTAAGACAATCATTGATGCTCTTATAGTTTGTGAAATGAACCAACGTGAATTCGTTTTTATTATCAGATTAAAAAAAAATGTAGACTATATCCCTCCACTAAAATCTAAAATACCTATCTTCCTGTGCATGTATATGTTAATTTTTTTTTTTTTTTTTTTTTTTTTAGTTTTTCAAAATTTTATTTTATAAAAAAATTCTAATATTGTTTAAGTTTAATGTTTATTTAAGCAGGAAGGAGCTCGCCTCCCACACAGATTTATTTTTCTTTCCAAGCTGTTTCCGTGTTGGTGGCCCCCAACATCATTCATATATTTTTCTACCACAGTTCTCCCATTTCCATTACCACATTTAAGCATACTATTGGTGCATTCAAATGCGTGTATCTCTGTCTGTGCATACATGGAAACATCTGTATGTCTGTGTAGGAGGTGGGTGTTAGTTGTAGCAGTCACTGGGCAAATTAAGCCCTGGTTGTTAGAAGATGAGCCTGATTCTGTCATTCATACTTTCTTTCATTCATTCACTTCTGTCTGGCCATTTTGTTGTAACTATTCATTTGAGCTATCTATGCACTTTTATAGAGTTCTTACCCAACAACTCTCTCACCGCTTGCCACGGCGTATGTGTCTGAAAATGTGTCAGTGGATTGCATACAATTGCTCTGTTATTTGTACAATGTACTGAGGGAGACTTTTCCTTGATTATAACATTCACTCCATTCTCATGTGGTTTAGACCCAGATTATTATTTAAGCAAATAATCTAACATTTCAAAAGAAAAGTAAATTTAATAGGTAATTTTGGATTTTATTGTGTTTGATCTGTAATAATAAATAAATTGAGCATTTTTTGTTTTTAATATTTTATATTACTAGGATCCACTTGGATTATATACCAATGGATACCTTTACTTAGAGAGAGAGAGTGTTCCAGAAATTATACAGATTTTTTTTTTTTTTTTTTAGATTATTTTCTTATTTGGCTTGATTATTTCGTTTTCTCATGCCATGAAAGAAACAAGAAATTAAATATTGTAATTAACATTTCAAAATTGTTTTACTCTTTCCTAAAAAAAATTTTTTTTAAATTAAATCCCTTTTTCTGTTATGTGCCATTAACTAAAAGTAAGCCTACATTTTAGTTTTTATGTTTAGAAAATAATTGAATTTAAATATGCTTTATTAAATCATTTTTTTTTTTTTTTTTTTTTTTTTGGTTCAGTTGTTATTGAGTGTAAGGAAATAAACTCAGTTCAACCGATTTTGACAGTTTAGTTATTAAAAGAAATAAAATGGAACTTTAACTACAATGTTGTAGAAAATTGTAAAGTTCTGATTTGGCAAGATTAGGAAATTTATAAAAAAATTATTATAATAGTTTTTTAAAGACTACCCTCACTGGTAAGGGATAATATGTATATTTATTAATATATACTTAATAGCTCTGTTATATTACATTGAGCACTATTTTATTAACACCAGCACTCAATGTGATATATATATGGCCTGCAGATTGCATGAAACAGATTGTCGCAACTCGGTGTGACCCCAGTATCCACTTTTATGCTTACATATGCTCAATCTTTGAAATTGAGCACTTTTACCCATAAATATAGCACCATATATATATATATATATATATATATATATATATATATATGTGTGTGTGTGTGTGTTAGGGTGATTAAGATTTGTTTTTTTCCACTTTTAAAATTGCACTTATTTCTAGAGAAGACAAAAATGGAGCTCTCCAGATGTAGGAGATAAGAAAATATTTCAGTATGTTTTGCCAAATTTGACAACTAAATACCATTTGGCAACAAAAGGTTAATTCTTTTCAGTGTATTTTATTTTTATTAATATGTTTGTTGGATAATCATGCAATATGCTAACAATTTTACATTTCAGGTAATTCTTAAAGTAAATAAGTCTTCAAATTCATTTAAAAGTAAACAGATTATTTCAAATATTTTTTTCATGTAGTAGGTGAACCTGGCTTTCCTCAGCTTACTTTTTCTTTAATATCTGTAAACTTCCATATTTGGAATGGGGAAAGATAATGGAATGGTTTCCTATTGCTTTCTTCACAGTTTGGAATTCACAAGTGTTCTTTTTCTAGACTAGTCGTCAACCAAGACTAGAGATCCCAGTTTACCTTGCTATTTTACTAAAAGGTGAGGTGAGGAAAAAGAGATGAATCCATGTTATTTTTAACAACATTAGTATGAAGTGAAAACAAACTGCCTCATCTGTAATTTGAACTCTGTTTGCCAATTCCATTCTTTGCATTGTTAACTGTTGTTTTTAGTGCCTCTGTTCAAATTGTTTTCATATTGATAAAGTATTTTGTTACTGAAAATACCAAAATGGGTGTCATTTAAAATGAAACATAAGGAAAAACAAATTGATTTTAAAAACTAAAAATTTATTCATCTTGATAGAATAAATATATTTGGTAATTAAAAATTATTCCAAAAAGAACCACAGCTTCATTATCTTCTTCTATGGTCTATGGATGAACATTACTCTTCACAACTTCCTATCCTTCATATCTCTTAGCAATGTTTATCTTTTTACTATCCCTCTCGCTGTTCTGCCAAGCACATTACTTGCTGCTTCCTTCTGCTCTTAATACTTTCAATACCTTGTGAGTGTCAAATTTTCCAAGCCTTTTTATGTGTGCCAGGAATTTTAGCTGTCTGTTTCTGATTTTGTTTATAATTGTCCTTTTCATTTCTATTTTCCATAAAACTACCTTTGTGTTTAGTTTTCCAAAAATAAGCTCTAGATTACTTTATTGTTATTCAATATTACAGTCTAATTTATGAAATATTCTGTTGATTAATATATTACAAAAATACTAAATGATTTCATATTCATAAAAATTTTCATTATATTTCTTAAAAGATATTTTATCATTTAGAAAATGTTTTATTTTAGAGAATTTCTTTTATAATAGATAAACTCAACTTTAGCTTCAGAGATAACTTTTTCATTTGTGTACAAATCTCAAAGGACAAATTTGTCTATTTTTTTCAATCTTTTTAAAAAAAAATTTGCATTTCTATATTTATTTTTACACCTTTAAAAAGACTATATTGCTAAAAATGTATGATTAAGATAATATTAAATTTTAATATTATTGTGCATAATGAGATAAAATATTTCCTTATCTCATCATTCAATACTTAAGAACAAATTTTAGAAAAAATCTTCCTTTACAGAAGGTGAAAACATCTATGCATTATAAATGAAAAATAAGTACAGAAAATAAAAATGTTTTTTTTTTTTTTTTTTTTTTTTTTTTTTTTTTTGTCCATTTCATTTAAGATTAATAATTTATCTTAAAGTCAATGATCAAAATTGCTGAAGAGATGAAAGTGTAAGGTTAGAAATATATTTCACCTTCAAAAGAACTTGCACATTTTTCTCTTAACTTTTGCTGAGCAAATTCTTTTAAAAGCAAAATCCATTAAAAAACATAATTGTCTTACTTTGTCCCTTTCTTTTTTTTTTTTTTTTTTTTTTTTTTTTGAGACCCAAAACTTTTCAGTCAATTGGAAATTTTTCTTTTTAGCAGTTTATTTATTGGGGGTAATCAATAAGCTGAATAAACCTTTTTCTCTGTAAAATTTACAAATGAAATCCTCATGTCAGATGTAGTTTTTATAATAATAATCTTGAAGTAATTAACTCCGAGTGGACATTGCAAATTTACAGACAAGGATCTGACAGACTCCATAATTGATTCCAATTCTATGAGAGAGCTAACGGAATGCTTAGCAACGGTTCTTAAAGGATGAGTTCATGATTTTTCTTTTTTCACATTTTCTATCATTTTACAGGTTGATTGGTTGACCTGAAAACTCGTTGAACCAACACTCATAAAAATGTGTTCAACCTAAAGAATAATTACCAAAGTCTTTGTCATAAATTTGCTGAGCATTGTGCAACATTTGATGCTGGAACATTGCTTGAATTTGTCAGTTATTGTAAAGGTTGCAAAGCCATTCCACCACAGGATTACAAAGCATCATATAACAATTGAACACAAATACATAGTATGAAGCCTGTTAGCCGACTGACTCATTAGACCAGGTATCAATGAGCATTAACTGCATATGTATTTCTGCCAAATGGTTCAAATTTGGAACTTTTCAACATCTCAGATTTTGTTTAACATTTTCAGTTTATCATATTTCACTGAACATGTTTCATAGTCATCAATAAATATTATATTTTAGGGAAGCAAGGCTGACTGATTAGTATTCCAGGAATGAGACCAAGTTTGAAACTCACCAGGGTTGATTTGTCAAAGAAGTGACCTTCATAATATCAACCTGGGAAGATGATCCCAGTGTGCAAAATGATTGAGAAGTGCCAGAAAACCATACCCTGGGTTAACCCAAGCCATGAGAATGAAATTGGGTAGATGAAACTGTTTGGGAGTGATTGATAGTTATGATAGCACAAAATCACAAGTCATTGTGACTGAAGGTTTCAGTGTATTGGTCTTATTCAACTCTTGATCACAACATATTGTGCATTCTGTCACAGAAACTGTAACTAATGTCTGCTTAGTATAGTTGCAGTATAAACCACTGGTTGACTCTGGATGTTGAAGAAAAATATGTACCTGACCAGGTTTCTGCAACAGGGATAAGCTAGCCATTGTAGAAGATGGATGTACTCTAAAATGAGTATTTTTATTTGTATGAAGTGGACATGTTATCAATAGTAATTTGATTTTTTTTTTTTTTTTTTTTTCTTATAATGGAGTTAATCCAAAACCTTTTGTGGCGAGGTTGAAATTTGCTCTGTATTGACTTAAAACAGTTAAAACATTTAATTGGCAAAAGATAGCCCCACATCATTCATCCCCCAATTACAATGGAAATTATTTGGACATGGACTGTGATTAGATGTGCAATCCCCTTCTTATAAAGTAATGCTGTTTTATTTTGAGAAGAGCAATAGGGCACTCTTTTGCAGAAGTCCAAAAACAACCATAATATACACATTGAAAATTGATATTACAAGAACTGTTGATAAATTCCATTATTCCCTGTAAAAGCCTTGAAGAGCTTGGAAGATCTGCAGCACAGGACAGGGAGATTTGGATAAGAATGAAGAGAATTATTGACAAAAGTTGCTGAAGATAAGTGTTGTAATATGTCTATTACTTAGTTGAGTTCAGTCACTCTTAAAGTCCAGCTGCAAATTACTAGTTTTTTTGTTTTTCTTTAGACGACCTCTATATATGGTTTTGCTGTCTCCCCTATTATCACGTTCCATCCTCATATTTATACATGTGTGGGCAAGTCCACTTCATCACTCAGGGCACAACATTTCCCCCCTGTAAAAAAAACTCTTGTTTTTAATAAGTGGAGTGGATATCAGGAAAAAATTATATAGTTGCTTCAATGATAATGTCTGACTCCTTTCTTTATATTTCCTGGATCTTAATTGATTTATATGCTTCTTATGTAGGCCCTTTTTTCCCCTGGATCAAATACACCACCTTGCTGATACGTTTGTAGATTCTTCCCAGTTACCATTTTTGTTTACCTACTTGGTAAACCTGAAATAATACTGGTTTGCTTTTTTGAAAAAAAAGGTTATCATTTTATTTATCAGTGTACTCGCTGGCATCAGTTTTATCAAAAGCTGACGTTATTTTCCGATTAAACATTTCTTCTGCCAGTGAAGTACCATCAAGTGTATTTGGGTTTGGAGTTTGCCTATAAGCGTTCCCAAAATTGTCGAAGGGGATTCTTCCATCTCCTCTCCCTCCCTTGATTTTTTTCTCAAAGCTCTTTTAAAAATATCTACAATTTTTTTCTGTGCATCCATTTAATCTCAGTTAGTATGGTGGTTTTGTTGTTACATGTTCAATGGTCTGTTCTCTTCAAAATTCCTTGAATTCAGCTGCTGTAAATGGTGTAGCATTATCTGTTACTATTATGCCTGCAATTCTAAATCTGTTTTCATAATATTTTAATGGTAATTCTGGTTGTCACGCTGCTACATCTTACCATCTCTGGCTACTTAGAAAAACTATTTACTATTAGTAAATAGTACCAGCCATTCATTGGTTCTGCATAATTCATATGTAACCTGGACCATGGCTTTTTTGTTTTTGGTCAAGGTTGAATTTTTACTAGTGGCAATTTAACTGTCAATGCAGTCTTGGCAAGACTTCACTTGATCTTCGACATCCTGATCCCTGCCCTTCCAGTATATGTAACTTCACATCTGCTTTCATGCAAGATATCCCAAGGTGTATGCTGTGAAACTGTTTTAATATTTTTTTTTTTTTGTTTTTTTTTTGACAATTACAATGGGTGCTGCCCAACTTCTTCAATTTGAAAAGTTGATATCAAGGGTGGAAAACACATTTTCAACAAAAATTGTCAACAAAACTTTTACCATGTTTTTAAAATCCACATCACCTTTTTTTTGGTGGGGGAGGGTAATATAAAGTGACAGTACCGTTCATGTTTTTTTGTTCCTAGCCTCCTCAGTAGTAGTCGCACTTTCCTTTCATCAGTCTACACTGTACATTTGTTTTCAAATCATCAAAATATACCTCAAATGTGGGATTATCCCCCGGGGTGTGATTAAATTTGAAACAGAATCTGTTGGACTTGAAATCTTATATCTGGCATTGGAAAAGTAGTTGTAACTCCTCCATTTTGGTAGAAGAAAGAAAAAAAAAAGTAATTTTTTTTTTCTTTTTTCTAATTTCCATAGTCTCATCTCATAGCTATTGTTGTAATGTGTCTATTACTTAGTTGAGTTCAGTCACTTTTAGAGTAAGTCCAGCTGTAGGTTATTACTGTATTTTCTCAGACAACCACTTAAATACAGCTTTGCTCTCTCCCCTAGTTCCATGTTCCGTTATCACATTTATACATGTGTAGGCAAGTCCACCTCATCGCTCACTGTATAACAATAAGATATCACACCGGTTTGCAATGTGCCTTCAAGTCAAAACAGCTCTCATGATGGTTGACTTAGTAAAAATTAACAACAGTTGGCTCAACATGATTCCTCTTAGTTCCAATGTTGTACCTGTTGATACTTTAATATTTGCTCTCTTGTTAAGAAATAAAGGAAAATATAGAAAAACTTGATAAACTTTGAATTGTCTTTGCTAAGCCAATTGTTTCAAGCAATATCACTTTGATAAGATCTTTAGAAACATTTATCAGTGAATGTTGGTTAAGTTGAAGATGTCTTTCAAGTCTTGAACTTATTTTATTTCTAAAAGGAAGTGCAAAACTAACACTCTTTTATGGAATTCCAAGAGTCTCATGAGACTGTTGAACTTATTCTCTAGGTTTCTTTTGCATAGTCAATCTCTGAAAATCCACAATGAGAGAGAGAGGTGGGAGGAACTCTTCTTTTTGCTACATTTTAATCTAATTTCCATCAATTGTACAGCAGTCTGTAGAATGTATTGGCTGGAGTATTTTGGTAACAACAAGAGCAATATAAAAAAAAAAAAATAAAATCTAAATAGTCCAAAACAAATCTTTCAAAAGAACAGTCTTGTTTACCCCCTATAATATAATAGATCAATTAAATATGCCTCATATAACATATTTATAATCATGCTTACAAACATGTATAATATCCCTAAGAAAAGAAGGCTTGGAAAATTTGACATTCACAGGACATTGAAGGAAGTTGTGAGTAATCTACCTAACAGCTTTTATTCTATATGGTTTAAGTTTTGACTGAACTAGTTATCTCCCTTGCAATGGTGATACTAAGTGGCTGCGTCTTTTTTATGACAACAGTCTGTTCAAAGTTTTTTTTGCTTTTTACAAAGCTTGTAATGAAAAGACCAGCTTTATGAAAAAGGAGATTGTAACAGTAATAATTAGAATAAATATATATATATATATATATATATTTAAAGACTCACATGTGAAAGCTTTCTAATAATAGTAAGAACTGAATAACTCCAGGTGAGTGACTCATTTATCTTTCTTTGGCTCATGTTTTTTGCTGACATGGTGTGGAACAATTATATTGAATCAATTGATAGGTCTGTTGCTAGAAAAGTTGGTTCATTGCTAGACAATTTTTCTCGCTGGAATCTATCTTACACATAAGTCTACCATTCATCCACGCATTGAATATTGCTGCCACATCTGGTCTGGTGCTTCTGTTATGTATCTAGAGATTCTTGACAAAATCTAAAGAATCTGCAATGTTATCAGTCTTGACCTGGCATCTCAGCTTCAGACACTTTCCAACCACCGTGACATAGCTTCCCTGTGCCTTTTCTATATTTTCATGGATGTACCACAGAGGAAAGCTCATCAGATTAATTATCTGATGAGCTTTCCTCTGTGGTACATCCTTTACAAATTTTAGAGCAGTACTAGATTGGCAGTTAGGTCTTATCATTTTACAGTTGAATTGACTAAATGTAACCATAAGTTCTATGCTAACAGTTTCTTTTCTCACACTTTTCACTTGTGTCTTCTCCTGGCTTCTTGCTTCACAGTCAACTTTGCATTTAAATTTTTGAAGATCAATGTCAATCATTATCTTCTGTCTGAATTTATGTTCTTTCATTGTTCTCACTTCATAATAATGTTCTTTTATTTTTCTCATCTACTTTCACACTCAGTAACTCCTTGAGTCATAGTGGCTTGCTTGGGGTGAAATGATTAAAAAAAAAATATGCTGTTATTTTTGACAGTATATGCATGATTTATTCAAGGTGCATTCCAGAAGTTTTGAGATTTTTTCAAGAGAAAAATTAATTTGAAAGAAGTACAAAACTCTAATCTCCTTCAACATAGGATCCGCCGACTTCAATGTAGTTCTCCAGCCACTTTGTGATCACTTCCATGGAAGTCATCTAAAGTGAAGGTGTCCAAGACCCTTGTCCCAGCATCTTTCATCTTGTCTTCAAAATGACTACCCCTGAGGGTCACTTTTAGCTCAAGGAACAACCAAAAGTCAAAGGGAGCAAGTTCTGTACTGTAAGGAGGGTGAGGGACTGTTTTGATGCCCATCAACCAACCCCCTGCTGTCACCAATGCATTTCTCCTTCTGCTTGTCACTGAGCACCCTGGAAACAAATTTTGTGCATGTTCACATCTTCATAAGTAATTCTGTCTACAGTTGCCACACAAACTCCAAATTGTATGCTTATTGTCTTTAGAGACACATGACAAGCTTTATCCTGAAAATTGTGAATTTTCTCAACCAGTTCTGATGTCCCTCTCCCTCCTACATCTCTCGTCATCTCTCACCTCCTCTCTTTGAATCTCTTGTGCAGTGAAAAACTGATGCAAGTACAAATTAATGAATTAATACATTAAGCAATCTGGAGCATTTCATAAGTTTCTGTCATGTTTTTGTCCAGTATGATACAAAACTTTATTGCATAGTAAACATCCAAATTGACTTCATATCCTGAGCACATTTTACAAACTTGTCCACTGTGATAAGAAGTGTTAAGTAGGGTGTGTTCAAGGAGCTTTTACAACTGTCCCCTTCAATCTGAAATAACAAAATTTGGCAGGTCAGCTTATTAGAGGTATAGTAATGATATACTAAAATTACAATTAACCAGGGTAGTTATAACTGCACCTTCTAAAGTCTTAAAACTTCTAAAATGCATCTTGCAGAGCAATATATTGCATCAAATGAATGACCATGAAATAGATATATTTCTAGAAGGTTCTTTTTATGCTGACTGCAATTCCTTTTTTGAGTCAGCTTCCTTTTATCTATTGTTTTATATAACAATATAAAAAAAAATTAATTTTTTTCCAACTTCTTAGGAAGAAAACCATTAAGCTAATCTTTGTTTTAATCTTTTTTTCTCTTTCAGAAACTTGGTGTCCCAGTTGCAGAATTAAATCAATCTTCACTGCAAGCTTTGAGGGTCGCCTTTTCTCAGGCCTTGAAAATCCCTCTCTCTGACACTGGAATTGACAAAATTAGGGTAAGTAAAATATATATCTACTACTTTATATATACTGTCAACAATTGATGGTGATAATTTTATTTTACTGTACTAACATAAAAAAAAAAAAATCTACTTTTCTTCTTAATATTCAATTCTTCCTGAATATTAAAAATGAAAAATTCTTTTTACTATTGAATAATTATGCGGTTTTATTTATCAAGTTTCGTATAACATAATATAGAAATAAGTTTTCCTATATCATCAAAAAAAACAGTAGCCATATTGAAGTAATTTTGTAATTGCATTGTCCTCATAAAATGTCAAAAACTTTGCTCGCTTTTTCTTCTTTATATTCATTGCTTCCTGAATATTAAAAATGAAACATTTTCTTCTCCCTGTGAATAATTGATTTATATATTGCAAAAAGAATAATGATGAGAATTGATGAGATCTTCTTACTATAAATGTTATATTTAGTACAGTAGTTTCTTGTATGTAATATCTCTTGAGTATATAACGACCCCATGTTTCTGAAGCTAAAAACAGGGAACAAATTACATCCTTGAGTATAATATGACCTCATAATACAGCCATGCCTATGTAAATTTTCTTTTTAAAAGTTGTACTATATTATTCATTTAAATCTCAATGTTGTATCCACATAAATTATATTATTTTGTGATTTAAAACAAGTACCAATATATAGCATTTTATATGTTGATACATTGGGGTTGTTTATGTATCTATTTTGTATTGTTTTAATTTTCTCAAATTGTTTGCAATTTTCAAACTGGATACTTTGCCTCAATAAATGGAAGAATATGAATCAGCAATCTCATAGCATTTTTCAAATGGAAAAAAATTTTTAAAAGTTCATAATTCATACAATAATTAGGCCTTTTTTACAACATTAATGTCATCAAAAAATGACAGACCTTGTTTATTCCCTTTATTCATTTTTTTAATCAATTTCTGTGAATTTCCTGTCTTTGAGATGAAAGATGTTCAATTATGCCAAATTCCCATTATCTATTGTGCCAACTGAGTGTATTTGCAATCTTGCAGTTTCAAATAAGAGGTTTTTAAGCTGTGTAAAAATTTCTGAAAATGTGAACTTGTGTATAATACATGTACCCATTTTTGCCTTTAACTTTTGTTCAAAATTTTTTGTTATACACCCAAAAAATACAGTAGGTACATGTGTTTTGAATTGTCTTTTTAAAAAAATCATTTCACCCCAAGCAAAGCAATAAAAGCCTCTAAGATGTAATGGGGCTACAGAGGGGACAATAAAAGGATGAACAGGAAATTGTGGAGAGTCATGATCACCCATGTCCTGAGAGGATAAAGCATATAAAAAAAAAGAGTAACTTAATGACATTACTTTCTGCTACTTGTCACATTAATATTTACTGGGAAGAAACAAGAAATCAAGTCACCATACAATAAACGTATTTGAATTCTTTTTCATTAAAATTTAATGAATTACTTCTGTTAGAGTGAACATTTCTCTCTCTCACTTTCAATTTTATTTCTGTTTTCATTTTCATGTTTAATATTTTGAAAAAATGCATAAATAACAATAAAAACTGTCGTCTATTATTTTAAGAAGCGACATTATCACAGCAAGATTTTGTGAGAAGAATGAACTTGATCTTTGTGTTGTTCTTACAAAATTTTGGTTGACCCATTCAACAGCCTTCTTCAAGTCTAGAGTTAACCTTTATCTATCCTATGCATCCTCATAATATGCACTCCTTTCTGCTAATTAATCTTGCAACACCTTTGTCTGTGTTTTCAACTCAATGATGTTTTTCTTTCGTTTCCTTGTGGTAATCTCATTTATAGCATCTTCATATCACAGGGAGCAACTCCACTCACTGTAACACTTTTATGTACCTAAAACAGCTTCATTCAGTAATCCTCTACTTTGAGTGGCTCTTTCATCTTGTCGTGAGTGAACAATAGTAAAAAAAAAAAAAAAAGATTTTGGACTGTCCCTATCTTTGTGAAAGTCTCATGTTTTGGTTTGTTCATTCTTTAATGGTCACAAATTTGTAAACAAAAAAAATATGGTTGGGATAGCTCTCTTCTTCTGTCTACCCCTTCCCCCCCCCGCAATTCAGTGATTTATTCTTAATCTCTTGGTATTTCCTCTTGTACTGTTCTCTAAGATAGAATAAGCAAATATGAAAAGATTCCACTTATAAAATATGTCATGTAAGCAAAAAGCTTCTTTTACAAGTTTGTGTAATGGAATCTCTGATCCTGATTTGGTGGTAGGCAAAGGTCAAAAGTTGAAAAATATACAAAACTTTGCAAACCTGTTAATTACCATTTCAAAGGATATGCATCAAGCTCAGTGTAAATGTTCGCAGTAGATAAATAGACTATAAACATCCATTTTCTATGGGCTTTTTCTTTCTTATTGGTCTTTCACAACAACTGTATGTGTACATAATGGCAATATGCTTGGCTTTATAATGCCTTCACAAAGTAAGCATTTAATTTCTTCAGCAATGAAATTCTGGCCTGCACAACTAAATTTCCTTGACTTAGTAGAAATAGGTTTAAAATTTTCCTGCATGTTTGCAAATAGTAGAAGTTCACTTAGATCTGCTACTGCTAAAATAGACAGAAAATTATTGCCCATATAATAAGTTCCAGATTATGTTCTCCATATACTATAACAACCAAGGAATCCAAACCAAATATAACATCACCACAAAGATTTTTGAGGACCTTTCAGCAATTCTCTTGGTAGATACTATCATTTAAATGCAGATTCACATTACTTTCACCCATGACAGGTGCCATTGCAGAAGACCGTGTTAGAGTAACCCTCTCTTTAAGAGGTTTAATTTTAAGGTTGAGATTTAGGACAACATGAGTAACACTGAAAGGTACAAATGTAAATTGATATAATTTTTTTTTTTAAATCATTTCACCTGAGGCAAGGCAATAAATCCACTAATACAAAAGGGGTTACTGATTGTGAAGGAATATGAGAAAAAGGAAACATTAAGCAGAGAGAACAATAAAAGAAGAGGAATCAAGAAGACAGAAGATAACAATTAATCTTGCATTTAAATTTTTGAAGATCAAAGTTGACTGGAAAACAAAAAACCGGATGGGAATTCCACAAGCAAGAAGTGCGAGAGATGAAACTGTTAGCATAGAACTTAGTTATATGTTACCATTTCAACTGTAAAATGATGTGACCTTACTGCCAAACTAGTAATATGCTTAAATTAAAAAAGTTGGTGTACCATAGAGGAAAGTTCATCAGAACAATTACCATGAAAATACTTATAGAAAAGGCACAGGGAAATTAATTTAGTACTGGCTTTGAAGGTTCTATATGGATGATCAGAATCCCTGATCCTGATCTTGTGGTAGGCATTCTCGAGGTCGAAATTTGAAATTATACAAGGCCTATTAACCATTATTTCAATGTTGAACAAAGGATATGCATTAAGTTCAGTGTAAATGTCCCCTGTAGATGAATTGTTTAGGACCATCTATTTCTTATCCTTTGAGCCATCTTTCACGACAATTACTTGTGCACATAATGGAGATGTGTTCAGCTTTATAATGCCTTAACTCTTAATTTCTTCAGCAATGAAGTTCTCTTCTACAAGACTAAATTTACTTGACTTAGTAGAAACAGGTTTAACATTTTTATGTGTGTTTGCAAATAGTAAAAATTCACTTAAATCTGCTGCTTCTATAATTCACACAGAATTATAGCAAGGAAAAGAAAGTTTAAGTTTCGAATTCTGTCCACCATAGTAAACAAAGAGTGTTGCTGCTGAAAATCCAAACTTAGTATAAGAAAATGTATTTGCAAAAAAACAAATATATTAAAAGAAAATGAAATTTCCATATATATTCGTGTAATGCGCAGTCTTGCATATTGTGTAACCCCCATATTTTCACTTATAAAAAATGATTTTATCATGTATCTTAAGTTCCTTTTTTGAGAGACCAAATTACAATAGATTAACCTCTTTTCCCATTTTCAACATAATCTAAATATATATGAGTCAGACATAAAAGGTGAAATCACTTCATTGTTTAACATGAAATATACATGAGGCTGTCACTTTCAGAAAGAGATAAACAAAAAGAGATGATAGAAATTTTTTTATAGGGTCTGAATCAACCAGTGAACATGATCTCTAGAAATACTTAATATTTCCAATTTACTAAGAACTGATTTACCAAACAAATCAAATCAGAGACATTTTTATTCTCATAAATTAGGCTCCAGGTAACTTATTAAAATCCCTGTTTCTCCCAATTTCTACAAGTTTTCAATTCACTTTATTAGTTTATCTTAATTATCATCTATATAATAATGATCTAACTTTCTATGTTTGTTACCATAACACAGCAAAAATGTCACATCATAGCATAAACTGTTTTAGTGCAATATCATTAAAATGCTCTAACCAGGTCATTAGCTTCTGAATAATTTTTAATCAAGTATAAACTGACAAAATGTTTTTCCAATTACGATAAGCTGTTAATTACAAACTTGTTTCTCTTTTAATGAATAAAAATAAAATTTTCGAAGTATATTTGAAGGAGTGGTTCTTTTTTTTTTTTTTTTTAAATTTTATTTTTGTATTCCATTTATTAAAATCTTCCTTTTTAAAATAAACAAAAATCACTATTTACATTGTTCAAACTCTTGTCCTCATCTTTATTGCCCTATTCACAATGTTTTGGTTGTTGTACACTTCAACCTTCTTCTGGTCAGAGCATACAATAGCCAAAATGTTATGAATATGACAATAAAGATGAGGATAACAGTCTGAACAATGCAAATAATTACAATACATCATCTCCAAATTATAGACCAAAATCTCTTTGTAGCTATATGAAAGATTTTTTTTCTGTCAGCTTCAAACAATAAAAAGGTAATTTCCCAGGTTTTAGATGATTTTTCTTTCCACTCTTGTCAAAATAGTTTTTAATATTCCATGTTAACTGTAATTAAAGTGACATCGGTTCCTGAAATGTGAATTGCTTTTTTGCTAAAACTTATACAAATTTCTTTCTTTAGTTGAGTCCATGGTGTTCTTTATTAAAGGTCATGTTATAGTGCATCTCTCACCTAGAACTGGAGTCCTATCTCAATTCTTGTCATTCTACTGAGAATTAAAATTTTTAGTCTTCATTTGTGGTACTTCACTTCTGTAGTCAGATTAAGAAATTCAAAGAAAAAAGTTAGAGATTAAGAGAACAATTAATTTCATTTGAAAAAAATAAGTCCTCTTGGTATATTTTTCTTTACTAAGGTCTTATTAAAATTAATATATAATTTGGTGGAGATTTGGATTCATCAACTCCTGCCCTGTTCACAAGGGTGTATGAAATGTTATATGCAGTTTAATCTTTGAAGTAATCATCAAAATATTTTTAATGAAGCAAAAACTATATTAGAAATATGAATTCTAGAACAAATATGACCTGGAAGAAAACAAATACGAAAGTAAATTTATTTTATTTTATCGTTTAGAAATAAAGTAATTATTGTTATGTTAACTTGTTTTGTCATAAATATATATTTTTATGATTCTAGAAGTACCTAGAAAGAAATTGGCTCTTAAAAATGTAGTTTAGTAGCAGGATTAGGGTTAATTTTGTACACTTTGTTTACAATATCTAAAAATATCAGATTAAATTTATTGAATTTAATTATGACATCAACTTTATATAACAATATTCTTAAATGATTTTTCATTAATT
>CAHIKZ030001919.1:277500-386107 GCA_903632075.3 Acanthosepion pharaonis | reverse complement strand
CCAAATGCGTATTTACAGAGGAAATAAATATTTACAATAAAACTAAAACAAAAAAACTGAGTTAGTAATAAAACCCCCACAAACTATGAATGTGGCAGAAATGTCCAGTTAACCAGACGAAAATCGATGCGACTAAGAAAATAAGTAGACATTCAGACCATCAAGCATTCACACAAACACTCACTCATTCATACACAACAACAAATACGAAAAACACACACCTGAAAACGTAGGCGTCCCACATCCACCAGAAAACCGACATCACTAACCACCTAACGAGGAGGATGAATTAAACAAAAAGTAAAAAAAAGGGACAGAAATAAAAGGAGACCAATGAGCTTACATACCCTAGCTAAGTTAAACTGAAAAAAAAAAGAAAAAACTAAATATTCAAAAAGCAAAAACCTAGTCTAACCTAATTTCTGGGTGGGTTGCCTAAAAGCAACCCTGTTAGGACAATATTCTTTGCCAACCGACATCCAAATGCCACTCTAGGTCAGCCCCTTTTGAAAGACGCATTCGCGCAAGATTCAAGACCTTTTGATAAATTCTGATGCTGGGAGCCGGATGAAAAAAACCGTACGAACTTTAAATAGAATTCTCCATAAAGAACAAAATCAGTTAGACAGGATGAAGAGTGAACTTCTCGCCATCATAGAATTCCTTCATTCGTGTCGTCCAAATCACGACTCGCATAACCCCTAGTAAGCAACAGAACACATATTGTTCCGGATGTTGTCAGTGGGGTACTATATTGCTACAAACGGAACTGGCCTCCGGACAAAAAAAGGGTTCCCTGCAGCATGCGAACCGCGGGGCCTTCAACAAACTTGCAATGCAGAAGAGACACACTTAGCTTTGTCAACTGTCCATTTCCAAGTAAACCATACAACTTCCAGGACAGAGACATTTTTGATTTTCTTCAGAAAGAATGAAAAGAAAAGCAACAAAAGAAAAGAAAAGAAAGACAGAAAGTGAATGAAGTAGAAAAGATTCAAGCAGATTTTTTTTTAAAAAAAAGAATGAAAGAGAATAGGGAGGGGTTAATAAACATATATATTGTGTTATGTAATGAATCTGAGAGAGGAAGGAAAAGGAAATCTGAGAGAGAGTTAAAGGAAATCTGGAGAGAGAGAGAAAGTGAAAGGAAAATCTGAGAGAGGATAAAGAAAATTTCAGAAAGATCGAGGAAAAGAAATCTGAGAGAGAGAAAAGCAAAGAGAGAAAGAGATGAAAGGAGGAGAGACTGGGAGAGGAAAAGAAAATGAAAAAATAAGTGAGGCTTAGAGAGGAAAGGAAAGATAAAAGAAAGGGGAGGCCGTGGTAGAGGAAAAAAAGAGAGAATTAGTAAATTGATGGAATAGATCTATTAAATTAGAAATGTGGTATTAAAAAAAAAAAAAAAAAAAAATAAGAAAGAAAAGGAAAAGAAATAAGCTAGGAATAACAAAGAGGAATAAAAGAAAGGATGCCAGAGAGGAAAAAGAGTGATGAAAGAGAAAGAGCATGAGAGATGTAGTAAATTGATAGAAAAGATCTAAATAGAGATGCAGTAGTAAAACAAAAGAAAAAGAAATGAGAAAGAAAGAAAACATACATACATATATATATATATATATATATATATATATATATATATATATATATATATATATATACACACATATATCTAAAGCCCAAAAAGCCAAGAGCAAATATTAATGAGTGGCCTTTTATTTTTGCAAAATCTGTTTCTGATCCATTTAATGCAAAGTTTGTCCATCAATCAACTTTTCCAGTGTGGACATGACAATCAACACAGAAATTAATTTGATAACAAAAAATATCTTCAATTGCTTTTACTAGTTCACGATTATCACTATTTTATGCATAGTAGCATTTTTTCAGTTGCAGATTTAATAGTTAAGCCTGTGCAGTTATTAGAGTGCTTTTTAGGGCAGCAACATAACTTATTAATTGCTTTATAGTGTCTGTATAACTTCACAGTGACTGAAACCCTGTACTTTTGGTTAACTTTTTGTTGTTACAATAATAAATATTAATAGTAATAATCAATATTTATCATTCTTAAAAAGCAGTAGTCATGATGTTAAGAATACCTAGAAGGGATGATTGTGACAGATTTATAGCAGTAAATACAGTCATAATTATCAGCAATTTTTCTGCATTATTGCTTCACACATAGGAAAAAACAATGATAATTATAAAAATATACTTATAAATCTGCAACAATCATCCATTCTAGGTTTTCTCACCATCAGATGCCTATTGCTTGAATAATAATAAGTATCTGGCACATTGAATGGTAAAGATGCCTTCTAAAAGTTTAGCAAAGTATTAAAAAACAGGAAAATATCATTGAAACAAAACTGAAAGTGCTATATAATATCAATACCCTATAAACAATGGAAATAAGATAGAAGCCAGGCATATCAGAGAGTTGACCTAAAAGGTGATCCTCATTGCCAGGGATGCAGATTTATACATAAGAAGATGTCAGTGGCTGTTCATGACATGCAAACAGGTGATTGACTCTGATATGCTTAGGATGTGTACACATGAAATAACTCAGTGACAAAAGATATATGAACCCCACGAGATATAGGAGAGTCTTTTAGATCCTCATGAGGAGATCCACAATTGGAGAAAAGCCCAAAGCCACATACCAAAACACTAATATTAATTGTAGCAAGTCCCAATAAAAAAAATAAAATATAAAAATAAAATATAAATAATATAAAATAATTCAAATTAAAATTTGATTTGCTTTTAAAACCCCATCTCTCTATATATATATATATATATATATATATATATGCCACAGAAATTGGAGGCAAACGAGAAAGACCACCAGAGAACCTGAACTTCCAGAACGGGCTGCCTTAAATCGGAGGCAAGAGAGAAAGGACCACCAGAGAAACCTGAACGGGAGAACGGGCTGCCAGAAAATCTGAGGTTGAGAGAAGGACCACCAGAGAAACCTGAATGGGAGAACGTGCTGCCAGAGAAATCGGAGGCAGAGAAAGTGACCACCAGAGAAATTGAATGGGAGAACGGGCTGCCAAAGATCGGAGGCAAGAGAGAAAGGACCACCAGAGAAACCAATGGGAGAACGGCTGCCAGAGAAATCGGAGGCAAGAGAGAAGGGACCACCAGAGAAACCTTAAAGAATGGGCCAGGAGAAATTGGAGGCAAAGAGAAGGACCACCAGAGAAAACCTGAACGGGAGAACGGGCTGCCAGAGAAATCTTCCAGGGAAAGGACCACCAGAGAAATTCTTACATTATGAGAATGGGCTAAGAGAAATTGGAGGCAAGAGAGAAAGGACCACCAGAGAAACCTGAATGGGAGACAAAATTATACCAGAAAAATTTAAGGCAAAGAGAAGGGACCACCAGAGAAACCTGAACGGGAGAACGGGCTGCCAGGTTCAAAATTAGAGGAAGAGATTTTGGACCACCAGATTAACCTGAAGAGGGTTGATAGGCTTCAGAAAACAAGCCATGCTTTTCATGTGAAGAAGATAATCGGTCATCTGATAAGACATTTTCACCCTTCTTTAACGCCCCAAAAAAAGACCGAAGTGATGCTGCTTTTTAACTTGACAACTAGATTTCTGACATATACTTCCCAAAACAGATTTTCTCCCAATGGCTACCAGATACTTTTATAAACAAAATTTTGCTACCGAGTTCGAATATTGAATCTAAATCAAATTGCAATATGTTATTTATTTACCATGAAATATTTTATGTTATCATTTTTAAGTCGGAGACGTTTCTGTTACAACAAAATTATACACTGATATTAATTGACAAAGTTCTGTTGGGATTCCGAGAAAAATAATTAAATAGATAGCACAAGATTGATTTTTTGAAAGCCCCAAAACCAGAGAAGCACTGATATTAATTGACAAAGTCTGAAGGGAATAAAGAAGAATTTATGAACGAAAGATTTAGTATCATATTCTTATTAGTCTGTAGAACGATAACATTTTTCAGCCAAAAAAACTTTGGTTTATTCACCAACAAGCAATGACAGCTGAGAACAAAAAATAAAGAGATTCTAATTTTTTGACTGTGTACTGTTTTACTAACTGGTGGGGATTATTATGAACTTTCAACATTTATTTTTTGACCAACACTGAGCTTTCATTTGACATGAAGAATAAAAGTTTGTATTAATTTATTACATTTTTAGACATTTAAAATGATTTTACAAATCTCAATTTTATTATTAGACTCCCCCCTCAATATAAGAGAGTTGTCTGACCAGAAAATTCTTATATATCCGGGTTATTAATATTCGGTCTAATTTATATACATTAACACAGTTTGTCTAATTTGGGACCAGAGAAAAGACTTTGTATTTTTCTTAAATCCATAATATAGGATATACATTAACACAGGATATAAGAGAAAATCGGGATCCGAAAAGTCTCTTTATATCCGGGTTTGGTCTATTTTATATACATTAACACAGGCTCTAATTTGGGACCAGAGAAAATCTCTTATATCCGGGTTTCTCTTATATCCGGGTTAACTGTATATGGAACTTGATTAAATACAGGCTCTAATTTGGATATAAGAGAAAATCTCGGGATCCGGGAGAAAGTCTCTTATATCCGGGTTTGGTCTATTTTATATACATTAACACAGGCTCTAATTTGGGACCAGAGAAAATCTCTTATATCCGGGTTTCTCTTATATCCGGGACATTGTATATATTTTTGATTAAATAATTATACAGGAACCAGATATAAAGAGTTTATATCTGAGAAAAAGCTTTATATCCGGGTTTGGTCTATTTTATATACATTAACACAGGCTCTAATTTGGGACCAGAGAAAATCTCTCTTATATCCGGGTTTCTTATCCGGGTTAACTGTATATGGAATTTGATTAAATATATAACCCCGGATATAAGAGAGTTGTCGACCGGATCCGGGTTCTCTTATATCCGGGTTTGGTCTATTTTATATACATTAACACAGGCTCTAATTTGGGACCAGAGAAAATCTCTTTATATCCGGTTTTTTATATCTATTTTATATACACTGGGATATGAATAAAATTCTCTTAATTAAATAATATATCCGGGTTTTCCGGATATAAGACAGGCTCGGACCAGAAAAATATCCGTCTCTTTATATCCGGGTTTAATGTTTTATATACATTAACACAGGCTCTAATTTGGGACCAGAAAAATCTCTCTTATATCCGGGTCTCTTATATCCGGGTATTTTTTCTATATACATGGAACATTGGCTAAATTATAAAATGTAACAGAGTTGTCGGGACCAGAGAAAAAGTCCGGGTCTTATATCCGGGTTTGGTCTAATTTATACATTAACACAGGCTCTAATTTGGGACCAGAGAAAATTTCTTATATCCGAACAGTCTTATATCCGGGTCTTCACCCAAAATATAAGAGAGTTGTTATATCCGGAAAGTCTGATATCCGGGTTTACCTATTTTATATACATTAACACAGGCTCTAATTTGGGACCAGAGAAAATCTTATTCCGGGTTTCTTATATCCGGGTTTCTTATATCCGGGTTTGAATTTATAAATGTAATTTAATTTAACAAGAGTTGTCGGGACCAGAGAAAAAGTCTCTTATATTTCTTATATCCGGGTTTGGTCTATTTTATATACATTAACACAGGCCTCTAATTTGGGACCAGAGAAAATCTCTCTTATATTCGGGTTTCTTTATATCCGGGTTTGGTCTAATTTATACATTAACACAGGCTCTAATTTGGGGACCAGAGAAAATCTCTCTTAAATATCTTATATCCGGTTTGGTCTATTTATATACATTAACACAGATAAAAAAATCTCTTTATATCCGGGTTTTTATATCCAGGTTATTGTATTCATTTTTTTTTTTTTAGTGTTGTTAAGAACTCTGTTGTCATTAAACTTATCATTGTTTACTTGATTTAATTGAATAAATTTTTATATTGCTTTTATTATAATTGGTATCAATTCAACAAAATTTGTCATAACCAAAATATAATTTTTTAAATAATGTATCGAATATCTATACCTGTTTTTCTTCTTTATTTTTAATACACATTTCAGTAAAGCATCTGTGGAGAAAGATATTCTATTTAATGTGATTGTTTCTTTTGTATTATAATGATTTCAAGGTTTTTTAGTCTTTCTTTGCAGTGAGTTCTGGTGTTATCTATTTTAATCATTTCACCCCATGCAAGGCAATAAAGCTACTAAGATGCAAATGTGAGAGAATATGAAAAAAAGAGAAGACATTATTAAATAGAGGCAACAATAAAAAAAAAATAAAAATTAATAACGATTGAGATTGCATTTAAATTCTTGAAAATCAAAATTAACTGGGAAGCAAGAGACTGGAAAAGAATTCCACAAGTGAGAAGTGCGAGAAAAGAAACTATTAGCATAGAACTTACGGTTACATCTTTTGCTATTTCAGCTGTAAAATGATGAGACCTTGTCGCAAATCTAGTATTGCACTTAAATTCAAATGTCTAGGTACCATGAAAGCTTTTATCAGAACAAAAACAAATAATGTTATTTATAGAAAAGACCCCAGAAGCTTAAACGGCGGTGGGGAAGGGATAAAAGCTGATATACCATATGTAATATACATTTATTAATTGTTATTTTTTTTTATTAAAATTCGTATCATGTTACGAAGTATTTTATATCCACAGTTTGTTTTGATGTATTGATTGCTATGTGCACGAATAGATAATACAAACCTCCGATTGAGGTGTGATGCATTTCTATCTAATTTAAGAATTAATCTCTTATATATATTAATTATTAATATTGAAGATACAATCTCTCAAAAATTACATGAAATATATTAAACGATAATTATTTTTACATAGTGTTCGGTTTTTGATTTGCTGGGGGGGGGTTTTGAATAGCTATCAGGATTGAGTAATCAGAGAGCCGAGTTCGAAAACATTCAGAATCCATTACATTTTTCATTTACGTGCTAATAACCTTTTAAAAGGTTAGAATCTCTTCTCCTCCCAGATCAGCTATGGACCCTCTAGCTGGAGAGATTTCCTCTATAGCCTTGAATGGCAACTGGTCTACAATAGAAAATCAAATGGCAACCTACGAAGGAAAAAAAAATTTACGTCGTCAGTCATGTATCAAAAGATACATGATCGTCATTAAACGTATCATTTATGACAACATAGGTTGACTAAATTTAAATAATTAGAAACTATAGATATCTTTTATTTTTTATATATTAAATTGATAAATTTTAAGATATTTGTTATATATCATTTCAAACCGATATTATCAACAATGTCATTCGGAAAAACAATTTTTCGATTCTTCAAACATATCCTTTTTTTTAAAATCAAGTTTATCAGCAACGTTCCAATTTTGAAATTAATTTTAAATTTTCACTGTAGGAATACATATTAGTGTCTTTTTTCAATCATAGATTGTTTTCATTATCATTCTCAAGTATCTAAGTTTAATTTCTTCAATTTATATATCAGTTTATTTATTCTCCAAAAAACCATTTTTGATTTTCTTGAATTCACATTTTAAGATTTTTTGGTATATTGATTATAATTTTTATGATCGATATTTTTTAATAATTTTTAAGCGTTTTTTTTAACTTATAAAAGGTAAAATTAGGAACATCCAAAATTTTCAGTTATATATTAGACATGATTTAAATAAATACTGTTAAAATATATAACAGAACTAAAAATAAAATTTAAAATAAAACGAAATTTATCCCTTCATTAATATTTAAATAATTAAAATTTTGATATTATATTGATAATACAATTTTATAATTTTCAAATAAAAATTTTTTTTAATTTTTTAAATATTATTTGAATGAAGACTGAATTTTAGAAAAATAAGAATTAACAGTAATTTTTATGATTTTCTTTTTATTATTTTTCCAAAAGTTCGTTTATATGGATATTGTCACCATTACGTTAATGGAAAATTCATGCAAAATAAGTTCATATTTCCCATTATCCAGACGGCCAAAATATTGGAAATTTCCGAAGAAAGAAGGTATAGATGGTAGAAAAAGAACCAGTATAGCATTGAAAGTTTGAAAAAACGTTTTTCATTTTTTCTCTGATTAAATTAAATTCTGTGACTGGATTGAAATGAGATTTTTGATACTTTATATTGAGTTGATTTTATCAATGTTTATTGTAAAATTTGACTTTAATATTTATTTGATATTTTTTAAATAAAGGACAAGGCATAATACTTTTATTTTTTATTGTTTTCTTTGAGGATAATATTTTGGTAGAAATTTAGTTTTTTTTTTTGTTGTTTTTTTTTCTTTTGATGCAAGGTGTATTTACCTTTTGTATTAACATATTTATTGAAAATTGTTATTCATTTTGTTATTTACGGACTTTGTTCATAGGGTAAAATAATAACACAAACCAAAAACTATAAAAATGAAAAGAAAATTATTTTATTAATAAATAAATAAAATAAACCATGATAAAATGAAATTTTAAACAAGTATTAAAACTATTTGTTATTTACAATTAATGAAAGTCTGTAAACAATATTCAAAATAAAATGCGTATGGGTGAAGAGTTAAAAAAATCAACAGAAGAACAATTGATAAAAGACTTTGTTAATGAAAGCAGAAGAACGTTTGTTTAACAAAATTTGACTTCATTCTGAGAAGTCAAAACAATTAAATAATTGAAATGAAAGATTTCTATGTCTGCCTTTTTCATAGACTCAAATTCCCTCCCCTAGGAGTTTTATATTATAAATGTATAACACTTCAACGAAATTTCTATTGAAAATAATTTGTGTTATGTTTTCATATGACATCTTGCTCAATGCAAAGACAGATTAATAATTTTAATTGTAGACAAATTTGATCTATATATATTGATTATTTTGCCATTTTTACGAAAAAAAATCTTTGTTTCTGAAGCCATTGCTTTGTTTAATTACATCCATTTAATCTTTGAAAAAAACAACTTCCTATTATACGAGTTATTTCTTTTAAATTTTTATTTATTATGGTCAAAAGTATTCTAACATTTACGCAAAGGCAAATTTCACTATGCAAGTTGCCAGCCGGAGATTTAATGATAATAGCAGGTTATATGTCTCAAATTTAAAAAAATTATGTTTTGATAAAATTTCAAAAAGTTATTCTTGAATTTTTTGAATTGATAAGTTCTTAATACTTAATTCAATTTTTCCATACAATATTTTACAGTTATGTAATGGAGTTCAATTTTCCAAAGGGGAAATAGATCCTGACTTTTAACCACTGACGAAATTTAAAGGTCAAATAGTGCCTGACTTATAGACCGAAGTAAGGAAGCTAGATTTAGACTAAATTAAACCTTGAAAAGATTTGTTAAAGTTATTAACTATAAATTGTCATTAAATTTGAAATATTCTTTATATGATTCCGTTTTTGTGTGTTAATAATTTAATAATACGGAAATAAATAAAAAAAATTTTCGTTTAACAATTTAATGGAAAAAAACAATGGAAATAACATAACTAGTCATTTCTGATCAATACTAAAAGAAAAGAAAATATATATTCCGTATATATATTTTGAAATATATATATTTATATATATATATATATATAGTATATTGTTTATATAATATAATTTTGGATAATTAACAATTAATTTTAATGGACACTGCGTATTTTTATTTATTAAAAATTATTTCAGTAAAACACACCTGATTGAAACGGTGGCAAATCATGAAGCTAAAAGGTTAATTAGTACATTCGGAAACGCATTTTCCCATTTTTTGAACGCAGGCCGATAGGCGTAATTCTTTTCTGCTTAATAAATCAAAAAGGTTAATCTATTTCAAATTCGCAGTATCCATATAGAAAAAAAAAACTAATATATATACATAAAAATTTCCTTTTTCCGACTTCAATTAGTTCGGTAAAGAAAAGGTTCAGATATAATGGGCAAATCCTAAATATAAGTATAACTTAAAAAACAAAGAACTTATCGCATTATATATAAATAAAGTGTCTCAAAAATGTAAATTTAATTTGCAATGTTTGTGTCTCAATAAGTTTTATTTAAACCGTCTTTTTTTTCATTTCTCATTTCGATACATGCAGTTTGATTTTTTTTTTTTCTACAAGTCATTTCATGTTTTTATTACAAAACTTTTTACATTCAGTACATACAAACTGAATAAAAATTTTTCTCCATGAATTTGATGAGCTCATCAATAACTTTCTTTCAGAAAGTCAATCTTTTTATATCATCATTAATATTTTCAACATATATATACAGAAAGATTCTTCCTCAATTTCTTGAAAATCCAAATCATTTTGAAGCGATTCTACCGTTGAATTCTTTTGTAATTCATTAGCGTCATCATTTACCCATTCTTTTAAGTCATCCGTAGTGAGAGTTTTCAGAGGATCATCTTCACGCGCAGGTTTTTCTGTTTCGTTCAATTCTTGTTAATATGTTTTCAACAAATTAAGAATATCATCCATATATATATATTCAAGTTTTTAATAATCTACGGAATTTCTTCCAATAACCAACAAATTAATATTCTTAAAGTTATCCAATATATAAGTTATTCCTGTATAATTATTTATTTAAAAAATTTCATAAATATGTTATAAAATCACTACAAAATAGCCATTTTGTTTCAACACCTCTGGTGTCTTATCAAGTGATGATGTTGAATGTAGATTGTAGAATAAAAGGTTTTAAAAGGTTCAAATTAATTAACCACCCCTCATAAGGGGAAACGCAGTTACATAAGCTGGAATGACCAATCAAAATACAAGTATATGAGAATTCAAAAAACTTGACAACGAAGTAAGGTTATAATAACTATTAAATGCTTTAAAGTTGGGTTTATACTAAAAATAGAATTTATTCTAACTAATAAGTATTAAATTGTATAAAATTTGAAATTAAAATTAAAAACTACCCATTTTAAAAATGTAAATTTAATCTATATTAAGTTTAAAATTTTAAAATTATTTAGGAAAAAAAAAAAAAATATATATGTTATTCTATTTATTTTGTTTTTATTGAAATTACGTTGGAATAAACGTTAAGATCAACTGCTTTTAACTTAATGACAACATGGATACATGTGTGTGATTGGGCATTATGACATCTTGTGAAAGACAATACAAACACAATCAGATTATAATACATAAGCAATAATGTATTTAGATATATATATATATATATAATATATATATATATATATATATATATATAAATTTCCACTGTCCAGGGTGCGAGAATTTTAAAATTTAACAAATTTTTTAAACATTTAACTGAAAAATAAATAAATATACAACCATTAATATTTAAATAAAAAGTGTTATTAAACAAATATGAGTATCACTATTAAAAATAACATTTAAAAATGATTAGATATCTATTGGATATAAAAAAAACATTTGTTTACGTTTAGATACGAAACTATGCAGATATGAAAAAAATCACGTCTATGATCTTTATTTTCTTCTGAAAAATAAGAAAAATATAACACTCCGTATATACTGGAAATATATACTAAACGGTTTGATCCGTTTGCCCTGAAGAATTTGGTTACGATTCCTATGAGAATTTTTTTTAATAAGACTTTCAAACAAAAAAATATACCATATAATAAAATAAATATATATTTAATAAATAACCGTATCGTCTACTCAAATACGAGTATCCAATAAAAATAACATTTAAAATTAAAATAAAATTTATATTTATATATATATATATATATATTTTCACGCTCAGTGATAGGATTTGAATCAAATCAATACATCCCAAAAGTCTGTTCAAAAAAATTAAATATCAGAATTTGGACATGAATGACTTTACATAAAAGGTTTTATTCCTAATTTTTATCTTTTTACTTAACGAAGAAAATGCCCTTAGTATTTGTGGACTATACAGCAAAGATCAAAAAAAATACCTAAAGAACACTATAACTGATTTTTGTTACATTTTTTAACTATAACTGTTTTTGGATTGGATACATATAATTTTTTCCAAAAATGAATACTGTTTTGACATTCCATATTATTTTAAGCAAAAGGTTGTGCCTCAAAACGAAACTTCCAAAGGATTCTTTGAAACCGCATAACAGTTAGCGGAATTGTACTAACCTGAAAAAATTTATATATTTATATACAAAATATTATATAAATTTTCAACCACACTAAATAAAAGATTAAAAATTAAACTGCCGAATATTTCCCATATATATATATATAATGTTTCTATTTTTTTTTTTGAAAGGATGGGTTGAGGAAAGACAAGATAGACGGTATGCATAGAGAAAAAATTTGATATAATAAATTCCATGGAAGGATAAAGTGAAAACGAGTTGCATAATATAAAGCAAAACATGGCGGAGTAAATTATACAAATAAATCATAATAGTATAGATTATTTTCCTTTATAAGATGCCAAAAAAAACAGAGAGGTGCTAAATGCAGAGATGGTGAATGAATAGCCATAAAGAAGAAGAAGAAGGATTAGGTAGAGAGAGTAATTCCAATGGGATCCATGCAATGATTTATGGATAAAAATTTATTAAAAACCTTTAATATACTCTAAATATTCATCCATAAATTCAATTGAATTCAAAACAATCTCATACTTATCCAGAATACAACATACATTCAAATAAATTTATTTTTAATGAATTAGATACTGAACAACATAATATCATATCTATATAATTTCATTATATTTATTCAATCATCCTATATAGATATGAATCTTCTTAACAAAGAAATGTGATTTTGCAGAAGGATGCTGAGAATACCATGGACTGAATATGTATCAATGACGAAGTTTTAGGGAAAATGAAACAAAAAATAATTTAAAAAAACATCTGGAAATTATAGTTGAAATTTCTAGGGCACATAATGAGGAAAAAGGTTTATACAATTTAAACTCACAGGACATATTGAAATTAATAGGGACAAAGCTATAACATGGGTTTGACAAATTCTTCAATTAATGAGATTTTGTAAATGGGTTTATCAAAATAACAAAAAGATTTAAATTTAAATTCACAATTTTATTGAAGGCATAGCTCCATAATATTTTTTTCTTCCCTGAAGGGAAACCATGTTTAACATAAATGTTTTTTATCTTTTGTCAACCAAAAATTTTGGACGATAAAATGGGTATGGACTCATAATCATAAAAAATATTAGTGTTATTGCTGCATCTTATAATGTGCAGTTGGATCGCTCCCTTCAAAAATTGGATTCACTGCCCAAACCATCCAACGAAAGGCAGAGTTTCGTCTCTGAAACCAGCTACCGACTCCCTTTTATACATTTATTCACTACGGAGAATTTTTGGATTTAGGACACATCTGACCGCAATTCGTGGTTGGTAGATATCCTGCAGTTGGAGGATTCATTGTGAATTCGTTGATTACTTCCCATTTTGATACCGGTTGCGAATCTTATATGTTTGTTCTTGTCCTAAAACTATTATCGTTCATTACCAACCTTCGTTTGATTATTCTATTCAGTAACCTTCCTAATTTAATACACTAAAAATGCTATGTTGTTTTCCGTGTCCTTTTGCCTTAACTATCCTGTGAAAATCAAATTTTCCAAGCCCTTTTCCTTGTTATTTGACCTAGAAAATTTCAACGGTTTTTCTTGATGTTAAAGAAATGTTTCCTTTTTTTTTCATTTTTCAAAAATTTCGCCGTTATTGACATGTTTGGTCCATGGTATCCCCTGTATCTATCTGATGGAACCACATTTTGTTGCTTTTCCCTTTCTTCTTCATCTTTGAGATATTGTCCAGCATTCCCTATCATATATGAAGACTGATGGAAACATTTCTCAAGAATTCAGACATTTCTTTCTTTGTTTCTAAATCAGTTTTTTGTTTTAGTAACTAATAATTTTTGGAAGGCAAGATTTTTGAATCCAAATGCGCCTTCAGATTTCATGTCTGAAAAGGCATTCTCTGATTAAACCCATCCCAGATATTTGAAATGCAATACTTGCTTGTTTTGGTATCTCCAATTTGTATTTGCGTTTTGAAGGCATCCCTTTGCGAACAACCATACATTCTGTCTTCTTGCAAATGTGTTTAATCCTTTCTTCATTTTGTACTTTGGCAGATTAGCTCCTCCTAATCCCTAAATTATCACTAGGGGTGATTCTCCCCATATAGAATACTGGTTTTTCTCTTAGCTGTTCTCTTTTTTGGCTTCTTCATTTCAGCGACTAATGTAAGCTCTCTTGAATAGATCACGTCTTCCCATTTTTTTGAGACCTAATGAACATTAAATATTGACACTACAAGTACGTACGACATTAACCAAAGAGCAGACACCAATGTTTACACACACAAATACTATTGTCCATTGTAAAATTGTTTTGTTTAATATATATATATATATATATATAAATAAATATATATATATATATATATATATATATTGGTTTTGTTTGTTTCTTTACATCTTCAGTTGGAATTTTAACTCAAGTCCAGCAATTTTTCTTGTCTTTAGACCATTTAATAAACATTACCAGGAGTTACACACGTATTTCTAATACAACAATAAATAAACATTAACGGTCCTCTGCACCTTCACTACTTAGTTTTTGTGGTTTTATTTTTATCTAATATCAACACTGTGTTAATCTGTATAACTTTTATGTTAAATGGTTGTTTCGCAATAGTGAATCCTAAAAACAGTTTAAGCAATCAAATAATCGTTTTAGGACCTTAACTCTAATTGAAAAGTTCCAATTTAACTTTCAGTTTATATCTCTAACTAAATTATCATATTTCTTACTCTTTGACACAAACATAACTTATGGGATGAAAGTTTTGCTGACAAATAAATTTTTGAATGTATTACATGCTAATCAATATGTGAATAACAGTTACGTATAGTCGTTGATTTGTAATCAAATATTGATATATATATTTTATCAGGAAATTAACTTCAAATATATATTTTGTTTAATATCTTCTGCATAAGATTTATAGTATCTTAGGATTTCTATTTAAATTCTCTTAAATTCTCATGAGGGTATTTTTTTAAAGGCATTTACTCCAAAGTATATTTAATTGTACACATTTAAAGCTTATCTATGATTCGAGTGAAATCTTGTAAAAAAATTATGGGATAACATATTTCTTAAAATCTTGACAAAAAGAAAGTTTTTATAGAACAAAAAACGAAAATAAATAATCAAATCCTGTTGAAATTTTTTTGTTAAACGACATAATCAACACTCATTGTGTTATTTAATGTCGAATATAAATTTTATTGGATGAAAATTAAAATGAATTATGAGATAGGCAGTCATAGCTGCAGCTTTATACTAGAGTAAAAAAAGTAGACATGTCCGCTTTACATGAGACTCAAAAAGATAGATATAGGTCCAGTTTTGCACCAGTCAAAAAGGTAGATCTGGACCCGGTTTTACACTAGACTAAAAAAAAGAAAGGAATAAGATTCTTTTTTGTTTCAATTTTCTCTAAAAAACAAAACCAAAACCAGTCAAATGTTGAATAACTTTCCACTTTTTAGTCGACGGCTATTAAATAAAATGAACTGGGATCCATAGCTTATGATGCAGCCACAGATGACACTAATTTAAATGGGTAGAGGATTTTAATTAGTCAGCAGTCATAAAATGGAGGTAGTTCTGGGTATGACGATAAAATTCATCCGGCAAACATGGTCCATGACACGGGAAATTAGAGGTTTATTTTTCTTAGAGCTGTTTTCTTAAATGATGATTTTTTTTTAAAACCCATGCCTAAGTTTTAGCACCTGTCAATTGTCCAGCTACGTTAAATAGTGAACCCCAAACAAAAATCAAAACACTAACAAAGCATAAAAATACATTTTTATAGTAAAAATTCCAGCAATACATTATCCACAATACATTTTTTGTAGTGAAATTACAAGCAATACATGTTTTATAATAAAATGACTAACAAAACATTTTTACAGCTAAATGACAAGCAATACACTTTATAGCAAAATGACTGACAATGAATACCAGACTAAAATAAGTATAAAATACATTTTTATAGTAAAATTACCAGCATTACATTTTTTATAAAATTTGACCAACTATCAATATTTGTAGTGAAATTACTAGCAATATGTTTTTTCGCAAATTATCAATATTACATTTTATCATCAACAAATTATATATCTAAAATATATGTTTGTCCTGAAAGTGCGACTTTATGTACATCTCATCAATTTAAAGTTTAGCTGGCTAGATGCAGCCGTAAATTTTATGCTAACAAATTCTTTTCTCGCACTTCTCGCTTGTGGAACTTCCTTCTGGCTCCATGCTTTCCAGCCAACTTTGATCTTCAAACATTTAAATGAAATGTCAATCGCTATCTAGATTCACTCCTTTTCTTTTCCAGCTCATTAGTAATGTTTCTGTTCCTAATTCTTTCACACCCAGTAGCCCCATTCTATCTTAGTAGCTTTACTGCCTTTCTTGGGATGAAATCGATAAAAAATGTACAAAATGTCTATAGTTGAAGCCATAAAATTGCGTACAAAATATTTAGATGTTGGAATTAATAACCCATAGAGGTTGATATGCCGCTAAATAAAATCCACCAAACAAGGGCGGAGGTTTCCCACGAAGGAACCAAAGGCCACGTGTTTAAGTGACTAAGACAGACTTTCAAGTTCGAGGACATCGACTATGGTTTGACCTGAATGGGCTCCGCTAGGTGTACTTGACTAAAACTTGGTCATGATGAATACCCTTCCGGTTTTGAAATCAGATATGTGGAATGAAAATGCCAGGTGTTTAGCAGTGCAGCAACCCTTTGACCAGAATCAGTCATCAGATTGGTGATGTCATTGTTGTTTTTGATGATGATGATGATTCTAAATAATTGAATAAATTAATGTTTTATAATGGCATCATCGGTAAATCTGAATCACTTCAAACATTGAAATAAGATATGAAATATCACCAGTTCTTTGATGATCAAGATGTCAATTTGTGTTTGTATCTGTGTGTATTGAAAGAGTGGCCCTTCTTTTGTGTATAGGAATGTTTGATATATTGATGTTTACGTTGAAAACGTATGTATGTATGCACCAAACAAAAATTAAAAATCAACTGGCGAAAATTTAAGTTCTGTAGTTATTTTTAAAGAATGCTGATAATAAAAATGAAAGAGAATAAAATATTTATGAGGAATTCTATAGATAACATTCAGAGTTGGACAATATCGAAAATGAGGAATCGGAAAAGGTGGGGACTACATGATTTTTTTTTTTTTTTACCGAAGACTGGATAATTCAAATTAGTTCTTGAAATTTATAGAAAAAGACAATCGTCTCAAAATCTGGGCCTATAAATTAAGAATTACTTTTCGAAGTTACAATTGGTTAAAATTATATTTAGTTAACTTATTTATTTAATAATTTCATTGGGAAAAGATATTAAAACTGATTTGACTCATCAATTTTTCTGAAGATCGTCTGCAGATGTTACAAAATGTAGCGTCCATTTTTTGTGGGATATCGTTGGTCAAAAATAGAAATGTGAAAATTCAAATTTCTGTGTGTCTCGAGCATTTTTTTTTTTACTAAAGAGTAACAACTTCACTTCAGCAATAAAAATGCATAACGTTTATCACGTTTTCGTTCTTATTAATCCAACGTCATTATTAATCCTTGCTTTTCTGTTGCAATATTTTACTGTAATATTATTACAATAGAAACTTAGTATCAATTCCTTCAAAGTATTTAATACTCTATTCGTTGGTACTGGAGAAATAGAGACGTTTATGCCTAGGATTGATATCCACATTTCGTTAAAATGTTACACTGGAGAGAAGCGCGAGTAAGCCCCAGCATCCATCCCCGTATTCATTTGGCAACATAAGCATATCTCAATCTTCATGAAGTTCTGGCGAATTGTTGGCAGATCTACATATAACGAATGCCATTCCATGCTTCCACGATTCTCCAAGACAGTGGTTCTCAACTTTTTGGGACCAGTGTATCTCTTTTCACCATTTTTCAAAAATGTCATTCTTCAATCCCAAGATTCTCCAAGACAACGAGTTCAAATTCTTAGCTTGTTCGTTATTTCACCTTTTTTTAATGTCATTGGTAATGGCATGAATCAGCCTCTTGCCCCAGCTATGGGTTAAATAGGATATACTGGACTCTGTAGCATTGCTTAGTAACCAGACTAAGAGAAAGTAAACTATAGATTCCATACTACGAAGAAAACAGTCGGAAAACAATTTACTATTTTCACCAAAAAGTCACAGCAATTCACAAATAATAGAGAAATTTCTATGGAAAGTCATGGTTGCTTATATTCTAAAGGGGCATGGTATTATAAATCCTTTTAACTATATTTCAGGATGCCATTCCCGCCGCCAAATATTCTGAAAGACAGTGGCTTTCAACTTTCTTGCCCGTACACACTATTTGTATCACTATTTTGGTTGCTGGCAAATAATAAGAAAGGCTTTTGAATATCAAAAACGATATATTGATAGATAAACTACCATGAAAAGGGTTAATGAATATCAAGAACGATATACTGATAAACAATTCGCTCCCAGAGAATCAAAAATTCTAAAACGAATCAAATGGCAGGCTAAGAACAATACTTAATTTGCACAACGGGTAAGGTGTTGACAATTGGTTGATAACGCCCGCTATGAGCATGTCCGTGGAATCAAGATGAGGAGAATCGGATAAAATTTTAAATGCCACTTTAACGGTTACTTAAGGAATGTTTCTGACGCCAGCCTAAGGAGATGAGAAGTGACCAGTGTCTGATTTTGGACGGGAAGGAAATATAAAACTGACTTGGCGAATCTCTCTGCAGTGGTGTCAGAATTGAAAACAGTAACTACCTGACTTAATTTAAAAAAAAATAAAAACACACTGCGATATCTTGACATTCTGTCGAATGATTGTCACCATAATGTAAACTGCAAGATTTTCTCTGGGAAAGTGTCTCTGGGTCGAGGGGGAGAAAGCCAATCGTTTGTTCAACTTTCAGACCAGGTAAAAGAAATCAACACTAGTATCAATTTACTTATGAGGTGATAGCCTTTGGAACAATAATTTAAAAAAAATAGTCTTCGCTGGGTGGTTGAGGTGACAGGCGCAGAAAAGAGATCAAGGAAGGAAGAGAAGCTGCCTTCACCCACTGAAAGGTAGCAGGCACAGACGAGATACCAAGGTGGGTGAAAGAGTTGCCCATACCCACTGAGGAGTAGTAGTAGTAGTGGGAGATGTTAAGAGTAGGAGGAAAAATCTGTAGGCAGAATAATTCCTACAACCGTCACCCGAGAAATGGGGGAGACTGCCAAATTGGGAAAGTAAGTAATTTCTCAGGACCAAAAACAATGAAGATGACAGGTGGAAAAAATACCGAATTCCCCAACTGCGTCACACTCCCACACCAGTTTTGGGCAGATATCAATAAATACGAATGCCTCAAGCGAATTCGAGAGATCGACCGCAGAGTCCGTTCCAGCTGCCGAGCGTGAGTCAACGCAAGTAACTATCTGCCGACGTGAAACCCAGACATCAGCCTTGAGCCAAACTTACCAAGTCAGCTAAACAAGCTTAAATCCGCAAGCCAAACCTTACCAACTTAATCAAGTGTCACGTCCAATTTAGGAAATGGGTTGGGTCGACAAACACCTGCATGCTAACACCTAGACCCTAACAACTAGTAACCAACTATTGTACGTAGTACTATATAAAGATATATATATATATATATATATATATATATATATATATATTATTTTTCATTATTTTCTCCTGTTTTGCTGTGCGTCTTCGCCCTGCTTGGATGAGTAGTCCGCAGATACCTGCAACGAGTCGATTTTGGTCTCCCTATGATCAGCCGAATCACAACGTGGGGTAAGGTAGGTCAGCATCGAAGAGATCACTCCATCGATAAGTCGCGCTATTAGACGTCTTGTCCGACCAGGGAGGGTATAGAGCTACAATTGCTTCCCTTGGGCCATAAGACTGACTCTGAAGGCGTTACATATCCATTACTGTAGATATTCTCCAAAAGAGTGTTTATCGAACTTCTCTCCCAGGTAACATTTTTACATTTTAGAATGTCATTTCGAACTTAAATTATTCTAAGTTTTAGCTTAGGCGACATTTTTCAAAATGTCGTTCGCAATTTTCAAGATTCTAACAGTGGTTCTCAACCTTTTCCTGTACACATCTCACCATATTGCTTTCAAGATTTACCAAAGTCTGTGGTTCTCAAATTTCCTTTGCCGAAGCATCTTGTACGCCTTATTTTAGAATACCATTTCCATATTCGAAGACTCTCTGGGATAATGGATCTGAACGATTCTTATTTGCTTTTGCACCTTTTTAATCATATTTTAGAAATGTTTCTCTAAAAAAATCTTCTCAATATTTTGTGCCATTGCATTTTTTTGTCATCTTATTTCAGAATATTATTCCAAACTTATATGGTTCTCTAAGACAACAGTTCTCAGAATTTCTTGCCCATAAACCATTTTCACCAGATCTGAGAAAGCTATTCTTAAGTTTGGTCGACGTAAAACTTGAATTGTCGTATTGTAGTTTGCAGAAAGACCAATATTCCAACAATTTGAATGATTTAGCCACACTTACTCATGTGATCCATTTTTCAAGAGACTTTTCTATATATACGTGCAAGGATATGTGTACTAATTGGCATATGCTCGATTTTATAACTCCTTATGTGTGAATATATGTTTTTATGTATGTAAGCAAAGCATCTTATATATATATATATATATATATATGTGTGTGTCTGTGCTTCTGTGTGTGTGTGTTAAGAAAAAGGAAGAGATACGGGGAGAGAATGAGAGAGAAGAGAGAGAGGAATAAGAATTTATTATATAAATCATGTATGTATGGTATATAGACATATATACATGCTCCTTCGCCACAGATGACGGGAAAAGGTAGCGAGAGAGATATTAAAATATAAGAAAGAGTGTCAGGGAAAAAAATAGAGAGAGTAATTAAGGAAGTTAAGGAGGAAATGAGAGAGAGAGAGAGAGAGAACGAGAGATATAGTCAGGAGAATATTGTGTAGTAAAAAACAATATCCCAAGTGATATATATATATATATATAAACCAATGTGCAGGGTGGTCCGAAAGTTTTGTCACTCCTAAATAATATAATTTTTTATTTCAGATCACTGACATGAGATCCTATAGTTTGGATGACTTTCGGATCACCCTGTATTCTAATATAGTAAAGACTGTTGTTGATCTCAGATCTACCAAACTTATCTTGTCACGATTCGATTTGTTACAAACATTGTTTAAAGTATTACTTTTCTTATTGTTGTTTTCTTTCTTTTTCTTTCTTATACTTTCATCTTTCTCCTTTTATTTTATCTTTACTTCATTTTTTTATTTTACTCGCTTGCTTTTCCTTATTTTATTGTACATCTTTTTCTTAATCTTTCTGTCTTCATTTTTAATTTTCTTCCTTTAATTTTATCCTTTTCTTGCCTTTTTCACAAAGTCTTCTTCGCTTTCTTCTTTTTCCTCCATTTTATTCTTTACTTTTCCCTTACCATTTTTCATTCTTTTTTCTTTTTTCGTTCGTTCGTTCGTTCGTTCTAGCGTTTTCCATTTCCTTTCTGTATTTTTATCTTTTTCTCTTCCATTCTCTTCAGGTCTCTTTTTACCCCCCCGTTTTTTACTCTTTATTATTCTTCACCTATTGTAATATTCTTTCTTTCTTTGATTTTCCTGTCACCAAATCCAGCAATGTTCTTCAGACATTTACAAATTTGTTAAAAGTTTATGAAAGAAATATTCATATCAACCATTGCAATAAAGTTGTTTTGAGAAAGTTCGTTTTCAAAATTTTCCTTGGCAGCTAATCAAGATAAATATAAATAAAAGCAAAATAAACAATTTTATATATATATATATATATATATATATATATATATATAGTGACAGAGAGAGGGAGAGAGGAATTATATCATATCTATTTATATCTATTCAAACATATGTATAATTAAAGCTGTGTTGGCAATCTTATGTAGTTCGCAATGACATATAAAGACAGATGAGTTGAGTTTCCTGAAAGTCCAGCAGACGCAGCTTCATTAATTATAGAAATCTTTTAAAAATAGAAAAATTCAAAATTTAAAAAAAAAACTTGAAAGCAGTATCGTAAGGAAGAATTAAGTAAAATGAATTACCTCCCCTGTATGGCCAGTGTTGCTTTTAAATAAAAAGTTAGATTTAACAGATACGACTGAAGAGTAAATGACTTTCTTTTCCTGACTCAGGAATTGAACTCAAGAACATGGTAACTAAATATTTTTAGGTAACTAATGGTAACTAAATATTTTTAGGTAACTAAAAGTAACTAAATATTTTTAACGAATACTTACAAATTTTGGTTATAAATTCTACAGAAGTTGAAACACAGATTCCAGTACGATCACTGAAGTTAAGCAACACTAAGTCTGGTCAGTCGCTAGATGATGAGCTCATGGGAATACCAGCTGTTGGAAGTTTGGATGAGCGGTTGGTGTAATGGATAAAGCCTCGGAATTGGAAATCATAGAGCGGGGTTCCGATTCTAGCCAGGTTCGTTGTATTCTCTTATGTGCAAATACTCTTGGGAAACGTTATAAATCCACTACTTCTCCCCCCAGCTATTGGTTAATTAGTAGGACGTTTATCAGTAAATCGCTATTATCTAAAAAAAAATGTTACAATCTAAAAATATATGTTCGCATTAAATAACCTGCAAAATGTTGATAAACCATAAAAAAGAATTATTCCCGAACAAATACAAATAAGTTGATCGAATCGATAGATATATTTTTGTTAGAAAATTTCCAAAATTTTACCACATACAACAGGTATTAGAAAAATGTGTGGGTCAAATCGTCGAAAGGTGTAACTACAGCCACTCTTCAGTGACTTATTTGCTTAATGATCCCTGACTTACGTCCAGCTATAAAATCCGATAAAATAAAAAATAAAATGTCCGACAGGTCGGTATTGTACGTTGTACGAAAATGTAACTGTTTTCTCATTCTTCGAAATGAATCAAAATACATCAAATGAATAAAATGAAAAAAAAATACTTGTACTCTTTTTACTCAAGTATGCAAATCAAATTAATGCACCGAATACGAAGCTGGTTTTTGAATGAGTTTTTTTCTGCTCAGTACACTACTATATAAACATTTAGAAATAAATTAGAAATGTTAAAAATTGTACAAGAGTGACATTAAAACTAATCTGAAGCGTGTTGACAGAAATCCATTACATAGACAAAAAAATAGCAGACAATTAAAATTGGCAATATTCTTTTTCTAATTTTAATAATATTTCATGTTACATTGCTCATGAAAAACACTCCATCTGTCTTAATGTTCATATATATATATATATATATATATATATATATATATATATATATATATATATATGAAAAAATATTTAAAGATGTGCTATATTTATAACTCTAAAAGTGCTCAATATCAGAGATAGAGCGTGTAAATATAAAAAGTATATTTTATATATATATATATATATATATATATATATATATATATATATATATGTGTTGTGAACCGTGGGTAAGTAATCCAAGTAGATCCTATTAATATAAAATATTAAAACTGATCCATAAAAGAGAGCTCAGTATAATTTTTATTATAGAGCATATAATTTGTTTGGGTTTCGTTGATTGTAATTCATACATACATACACACACAAACACACGCACGCGCGCACACACACATATGTCTGATTGAATAAATTACAGACGTTATGTCTGCTAATTTTTAATAAAATCTGTTCATACTCACGAATAACCTTCCGTGCATTGATGTTAAAGTATGCGAGAAATGTGCTATAGCTGTTTAAATTTCTTTTATTTTTATTTTCCAAGTACTTTCGATCTTTTTCCAAGATCATCTTCAGGTATACAAGTAATACAAAACTATATGTTGTTCATTAGTATAACTATTTATACAAAGATGTCCGTTGTTATTCATTACCATAATTTTTTTCATTATATTTTTTTCATTATAACATAGAAGAAAAAATTGGATAATTTTTTCACGTTCTAATGAACGCTTGGCACATTGTCAACCGTTTTGCATTTAAAAGTATAATGAAAAAATATTACGATAATGAATAACTACGGACATTTTTGTATAAATACTTATACTAATCAACAACATAAATTTTTGTACTACTTGCACCCCTGAAGATGATCTTAGGAAAAGATCGAAAGTACTTGGGCGTCTCTAGGTCATCAATGTTTGCTGGGCTCATCACAATCTTTAACAAAATATACTGCTGGTATAACTTAGATGATAAAATGATTCCTTTACTCAAACTAAAATATATAATTTTTTTAAAGTCTCTGTGCATGAAATTAAAAGAAACTCATTTTGATATTTTAATAATAATTGTAATAATTCTATAGAAATAAACACTTATTTCAAAAACATTTTCCGGATTTGTAAGAAAAAAGATTGAGGACAAAGTCTTTGATATGTTTGTCTGTTTATTACCTCTTTACATTTTTTATTGTTTTATAGCTTGGTTATCAAGTCACTGATGGTAGTGTGTGTTTGTATAGATATCGATGCGTTAGTGTGTTTATGTATATCTCTGTTTATGAAGTTTTAGTTTAATTTACAGTACGTTTATGATCAGTAGTGCTGACTGATATCATATTTCCCCAAACCTTCATGTCGACGAGCTAAATCTGCCACTTTCTTTGATTTTTGCCCAAATTAAGTCGGGCTAAATTTAATTTGTCCTTTCTCAAAAGATACAGCTCGCTGAAGAAAAAAATAAATAAATAAAAAATAACTTATACTGTGTGGAATATATTATTTAAAATAGTCATTTGAAAACAATAAGGTGAAATAAAAATGTATTCTTTGAAAAACAGGACATACAAGTCATCAGAGATTTTTAAAAGATTATCTATAAAATTAAACCAAGAAATACATTGCCCAATAGTCTCCAGTCTGATAGGGCTCAGCTCTATGCAGCACTAGTAGCCACGTTAATTTTATTTAATTCTTTTTTTTTTTACTTTCTTTATTTGTTTTTTTTTCTTTCTTCTTTATTATGAACAATATCAACGAAACATATTTCGGACAATATTTTGAGGCACTGAGTTAAAACAATTAATTTTGGATCCAGCTGAAGTCAAGAATGAAAACGACGCATTACGAAAGATTTTTCTTGCTTTGAAATAGATATACTTGAATGTTGATATAAGCCCGAAAAACCCGACACCGGCGTTGCCACTGATATATATATATATATATATATATATATATATATATATATATATATTGTGTTTGAATAAAAGACAGACCCCGTTAAGATTCCATGTAATAAGCTATTTCACCATAACCCCTTTAACAGGGTTCTGGATCATCAGACTTTTACTTCAAAAGCTGAAATGAAAATGAAAAGAAATTCACACGTTTTTTACGGACCTCATCAAGTATACGCAAAGTTAACGAAGTGAGGAAGTGAGGGGGAGAGAGGATATGAGTGTGTCATATGTATCATTTTAGTTTCCTATTTTAACCCCAAAATGTCGGCTGGATGTTGCTCAAATCTAACGCGTCTCTCGTCTCTAGATAAAGGTGGTTATTATACCTTTTTAATAAGGACTACATTAAAGACGTTCCAACAACCCCAAAAATTAAACGACAGGTTTCATTCAAATATATATATATATATATAAACAGAGCATAGTATATTAGGCGACAGTCTGTTTCATGCTAGACGCAATCGTCACGCACTCGTGCCTAATTTAAAGAGACTGTCGCCTCTTGTCCCTGTTGAAAGCAACTTTATTTAACGAATTGACCAATCTCTGATATTGAGCACTTTATCCCATAAATATAGCACATCTTAAGACTATATTTCTTCATATATATATATATATATATGTGTGTGTGTGTGTATTAACTTACGCCGATAGTGCGACTCCGAGTTTCACGCAAAGTGCAATCATCAGGCACTTATAATGGTGATGAACTGTTAGTTACGATCGTTAGCATTGAAAAAAATTCTGGTTTGTACTATCGACGAAAGATAATATGTATATTTATTAATATATAGGGTATTTTTCGAAAGTAAACGTAACGAACACGGTTGGAATTCGAACTTGGCTCGCATATTTCCCTTTCGGGGAGAAATATATAGTCCTCGAGTTACGACGGGATTACATTTCGACCACCTCGTTGTTACGTTAGTTCTGGCGTAAATCGAATATTTCTGTAGTGATTTGTATTGTTGTCATTTAACATATCTACTTTTTTTTTTATTTCTATATTATAAACAGTAATAAAATGGTTAATAACAAATAGCGTGTGACATTTCAGTTAATGTATTCGTAAAGAAGAAACAATACAAAAATAATATAATACTGCGTTAATGAGGAAAAAAATATGGAAATTTATTCTGACGACCAGAAAGATATTTCAGAGACAAAAAATTTCAGTTCGATACAGTGGAAACTGTATACATTTTTTTAAAATCCGAATTTTCTCTCTTTTCGAATGGCGCAAAGATTATTTTGATAAAATTAACACGCTACAATATTCGGGTGCTATTATCAACAAATATCGCCATGTTGTCAAAAATACGCGAAGGTGCCTATTGATGTTCTATATGCTTTAAAAGATGCCGGACATACAAATATAAAAAAAAAACCTGACTACAAGATTATTTACAGGCTATCGCTATTAAGTGGCCGTTGAAGTAAGAGAGCTGTGAAGAAGAAAGAAAGAAAGAAAGAAGTTCTATTCCGACAATGTCTTCCCCCAAACCACTGCTTTAAGGAGCAAACCTCCGAGTGTATGCTTCCCCGTGCATACGATCTTAACTTTTTCAAAACTAGGATTAACCATTATATACTGTCAATAACATCATTCAGTAACTATCTACCTTGAGTGGCTCTTGTGCCTTGTATCGAGTAAACAACAGCAAAGAAAAAAATGTAAAGCAGAGAATGTATGGCGTGTCAGCGATGCGATTGAACGCACATCCATTATGTTTATCGACACTTATTAAACTTGGGGGACACCAAGTATTGTAAGCAACCTAGTGCAGTTTGTAATAAGGGTTGATATGCTGTAAAGAAAGCACAAAATCCTTATTGTACATATACTTTGTCATCTCGCGGCGTAAATGAGGGTCGTTGTAAATGTGTACGTTGTAATTCGGGAACTACATCTCTCTCTCTCTCTTTATGAAATTTACACACACACACACACACACACACACACACACACACACACACACACACACACACACACACACACACACACATATATATATATGTGTGTGTGTAAATTTCAGTGTATATCTGTAAAAAGACAATATGAATAATGTCAAAAGGACAACGCATTTCATCCTCTGAGGGACTTTATCAAGGGAAAAGTGAGGATTTTATTTTGTGATTCGTATTTATGAGAGCAAAAATGTTATTGAACGTTCAAAATTTTGAATGTATAGGAACGCTCATAAATATTCATTAGATTGTCTGAAAAGTTAAGCAAGTTACGGAGGACATGAAGTGATACAATTCATTATCTAATAAACGAAAGTGAGTAAGTGGTGTTTTTGAATTTATGTTTTATATTAATTTAGTAATAATATATCTTAGTATACACTATAAAGCAATAAATAAATAAATTATTCACTTATCTATCTTTACTCTGAGATTCTCATTTAGAAAGGATTGCCAATGGAACAAAAGGTTGATTCATTTGTTAACTGGTAACATATGTTAGAGAACAGCGTAGTCACTGCCGTCAACGAAGAGAAGGAGTTTGGCAATTTCTTTGTCTAGTGATGGACCTGCTACTATATATATATATATATATATATATATATATATATTTCATTTTACAATAGAATTGTCCTAGTTCCACGTACTATGTCTCTTTTCGGATGTCTCAGTTATTTCCCTTTTCACTCAACTCTAGTACTGAACTCACAACTCTTTGGTTTTAGTCACTGTATCTAACCAACGACTTTATCTACTGGGCCATGTATCTCAGCGATCTTTTTTTTTTTACCAGAGTTTATATTGCAATTTTGTTGTTACTCATTGCTTTTCTCTAGCACTCCATATTAGTGGTTCCCATATTGTATTCATTTCTATGCTTGGTCGGCTCAGGAGATTTTTGTGGCCTAGCATATGTGCTAATTCCTTAAGTTTTCGTATTTTCCTGTGATGCTCTCTGTCTATTATTTCAACCTCATCCCACAGGGGGCAGTGGTCTCCCTTTTCCCTCCATTTGTGGTCAGCTACGCTTGATTTTTCTATTTCCCCTCGTGTTACCACTTTACGATGTTCTTGCAGTCTTACCTTAAGGGGGCGACCTATTTCTCTTTTATATTTATAACCACAGCTGCACGGGATGGCGTACACACTGTTCTTAGTCATGTTTTCCTCTGTGGGGGGGGGTCTTACCAAGAAGTAGTGTCTGCGAAGTGTTGAACCACTTTTGAAGATTGTCTTGATGTTATATGGAGATCCTTTGTATTTTTTCCGATAATCCCTTCACATAAGGGTATATGCAGACTGTATTTCGAGTGCTGTTATCCTCTTGTACCCTTCTATCCCAGTTTCTTTGAGCTGCTACCATGTACCCAGAGTAGTTGTTACATTGTAGGTTATTGCTTATACTGACCATTTCTTGTTGGTATATTTCTGGGTCGCCATTTATGACTTTTGTTCGATGTTTTAAGGAGGGGACGATCTCTTTCTTTACACTGTATGGCTGGTGGGAGTCGAAGTTGAGGCATTGTCCGGTGAATGTTGGCTTGCGCTATACGGATGTCTTGAACCTCTGCTTTGTCCGAGATATGAGTACACCCAAGAAAGCGAGTTTGTTGTCATTTTCTCGCTCCATTGTGAACTGTATCGATTATGTTATTGAGTTCACATGGTCCAGTAGTAGCTGGACGTCTTCCTGGTGTGACCAGAGTATGAAGGTGTCATCTACGTATCTCAGCCATGGGGTTGGCCTTGGTGGGGTTGATTCTAATGCCATTTCCTCAAATTATTCCATATATAGGTTTGCCATTGTTGATGATAATAACAATTCCACTGCTAAGCCTTCATCTTGTCGATATATGTCTGATCCCATTCCAAAGTATGTTGTTTGCGTACAGAAAATCAGCATCTCCATCAGGTTATCTCTTGGTATACTGGTCCGTTCGCCTAGGGAGGAGTCAGTGGCTAGTCTGTTCCTGAGTACTGGGAGTGCCTCCTTCGTGGGTACCTTGGTAAACGAATTCACCACGTATAGGCTCATCATCTGGTTGGGTTGGATGGGAGCATCTTTGATTATTTCCACGAAGTAGGCGGAGTTCCGGACATATGATGGTGACTTTCCGATTAATGGGTCGATTATATCTACTAGGAAGCGACTCAGAGGGTGGCATACAGGGCCTTGACAGCTAACATTCGGCCGGACCGGAATACCGTCCTTGTCAATCTTTGGGAGACCGTATATGTGAGGTAGCTTGGTGATCAAGGTTAACAAGAACTACGGCGCCTTCCTTGATGGATTTCAACTTAACATCAAGTAAATTACAGAACTAGATCGGATTAAAGTAAAAATAGACATAATGTGTCTATATTATATATTGAAACATGATTGAATGAAAATATGTTGCCTATATATATATATATATATATATATATATATATATATATATATATATGAAGAAATATAGTTTTAAGATGTGCTATATTTATGAGATAAAGTGCTCAATATCAGAGATAGAAATATATTTATGGGATAAAATGCCCAATATATATATATGGAGGATTTACACTAGGAAATACCATCGGTCGGAATCAAATTTAACACCAATCAGGAATCTTTGATCTAAGAAGAGTTGATCTGTGGTCACCTCAATATGTACAATAAATACTAAAGTAGCTTTTGAACTCGGTGTCACATTAGAATGCCAAAAGAGCTAGGTACCTCAGAGTGTTGACTGGGAAGGTGAAATCAAAAGTACCAATTACAGAATCGGGCTTCAATGGAGATAAACTGGAAGTCAAACCAGCTGAATTTTGGATATGTGCACAAAAGACAATTGTATGACAGGACGTTTTATAAACACCAGACCCACAAAAAGGGAAGGTAGTGTCTTCCATGTCTTCGCGAGAAAATCGAACATTCGTCTGAAGTTTCCGAAAAAGCAAATACCCTCTATGACCGATGTTAACTTGACGGAGTCTAGAAGAGAATAAACAATTATTTTACCCCCGGAAAATTTAGTCTCGTATTTTTATCAGTCTAATATGTTATATGTGTTTGATCGAGTTAGCAAAATAGTAAATATTTTCAAGCTATCGCAGTTGTCTTTCTCTATACAGGCTTTAGACTTGTGCGCATGCGCCAACTAAAATATACATTTTCCAGTTTCTGTATTTATTATTGACTTAATCATCCGTTTTCATTTCTTTGGCGCCTTCACCTCCTGGCTTTTTGATTATGGAAATCAAATCTAGTAAAAAAATATTTTAGTCTTATCTCTGCGCACAGGTAAGCCGTGTTTGGATAATGTTCTCGTTTCAATTTTAGAAATAAATCATCTCTTTGGAAGTCGCTTAGTTAAAAGAAAACATTTCACTGTTTTGCAATCGAACAGCGGTTTATAGGTATATAAGCAAGAATCGACTTTAGCAGTGAGGATTTATCTCCCTTTATTAGATAATCCCTTTTCACCGTAATAAAAGAAGTATAGTCAAGATTAGCTTATTTTGTGTTTTATTAAGCGATTTGATACAAAACGTGCAACAAAGACTATGTATTGGTTATCAAGAATCCTTTTAACCTGTACGTCTCTGACGGTAATTTTGGTAAGACAATGCAAAAACAGCATCTAAAGAATTTGTCTGACAAACTTAACTGATACTGAAATATTATTCTTCACCTCTTTCTTATAGCTATAGAAACGCATATTTGTTTACGTGTGTGTATTTATATATTGTCCTCGACTGAACACTGAAGAGCGAGGAGCGATAACCGGTTAGTTTATTTTTTCTTTCTGTTGTTATATTTTACCGTGACGAAAATTTTTTTCTCTATTTCATTTTGTTTTAATATATTTGCATATATTATGTGAGTATATATTTTTAAAATATTCCTTTTTAAATCGATAATATATTTTAAACCCCAAATATATATATATATATATAATTACTGCAAACGTTATTTTAGTGGATTCATGTGTTTCAGGTGCTATCAACTTTGTACTGTCAGACTAACTCCGTGGCCGAAATAGAGGCACACCTTGACTTAAAAAAAGGTTTCTCTAAGGGGAAAAGGGATGCATGTTCGAGTCCTGCCGGAGATATCATTTTTTTTGTGTGTGATGTACCAATGTATTCCAGTTTTTATTAATTTCACTGTTTAATAAATTAATAATAATAAAAAGACAGGATTAGTAACTCAAACACATGTACCAATTAAAAATAACGTTTATAGTAATAAGAAATAATGTCGGTCAAAAAATGATTATATCATTCCTATTAAATTATTAAATAAAGGTCGTTTTGAACGGGTTCGCTTCCTGATCCTTTCATACGAACGCGGGTGTCCCCCAAGGCTCTATCCTTGACCATACGCTGTTTCTTGTTTACATCAATGATCTTCCTGCTGTTATCAGTTCTCAAGTAGGCATTTATGCAGCTGACACTACCATTTATTCCTGCCTCAATAGTAACTCTGTCAGAGATGAAAAGTAAACTTGGCTGCTGCTCTTGAAAAGGACCTCCAATGTGTGGTTAACTGAGACAGGAAATGGCTTATAATTTTAATGTCTCTAAAACAAAACTGCTCTCATTAACCACCATAGAGAAACTTTTCTGTCTACCATAAGTATGGCTGATTCTAGATTCTTAGAGAACAGCACACTACACTTTCTTAGCCTCAAGTTTGCAACTGACTTGAAGTGGAGCGACTACATCGAATCCATTGCTGCATCTACTGCAAGGAAAGTCCGTTCATTGTGTTGTATCAGAAGAATATATATATATATATATATATATATATATATATAGAGAGAGAGAGATTGATTGATTTGTTTAAACGTTATTTATTTTTTTAATGGATGCTCATATTTGAATAGATGCTCTGATTTTATTTATTTATTTATTAAACAGTATATTTATTCATTTACATCTACTGGCATGAATATTTGAGAAATCTGGTTAGAAAAATATGCGTCCTCCTCACAAGATTTCTCGAATATTCAGGCCGGTAGATGTAAATAAATAAATATACTGTTTAATAAATAAATAGATAAAAACAAAGCAACTATTCAAATATGAGTATCCATTAAAAAAAAGAAAGAAAATAACGTTTAAACAAATAGATTAAAAATCTGTTGGATTTCCTCACACACACAGATATATATATATATATATATATATATATATATATATATATATATATATATATGTGATCATTTCACCTCAAGCAAGGCAGGAAATGCCACTAGTACGCAGGGCTTTACAGAGAGCGAACGTGAGAGAAAAAGACTGGGTATTAGGAGGATTGAAAGAAGGACAAAAGATGGATTGATTTAAGACAGAAGATGGCATTTGACACTGCATTTAAATTTTTCAAGATTGTAGTTAAAATTGGGAAGTAAGTAAACGGAAGGGTCTTCCATAGACGGGACGTACGAGAAAAGACACTTTTAAAGTAGAAATGGCGGTTTCATTTAGCTATTTCAACAATAAACGGGCGGGACCTAGATGCCAAAATAATAGCAGGCTTAAATTCATATAGTCAGGGCACCAGGGAAAAAAGCTCATCAGAGAAGTTGCCATGAAAATATTTGTAGAAAAGACAGAGGGAAGCCACATCATGTTTGTGAGAAAGTGACTGAAGTCGGGATGCCAAGTCAGGATCGATTATATTACGGATCCTTCTTTGGGTTTTTCAAGAACCTCTAGATGAATAGCAGAGGCACCAGACCATATATGGCAGAAGTATTCAATGAACAACTGAAGGGTAGATCTGTAAATGTGGAAGACGGACTCTGATGAGAATAGCCTTCTGGCACAACACAATGAACGGACTTTCCTTGCAGTAGATGCAGCAATGGATTCGATGTAGTCGCTCCACTTCAAGTCAGTTGCAAACTTGAGGCCAAGAAGGTGCAGTTATCCACACACTGGAAGTCCTTTTCAAGAGCAGCAGCCAAGTTTACTTTTCATCTCTGATAGAGTTACTATTGAGGCAGGAATAAATGGTAGTGTCAGCTGCATAAATGCCTACTTGAGAACTGATAACAGCAGGAAGATCATTGATGTAAACAAGAAACAGCGTAGGACCAAGGATAGAGCCTTGGGGGACACCCGCGTTCGTATGAAAGGATCAGGAAGCGAACCCGTTCAAAACGACCTTTATTTCATAATTTAATAGGAACGATTGTAGAGTTTGGAGAGAACTGGAGCCAATTCGGGGGTACATTTCTTTAGGACGACCGCTAGGAGCCTGTTACTTCCGCTTGCCTTGTGGAAGTCTAGTTTGGAAATGATTTCTGAAACCAGTGATGGGGTTGAGACTCTGTTCTAAGAGGGAAATCAGGTATGCGTACTCCAGATGAGTTAAGTATGGAGTTGGAAGAGAATTTCCGAGCAAAGCATTTAAACTTACCTGCTGTAGATGTCAGGACATCAAATTGATTGAATAGAAGAAGGATTGAGGATTTGCTGTTATTCAGCACACTCTTGCAGAACCACCAATAATCTCTAGAACCGAACTTGCGAGATGCTCTGCATCGTTTCATTCTATCAGCATACAGTAACTTCGCTTCTATGAAAACACGCCTTTACTCATTACGAGCAGAGACAAAGAGACATCTATTGCAATCAGGCATGTCGCTCTGGTACAGCCAGAAGAAGCGATTTCTGTCGGCTATAGCGGCCGAGCATACAGACGAGAACCAAGGATATGAACGTGATTTCGCATGGTATATCCGGGAATGGAATGAAAGCTTCAAAGTCAGATTTCATTCAGGAGGAGACCTCAGAGGTGCATTTTGGACAGGATGATTAAAGACTTCATGCGAATGGATGTCACGAAGGAAGTCATAGAACGAGTCCCAATCAACTCGTTGATGACAGAAAGATGCTCTGTTTGTTGGAGGTTCTAGGTTGGCGGAAGAGCGGAAAGAGATATTTACAGACACTAAACGACAGAAAACTTCTTTAAGAGGGCAAAATTGCAGAGTACGACATGAGTCAGATAGAGCTAATCAGAAAATTGATCGGGCTGAAATGTCTGTCCATCACGGTTACTAATGAAACACGTAAGGAAATCCACCACTTCAGAAGAGACGGAGGATTGAGAAGTTTAAAAATAAAATTGTCAGTAACATTGATTAAAACCAAATGGCATGGTTTTTTTAAAGTCACCAAACACAAATGTTTGCAAATGTTGTAGAGACATGACCTTGTTTATACTATCAGAAATGCTATCTAGCACGCTAGAGTCATGAGAGTAAGGGGAACGGTAGAGAAAAGAGATAGCTGAATGAGTTTAGTAAGAAAAACGGAGACATTAAGAGTGGTCAGGAGATAGAAACAAGTTCTCTAAAAGGGGAGATGTTCGCACATAAACTAAACAGGCAATTTGTATGTCATATTAGAGTCCTTTTAATGAAAGAAAGATAATTAGAATCAAGAATTCATTTGGGATTGCAAGTTTAAGAAATTTTTCTGAATGAATATGCTGTCCGAGATTGTTGGAAGAGAAACGAAATCAACGCTGCAGAAGTCGGTTTTAATAAGATAATATTGGCAAGGGAAAGGTTGAGATGAATTGAGGTGTTTTTTTTTGTTGAACTGCTTTAGTTTTATTTCGTTGCTTGTTTATCATCATATGTTAATTAATCAAAGGAAAAGATGTGAAAAGTAGATGCAGTCGTTTTTTGGAAAATTTGCAGGCAAAAACATAGAATGGTCTCGGAGTTGCTCACCGAATGTCCTTGCTCTGATACTTTGCCATGCTCAATATGGCACTGCAAGAACCTATTTATTATGCGACGGTTGATAAGAGCAGTCTCTCTAGCCGCTACGCAAGAGTTCAGACTTTTAAGTACCATTCGCAAGCAGCAACCAGAAACTACCATCACAGTATGAAGAGACGTTGCCATCATCCGCTCATATGATAAATAATTCATGAGGGCACCACTATTAATAATTCAGAAGAGGAAAAGAACTGGAACTCCTTCCTAAACATGAAACAAGATGAGTCCTTATTCCTGTTCAAGAGAAGGAGGGAGGAGTATGGACCGGACATTAAAAAATCCTATCTAAAATTTTAAAAACAAAAAAAGAAAGAGTTGCTAAGTTTTTGTATCCTTAAAGAAGTTACAAACAGACAAGGCTGGTACTCGAGTGAAAGGAACAGCGACACGGCTGTAGAGATGTTTATTGTAAAAAGAATACACTACTGAAAGACAGGGAATCGGGTGGCAGGCTAGTAATTCCAGAAGCATGGTTATTTACCATACCTCCCTGCGAGGCAGGATGTAGCACAAGGCTATTTTTTAATGCAGGACAAAACTGAGCCAGTAGGCTCGGGCAAGATTTCCCCGTAAATCCCGTATACACGGGGTCAGGTAGCTGTCTACCACCCCAGACGAGACTCTACTCTTTGGTATAGCCTCGACTGGGTTCCTCTCTGCTCGAAGGCAGAGAGTTCGACCAGAACAGTTGGAGACGAATATCCAACTGCATCCTGAAGCAAGGATATTTACTTTTAAATGGCAGGATAGTGGCACAAGAAAATTTTAATGCAGGGAAACCAATTCCCCAGCAGATCCTGTAACACGGGGTCGGATAGAATGTTACCACCCCAATTTTTAATCTCAGACTTTTAAATATAGCCTCGTTTGGGTTTCTTCTTTTTGGGCAGAGAGTTCGATTCCATTGCTGGAGACAAATTCCAACTAATTCATTTTTTAAGTCAGTCTCAGGTATGTCCTGTACATACTATATATATTTACTGTTATAGTTGTATCCACAATAGGCAATATTAGATTGAATTGTTCCATTTCAACATTAACTAAGTTTTAGTTAAAGTTGTGATATCCATTAAGAATTAAAATGGCAGATACCTGTACTATTTGTAGATCATTCAAAATAGTTCTGGGTTATATTTCAAGTTAAGTTATATCCCAGAATATAAATTCTTCTAACTTATTTGGAGAGTTAATCATCGGCCTTTAGAAACTCTTTTTATTTATCATGCGATGTTTAGCAGGCATTCTACTTTATATTGGGATTTGGGGGTATGAGATAGGGTAGTAATTTATCCCTAGAGTCACAAAAGAATGCCCATTAGTCAACTCTATAGCAGCAGGGTAAAGAAACAAATTTAAAAACCCAATAGCTGTTAAATATTGAGATTAAATTGTAATAAGAATTATGATTCAAACGTGAAATTTAAACTAAAATTTAAACTCATTGATTCCACGGAGGGAGAGAGATAAGAATTTATCAATTAGAAAAAAATTCAAAACTTAAAATTCAAAGGTAAGATTAAAAGAGTTACATACGTATGGGAGAAGAGACAAATAAAAAATCAAATGACCAATCCAAACAAAAATTAAAAACCAATCATTTCTGTTTGAATTTCTGGGATGAGGAGTTATTATTTACACTATTTACATTTCCCACAGGACAATAGACTAGTGGATTAAAGCATTGGTTCGTGTGAGTTCAATTCTTGGAACGGGCAGTGTGAACTTAGACTCAGTGGAAATGGGTCGAGAAATAACTGAGCAGCATTAAAATCAAGAATTAGACGAGATATCCCGAGACATGGGCAGGGGATGAAACAGTCTACCCTCTTTTTCTTTGCTTTGGAATTCCATGTAGGTTACTCCGGATATACACCTGATGAAGAAATCAACACAACGTCTGAAACGTTGTGAAACACTAACAAAGGTGGACAATATTGTAAATATATAAATAATGAAGCCAGTCATATTTTATTTACCATTGAATACAAATTTTGAAACATCCAAATAATTCAAAATAGAACTCGTAAAAGTGACATACATATGACACCTTTTGGGCACCTCGAGGCGGTTAGCAAGCTTGGCTCGCTAGAGCAATTACGATTGAGTAGTTGTAGAATAACAATACAATAAACAACACTTACCGGCGTAAGAGTCCCAGCTAGCGTCCAGCTGGCAGACAAAAATAAAGCAGGTTGTAACTTAATACAAACCCTGAAAATTAACTGAGAAATCAAGATGGTATTTATATAGAAATACTTCCACTCAGGTACCAGCAGCCAATCACAGCCCAAGCAATGGACTATCCCACTTTAGCATAATGAGATGCCCCATTGCACCATAAATAGCTCTCTTTCTCAATGTTGAATTAGTATTCACTCAGCTTGCTCCACAACTGAGTGTTTATCTTGGCCACGTGATTGTTCGACATGGCGCTGTGAACAGGATAAACACTCAGTAGTGAGTTCGATCCTCACTGGGTGCCCCCAATTTCGGGTTTGTGCCACATCTAAGCTACGCTTGGAAAATCTTTACATATGACACCTTTTTGACGCCCCCCCCAATAAGCAGTGGTAACAAAAACGTTCTGGATAACCTCTTCCGGTGCGATTATTCATCGCTGTTGAAATCTATCATGGTTTTGTTTTATAGGTATGATATCTGCGCCCCATGTCCAACTATATTGGTATAGACGGCTGGGTTTTGAATTCAGATTAGTCCTTCTCCTAGACTGGTTGCTACCCCGGCTAGAGAGCCCAGTTTGCTTTGATATTCAACCCAAAGTAAGGATGACAAAATAAATTTTTCATCAATAATAAAAAGAAAAATATATGAAAATGTTGTTAAATAAGGAATGTAGCTCTAGATCTTTGTTGCATTTGCATAAAATCTAGAATTTTCCAACAATATTTCATTTGCTATAATATCATAACAGCTGTCATTCACTATTTTGCTTTCTTGTAATAAGTGTGTCTTGATTAAAGTAAAGGAGTTCTAAACCAAACAAAAGAATGATGTCATTAAACAATATAATGAAGTTTTGAACGACGTAGTCGTTGGTAAGATGATTAATATTTATTTCAGTATTATAAGATCGATTTTTGTGAATATGAAAAAAAAAATGGCATTGTCAAGAGCCTTTACCGAAAATTTATTCTCTAGAAATTTTAAGGATTCAAAGTCAGTGCGAATCCAGTGATAATTGGAACTGACATCCAAGATTTAAGAGAGACTGGAACATCAGTTACGAAAAGAAGTATTTGCAATTGCTTACATCATGGAGATGTTTTGAAATCCTGTATCTGTCTGTGGTGTAAATGCCCCAAAAAACAAAAAAATTACAAGAGGGTTCAACACTTACCAGATGCTTTATGGTTGTCTTTGATTCATCCTATCCTATCTTATTCATTCATTCTATCTATCATTCTTTCTACCGTGTAACCCGGATATAAGAGAGTTGTCGGGACCGGAGAGGAAGTATCTTATATCCGGGTTTCTCTTATATCCGGGTTTCTCTTATATCCGGGTTTGGTCTATTTTGTTTAGGTAAGTATGGGTTCTAATTTGGGACTAGAGAAAATCTCTCTTATATCCGGGTTTCTCTTATATCCGGGTCTCTTATATCCGGGTTACACTGTATTTATTCATCTATCTATCTATCTATCTATCTATCTATCTAATTCTTATAAAAAAAAACATACACCGACATATTTAGCAGTAATAGTTTTAAATCGTCAAGATCTTAGCGGTTTACGAAGCGCAGTTTAGATGTGACACATGGCCGAAATTATTGAAGATCGAACTCACTATTCAGTCATACTTGCTCCAACAAGACAAGCTTGTTAACCATTACACCACGTCCAAAATTTTTAGAGAAAATACATTTAATACCATAAAGTAGTGCCGAAATGCTATCAACTTGTCCCACTTTTCGAAAGCCGAACAAACATAGAGTTATTTTTAGCACCTTTTCATGTAAATTTAATACGAAATATATAGAATATAAAATTCAAAATCATTTAGAAATTTTCTTTCTATCTCCTTAACGTCAGAACTAAAGTCCTGAAACAATCTCTAAAAATTTCACCAGTTTTAAGTTAAAAAAAACCCGGCAATTTTTCAGATGCTATGATTAAAACGTGACTTCTTTTCTTTTTCTTTTACCCAATTCTTATTCACTGTCTCTGAAGACTGGTCCTGTTTTGTTGAATTATTAAAATTTCATGGCGAATGTTGCTTTCATGTGTCTTCTTTTCCATACCAGTTAAGAGTGTAACCTTACCTAAACGCAAGCACATATAATTTGTTTTCATGACTGTCTCTAACACTAGTAAACCTCAAATATAGACTTAGACACCAAATCATAGTCACACCGAGACACTTTAAAATATTTCCATACAGCATTTTGATTTCGTTTCTCAACGGAAAAATCTGTCTGCGCATGCATCTCCAGAGAATAAACTTATTTTTTTTTCTTGACGACAATTTGATTTGATTTGATTTTTATACCCTATAGGTTAAGACGATGTCAGAGAGTGAAAAAAATGGGAGTGGATGCTGTCGTCCAGTCATTGGTTGAAAATCCGCTGGGGTCCAATTTATCTGGCGTTTGTTTACACATTTGATATAAGAGCAAAGATTAAGTGCTACAAAAGTATCAATTTTACACTAGAGAAGTGCGTGTACATAAATTTACAATTTTATGGCACTTGAATAAAATAAGATAAATAAATCTGTAAATAAATACATTAACATACAGGTACAGTCAAAAAGCTTAAACAAATTGTCTATTATTGCTGTTATATTAAGCACGGCATCAACAACTTCTTATTCTTCCTTCATTCCCTCCTTCCTTCCTTTCTTTCATCCGTTTTTTTTTAGCATTTCACCCCAAGCCAGGCTGCAGTGTCACTAGCACGCAAGGGTTTAGAGAGAGTGAAGTAAGAGTAAAAAGTGGGGTGTTTGAGGAAAGGATAAAGAGAAGGACGTGGATCAAGATCAAGGCATGGGAAGATGTTGATTGACATTACATTTAAAGTTTTGAAGATTATAGTTAGCAGAAAAGCATGTAAAAGGAAGGGAGTTACATTCTCCGGAAGGGCGAGACAAAGGGACGGGGTGCCAACCTAGTAGCACGCTTAAATTCATGCAGTTGGGGCACCAGTAAAAATAGCTATCCCCCCCACGTGGGATTGAATGTGGCACAAGGCCGAGTTTAATGTGGGTCATCCGAGCCCGTAGGCCCGGCCAAAAATATAGCCTTCGAACCCACCTAAGCGGGTTCGAGAGCTGTCAACCTCCCCGAACGAAACCTTGCCCTTCGGCAAAGCTTCGTCCGGGTTCCTCCCTGCTAATGCAGAGAGTTAGACAGACGGCGGTTGCTGTAACCAGTGAAAATAGCACGTCGGAGCAGTTACCATGAAAGTATATGTAGAAAAGACAGAGGGAAGCCACATCACGTCTGTGAGAAAATGACTAGAGTCGAGCTTTTTCTTCCTCTTTTATGTCTACTTTTTTCTTCTTTTTCTTTTTTTCTTCTTTTTCGTTTTTTCTTCCTACATGAGGGTTTTCACTTAAGGGGCAGAAATGTGGTGGCATAAATTACTACCAATCAAATTATGAGAACATCTTGTTTAGTAAGGAAAATGCTAGTGATATACAATAATTAGTTAATTAGTGACTCGACCTATTAACAGGAAGCAGTTATTATGTCGAAAGCAGAAAAACGCACCTCAAAATCAATCAACTTTTCTAAAAAATACTTATGAAAAAAGAATAAAAATCTTCTTTCTCTATGTGCCACGTTCCTTTAGGACATGGTCAATCATGACTTCATGTCTCCAAATCTTTATATTCCTTGTAGTTCTCAGCAGTGTTTCTCTCTTTGCCTAGCCTCACGACTCTCGTGCCACAATCCATTCGCAGAAGCTCGTCAGTTAGGTAACTCGTTGTCTTTCCTTATCTCTTTTGTTCCGAATATACCCCCGCGAGAATTAAATTTTTTAAGTTCTACCAGATTATTTTTCTAAGAAATTTCAGCCGTCTCTTTCTGATTCTAAGTATAAGTGTTCTTTTTGTTACCATTTTCTTTAAGACTTACTAGTTCCTTGCTCGCTGCGTTCATGGAATTCTCAGTATCCTTTTGTAGAACCAGATTTCTGTTGCCTCCATTTTTCTCTTCATCTGTGGGGAGATTGTCCAACATACACTGCTGTATAAGTAGATGAATATTACATAGCAGTTCAGTATTCTTTTCTTTGTTTCTAACGAACTGTTTCTGTTTCTTAGTATTTTGTTTTGAATAGATGGCATTTTTCGCTAATCTAATGTGTGTTCGGACTTCGCAGCATAAAAATAGTTTAGGTGTAAATAATCTACAAGAGACTCAGAGAAACAATAATTTTATTAGGTTGTTCGGAAAATAATGTCCAATTTTAGAATGAATAAACATTCCTGATTCAATGTATTTAAACAATGTTTACATCAGTCAAAATAGGAACATTGCCATCGAGTTACAAGGTTATCATGCCTTCAGCAGGAGGTATCTGCCATTTTTAATTCTTAATGAATATCACAACTATGGCACTATAAAATACTAAAGGTTTGGATGACAAGAAATCTTTGAATGCATCTTCTATGCAACGAATGTCTTTTGGCGTAAAAGAAAATATGAAAGAATAATGCTAAAGCTGTAAAATATTGCATGCATTATTTTCAACTCTACTCATTATAGCTGAATTTTTGTTTCCAGGTAAACTGAGTTCTCACTGTTCAAAGAAGACTTAAAATGTAACGTAGCGACAAAATATGGCATCGTGGTGTTAGAAAAAGTCCCCCCCGCCTCAAAAAAAAAAGTTTAGCCCCTAAGGACATTCATGCTGACATGGTTACTACATTAGGGGATGATACTCCAGTTTTATCAACAGTACAAAAGTAGGCAGCTGGATTTATGCGGGGAAGGGAGGATCTTGAATATGACCCAAGTTCTGGGCGCCCTCTAACTGCCACCATCAAAGAAAAGATTGATCGAATTCACCCCATGGGGATAGATGACAAGTGATTGACTATAAATAAAATAGCCTATACTATTTGCATACCCCGTGAGAGAGTTGGGAATAATTTGAACAATGAACTTGACATGATGAAGGTTTCCGCTTGGTAGATGAGACACCTGTTAAAATGTTCAGCACAAAAACTCACACACGGGAAAACTCTGACATTGTTTGAGGCAGATCCAGCTGGTTATATTTGAACGTTTCTTAACCCAGGATAAGTGGTGGGTTCCTCACTTTGAGCTACAGACACAGAAACAATCCATGCAGTAGAAACCCTCCTCACCTGCACTCCCAGAAAAACGCCAAGATCATCTCAACTACAGGGAAAGTGATGGTCTCAGTTTTTTTGGATTTAAAAGGCATTGTGTTTATTGACTATCTTCAAAGGGGCCACACCATCATTGGAGAGTACTATGCCAACTTTCTGAGACAGTTACGAACGGCTATCAAGATTAAGCGCCCAGAAAAATTGAGAAAAGGGGTCTTGTTTCATCAAAACAATACTCCAGCACTCAAATCCTTGGTTTCAATGGCTGCTGTGCGTTTATCACTCTCCCTATTTGGTGCTATCCGACTATCATCTGTTCCCCAACATGGAAAAACATTTGGCTGGGAACCAGTATCGCAATGATGACATAATGTCTACTGTTGATAACTTTTTTCACCAACATGATGAACAGTCTTTAGAAACAGTCAGATGTCAGTTTATCTGGAAAGAAACAATGCAGTTATTAAGAAGAAGAGTTGAAATTAATCTCACAGCTCCACCTCAGCTTCTTATAGTCAGCCTAGTAAATTTTCAGCCCACCCTTGTAGTTAACATATCGCTTCATCAATCTGTGACAAGGGCCGAAAAAATATTTCCTCCTTTTTTCGAAAGAGAATTGATGTGTGAATACCAGCTTGATAGCATTCAAATTTCAATGTTTGAAAAAAAATTAAAACAACTGATATACATATGTCTGTCTATATTTCTGAGATGAGTTATTGTAATTCTTTACATTGTCCGGAATGTTGTTCTCAAGGACACATGGCCCAGTGGATAAAAGCGTTGGTTGGATCCAGTGACTTGCCCCCAAAAGTTGTGAGTTCAATACCTGGCTACTGCAGTAGCGAACAAAAACTTGGACAGTTGAGTTAAAGGGAGATAACTGAAACATCCGGAAGAAGCATGGCACGCGGGACTAGAAAAATCTACCCCGGAGGACGAAATAAAGGGTGTAGTTTGAAGTTCCAATCACCTGAAGAAGGCCGAAGCGCACAACAGCCGAAACGTCGTGAATAAAGCAATAAAAATGAAGACAACAGTCCGAACAATGTAAATAACTAGTACACCTGCAGTAAAATAAATCAAGGGGATGGGTGAAAAGCTGATTGTTTGATTTTTTTTAGTTTGTCCCTGCTGGTAAAAATCATAATGGTCATCAATGTTTATCACTCTGTACGTGACTTTATTTGCTGCGCAGAAAGTTTATTCTGCCACTGAAGGTGACTCTGATCTCTGAAAAATAGTGTTTGAGTTTTATAGTTGTGTTGTCATATCCGTCTATGGTAACAGAAAACAACATTGAGTGATATTAACAATAAGGATACTGCAATTGAGAGGCCTTGAAAAAGAATGCAGTGGAAAGGGAATTAATATAAATAATGCAGTGTGCTAAAGGTTAAAATTATCAATCTTTAAAGTTCTGTCCATTTCAAGAAACTGTATTAACTCGCCATTTTACACTGTTCACACAGAATCTGAATTTTTTTATGCTATTCTTGTTTTAAGTCAAGGATTTTGTGACAGAGGTAAAGGAAAATTGTATATTAATAGCGGATCTTAAGGTTGTACTTTTTCCCGAGGGGAAATGCCTTTTTCAAACAACACTGTCTGGGTGACCAGAGTTATTGCCCGTTGATATTGCTTTTAACTATCGTTGTCGCTCATTCTGATCATTGGGAAGACGAAATACTCTTGTTCTGTTCCTAGATAATTGCCACAGGAATATGTTACACAGTATTTTCTGACTATTTTGCAAGATAAAGTACTATAATAAAACTGACACAATTTATTTTTGCAAAAATTACAAAGTGACTCAAAGTTGCATAGCTAGTGGGGGGAGTGAAAAAAAAGGATTCATTCCTTTCCCAAGGGTATTATCACGAAAGTGAATGTAATGGACCCGACTGGAATTCGAACACGGCTCTCCGATTTCTCAATACGAGCCACTATCCATTACTCCAGCATACTAGTCTTTAGAATGTTTTGAAAATAACGTAACTGAAACTGGAATATTGAGAGAATATTGCTAATTAAATATTAACTTCAAGTATATTTTTCTGTGTTACTTTCATTCTGGATTCATTTTTGCCTGCTTATTATTATAGAATTGCTGCTTCCTAAAAGAAAAGCAGATGACTGTCAAATCAGCTTCACTTTAATCATGGGCGACACGTAAGAGCAGAAAGAATGGTAATAATTAGAAGAAAAAGAAGAGGCAATCATAAAAATGACAATAATAGAAAGGATAAGTTTGGCATGAATAAAAACATGAAAGTTCGAAGCGTGTAAAATTAAGATATACAGCAAATATATTTTTGTTTTTTGTATCGTTTGCTTCTATATTTTTTTTATGAGTTACCAGGCGAAGAAAGTGTTTACCCCATTCCTCGGAGCCAAAATAATTATATATTCGACACCAGTTCCTGAAGTCTGAGTTCAAATCCGCATGAAAAAGACGTTTTCTTGAATGCTGTTTTTCGCGCCAGCCATTGAGGCCAGCTATATTTATTAGTTTGGAAAGAAAGTTCTTTTGAATTTTGGGGCATTATCACTTTGAGGGTACTTTTTCAATATTTACAGTGAAATACAATTTTTATTATTTCTTTTCAGATTACCTAATATCACAGTAGGTAACATTTTGCCTAACTTTTACACTTTTAAAATGAGCTTAGATAAGATACTTTATGCTGTATGAACTCGAAATATATGCCTAAATTTATGGGGATAAGATGTCTTTTTAATCAATCCATCCAAGCAAGGTGATAATACCACTAAGACGGGAGGCACGGTGCAGTAATGGATAGCGGCTTGGATTGAGGAATCGGAGAGCCGAGTTCGAATTCCAGTCGAATCCATTACATACACTTATGTGCTAATACTCTTGGGAAAGGTATGAATCCTCTTCTTCTCCCTCCAGCTATGGGTAAATAGCAGGACAGACTGTGTTCTATAGCCTTGGAAGGCAAATGGTCTAGAAGGAAAACTCTGAATTCAAAACCTGCGGAAGGTCGTTTGGGGACCTTGTGGCACGTAGTGCACCAGGTCTCTGTAATCGGCCCTTCAAAAAGTATGGATGGTCCTGCACAAAACCTTCACCACTATAATCAAATCTCATGTGCTATACATGCGGGTTTGGGGACCGCTTGTGAATTCCAAATTCCCATGAAAATCTAATATTGGAGCCGGCTCAACCCACCCCGGGTGAATGCCGTTACAAGAACAAGAGAGAACCACTAAGACGCAAGTTGGCTATTCGGAGTGAAAGAGAATGAAAAGATTTTAAAAGGAACCGGCAAACCAATCCTAAACAAGAAACAAGAGGTAAATCTCTGCTCTTGTTCAAAAGACTAGGGAGATGTATGAACCGGGCGATATATAATTATTTACATTATTTCCAGAAAGACTCTTGTCCCCATCTGTGTTGTTATCACAACGTTTCGACCGTGTGGCTCATCTTGATCTCCAAAAATATCTCGTCTAGTTGTTATTTAGTACTGTTCAGTTATTGCTCGCTCTGTTCACACTGAAACCAAGTACATATTGCCCAGTCCAAGGATTGAAATCGCACATACTATGTTATGTCACTAAATTCTTAAATCAATGCTTTAATCGACTAGGTTAATATTCTGTAGGACATGGGCAGCGGAATGAGTATAATATATTCACTTAGATTAATTAAAGGGCTCCGTCCGAAATTCCCCGAAGGCTAATTGAATTGAAAATCACCTGATGAATGCCGGAGGGTAAAACGTCCAAAAACGCCTGTGGTGACAACGAGAAAAGTGGACATTCAAAATGGCCTCTTCAGTCACGGATTAGTCATAACGTGGCATCACGGCCTCAGACATTGCCTATTATAACCCCATCTCTTCCTGTATACGTCTCCTAGGTTTAGTCTTATCTTCTGTTGACGTGCAACAACCGCTCAGTTCGAACCCCGTTTGTTCCGATATCTCAACCCACGTACAGCTATTGAATAAGGAGATGTACACAGCTCCCAAGCTGGTTCAGAGACTGGTGCCAGTATAGTGATTTTCCAAGCGTAGCTTGGATGTGGCAGAAGGCCGAAAGTAAGGAGTACCCAGTGAGGATCGAACTCACTACTCAGTCGTAATTGTTCAAGCGAGACAAGCTTGATAAGCATTAAACCACCTCGAGGTGCCCAGACTGGTGCCAGTAGAGGTCATCCATCGTCCACTCTTGGTTCTTCAAGTGTTGTGATTCTTACTGACGAAGAAAGTTGTCTTCGTTTCGTCAATAAGTCGCGGTAAACTCCTCACCGAAGAAATAATAATACCAGTTTTGGTTAAATATAGACTATTTTATGAATTTGAATAAAATAATTTACAATCGAATATATTTGGCGTCTATTAACACAAAAGACGGCGACTCTCGATTTGTGTGTTCATCAAGTTTCAATTAGAAATTCAAGTGAATATTGGGTCTCTTTCTCGTGCGGATGTGCCACTGCCCTTGTATCTGACGACACATCTGGCACCTCTCTGTCTCTTAAAATCGAGTTGAATTTATACATAATTCTCCGCCCATATATCAAACTGTTCACATGCCAAAGTAACTCAATTTTCCATTGTTTAAAGTTTGGGTTAAAAGACCAAATCCTATGTTTTGATTTTACACCATTTCATTCAGAGACATTGCTCCAAAACCCAAAAGATATTCGGCTGACATATCCGTCAGAAACGAAATCAATAACATATGCACTGGCCTGTCCAATTCGAGGTTACACCTGACCTCTTGACAAATATTCCTGTCTCAGAAATTAATAAGGACTAGAATAACACACACTAATCCATTCCAAATTGCCGCCTTGAAATTTAAAAACTACAATATCTGCTAATAACAAGTTGCCTTGTTATACCAACACCGTAGCATAGCTTCCCTGTGCCTTTTCTTTAAATACTTTCATGGTAATTGTTCTGACAAGTTTTCCTCTTTGGTACCTAGACTTTATGTTGAAACTTGACTAATGCATGGAATAATAATGCAACACAAAATGTACTTAGAACAAAATGTATTGAAACAAGAAAGTGTACACATATAGTCTTTTGTATATTCCTGGGAAGACCGTTCCTGGAGAATGTGTTGACTTAGTCGCAGTCGGGCAGAGTCTCTGGATTGAATCTCTTGATTCCTCTCATTCTCTTCCCGGTACCAACCATATTTATATGGTCGGTACTCCACTATGCAAATTAGGTGGATCCTACCACAACACTTTATGAATTTAAACGTACTAATAGATTAGTGGTAAGGTTTCATCATTTTACAGTTGAAACGGCTAGATACAATGGTAAGTTCTATGTTAATAGTTTCTTCTCTCGCACTTCTCGCTTGTGGAACTCTCTTGCTTTCCAGTCAACTTTGAACTCTTAGCTTCGGTATTCTTAGCTCTTGTTCTTTTATAGTTCTCTTTCCTTAATAACATTTTCTTTTTCTCATATTCTCTCACATTCCGTGCATTGTGGGGAGCTCGAACGCGTGCAGCCGAGTCATATTCCAAAATAGCCCATCCCCCGCAACTGTCGGCTTCGCTGGAATCGGTATTACCACCGATCTTCCCTGTTTAGTGCAATGAGGGGAGTTCCGCCGCGGGCCGTTGTTACAAGTAAGTGGGAAACTTTCAATATTTTTTGGTTGTGTTCTGCCCGAGAATAAAAACACAACTGAGTTGCGCCCTGTCCGAAACAGACACACAATTGAGAGATAAAATATAGTTTATCTGCCGCATCCTGTGCCTGTAAATAATGTGTTTACAACGTTTCTCCCCATCTTACCTAATTGCTGCTTCATATTCTATTTTTCCCCAAATCCTAAAAGAGTTACCATTACATTACTTTTTCTGCTTCTAAGTGAGATGATATGCCAATTACATTTTTATCTATGTAAGGCCATATCATTATTGGTTTTCTGAACTACCTAGCAATATTCGATTACCTATGTCAACATACTGTTTTCGTTATCGAAAACATTTTTGCTAGTTAATTAGTAACTTACATAATTTCGCATCGATTTGGCTCAGAACGGGTTTTATCTTTTCAGTTGAAACAATGCGGTTGAATCCTTGAGCGAAGATATTTATAGTTAAGTGTTGGAGAACTTTTTTTCAATATTCACATTATATTAGCTTCCTCAAGATGTTACTAATTCAAGGAAATCAGAGAATTTAGCTATTTAACTGAGGTGATTAATTTATTGTACAATCCTTTCATTTATAGTAAGATGTACAATTTATCCACCTTTCCACGGTGGCAAGGTGTGACACAAGGTCGGTTTAATGTGGGTGTCCATACATATACATTTCAAACCAAGGATAAAAAATTGCCCAGTTCACGCTACCACTGTTACGCTAGTGTCGACATTTCACTGACCTTTCCATTTTTAATGCTAGATAAGAGGTGCTACCACAGGGTTAGAGTCCTTCAAAGTTGTTCTTCGGGCATTCATACAATTCATAATCACTTAAATTAAAATAATTATAATACTTAAATTAAATAGTGTTAACCCCAAGCAAGGCAGTAAAGTCACTAAGATACAAGGGGTCACTACGTTTGGAGAAGTTAGAAACAAAAACATTACTAAGGAGCGAGAACAAAAGATGAAAAATCAGGAGGATAATCGATAGCGATTGATATTGTAATTAAAATCTTGAAGATTAAAGTTAACTGGAAAGCATGGAGCTGGGAAAGAGTTCCGCAAGCGAGAAGTGCGAGAAAAACTGTTAGCATAGAATATACGGTTATATCTTGCCAAACTAACTCTAAATTGATAAGACCTCTTCGCCAGTCTTGTATTGCGCTTAAATTCATAAAGTCTAAGTACGATAGCGAAGAACCCAACCGAACAGTTACTATGAAAACATTTGTAGAAAAGGCAGAGAGAGGCAACTTTACGGCAGGGGGAAAGTGACTGAAGCCGAGATGCCAGATCAGGACAATTAATATTGCTGATTCTTCTTTGGATTTTATCACAGAGCTGTAGATAAATAGCAGAAACAATGAACCATATGCAGCAGCAATATTCTAAGCATGGACAAATGATAGAATTAGAGAATCTGGGGATAAAAAAATGTCTAGCCCGACACAGTGAAACCACTTTTTTTAGTCGCAATGGATTCAGTGTAGTTTTTCCACGTCATCGTTATTTTATATTAGCAAGCAAACACAGCATAATCTTTATAAGTCTCATTGTCTCTGTAAGATTCATAATTTGCCCAAGTAAAAAGTATAACGAATGAGGCTAAGTTGTTCTTACCGGGTGTACCAATAGTTAATGTAGAATTTCTTTTTAAGGCTGGGTTGAACTATTTTTTTTTAATTTTTGGTGGAATCAACTTTGCTTACTTGGGCGGAAAAATAACTTCATTTGCTTACAGCAAATTAGTATTAGTTTGAGTCATAAATAATTTCCGTTTTTGTATATCATCTTTATTCTTTAACAAATATAGTATAATTACATTTTATTCAATTATATATTCACTGTTATTTGCAATGACTTTGTGCCACTTACCAGGCAGCTCTTCGATACCTTTTCTGTCCACATCAAAGCGTTTTGCAGCAACTGAATAAAGTAATAACTGTTTGATGCAAGGTCAAGTGAAGATGGCGGGTTGGGTAGAAAAGTCCAACCGAGTTCCAATTTGTCTTCCTGTGTTGTTCCTGTTGTCTGCAGCCTTGCGTTGTGATGGGAGAGAGCAAAATTTTTCCAATTAATGCGCGCAGGACACTTTTCGATCAAATTTTTATGGGCATGTTGCAGCTGCTGGACTTATAAATGTACATTTACTGTTTCATTGTATAAGTTATAACTTGAAAGATTCCATCATATGAAACTTTTTCGAATCCTGCTTAACACCTGCCAAGACCGGAACACGAAGACCAAAGTTTCTCCTCCGTGCAAAGATCGGGAGCCTAAAAAACATCATGACTCGTCATCCGCCTACCCAAACAGATCGTCTTCTTGGAGCTCGCATCAGGTAAGAGACCACGTGGGGACTCACGTCGTCGATTCAAGGATCAGCTCAAAAACACCTTGCCGACGACATAAATCAATTCGGTTAGTTAGGGGATGGAAACTGCAGAAAGAATCAATCATATCTATCTATCTATCTATCTATCTATCTGCCGTGTAAAAACTAAGGTATCTTTTTCTAGTCTAAGTTTATTCTTAATTGCCACATGTGATTACGAATAAGTATGTTACATTTGGCTTTACAATTGGTCCCACAAAATAAAAAAAATACTTATGACTCAACCTAATTCCAACTCAGTTATTCCAACTCAAGGCATCTATCTATCTATCTATCTATCTATCTATCTATCTATCTATCTATCTATCTATCTATCTATATTCAGTTTCTTTTTTTCTTTTGTTCTTTTTTCTTTCTCCCTCTCTCTTGCAAGTCCATTTTCCTCATTATATGTCCAAGAAATTCCAGATATTATGTATAAGTGTCCTTTTTGAGAGCAATTAACGAAAAAGCAACATCCTCCGAAAACACCAGAAGATAAATAAAAGAGACGAAGAGAGTCCAAAAAAAATCCAGAGATCTCCATCCTCTGAACCCTCCTACTCTACCATGCGGTGGTTGCGGACGTCACTTCAGATCCAACATAGGACTCATTTCATACAGAAAGAAATGTCGAAGAGCACCCCAATATTCGGCAACGAGTTCTGCCAACGACGACGTATAAGATATTATAAATAAGTTACTGTAAATATTACTAATTAAATCGATATTATATGCGGAAATTAATATGCTAAATTTATCATATAAGTATTATGTTGAGTCCGAAATAATTTTTGTTTAACAAATTGTTTCTTAAAAAAATTAAGTACGATTGTATTTCATTCACTCTTATGTTCACCATCAATTTGCAGTCACTTGTTGTCACTTATCAGGCAACATTTTCAATAACCTTTCAGTAAAATGCAGCAGATTTTGATATGAAAAACTTTTCGACGAATTTTTGAATCTGATTTTTAATAGAGAAAATGACTTACGAAATTTTTCCTGTATTATTCTTGCTGTATCCGGCGTTGCATTGACATGGGAGAGAATAAGATTTTTAGGGAAGACATGAATCCATCTATTCTCCCGGCAGTTTGGGTTGAATAGCAAGACAGACTCGGTTATTTAGCCTTGGTTGGCAAACAGTTTACCGCCGAGAGAAATGGCAACCTACTGCGGGAAAAAAATCTGCCTCGTCAGTCATGTATCGAAGATTCATATGCGCCCAAGCGTGTATCACGTATGATTGACTGAAGCTGCCGTGTAAAAACTAAGGTATCTTTTTCTAGTCTAAGTTTATTCTTAATTGCCACATGTGATTACGAATAAGTATATTACATTTGGCATTACAATTGGTCCCACAAAATAAAAATTACTTATGACTCAACCTAATTCCAACTCAGTTATTCCAACTCAAGGCATCTATCTATCTATCTATCTATCTATCTATCTATCTATCTATCTATCTATCTATCTACTTTTATCTGCCTCAACACATCTATCTATCTATCTATCTATCTATCTATCTATCATTTTCTTTTTTTCTTTTGTTCTTTTGTCTTTCTTTCTCTCTCTCTCTCTCTCTTGCAAGTCCACTTTCCTCGTTATATGTCCGATAAATTTCAACTAACTCTTCCATATATTATGTATAAGTGTCCTTTTTGTTTCTGTTTTCTCAAAAATTTTGTTGTTGCTCACATGTTCAGTCTATGGTTTTCCTGACATCCTTTTTTAGAAGCACATTTCTATTGCTTCAAATCTCTTCATCTGTGGGGAGATTGCCAGTACTTTTGACTTTGTTTCTACCATTTTTTCTCTTTCTTAAGACTCTGCTTAGCTTTTAGAAGGCATCTTTTACTGTCCGAATGCACCTTCGGATTTCAGTGTCACACTTGCCAGTACTCTTTTCTTTGTTTCTACTAAAATTTTTCTCTTTCTTATTACTTTGCTTAGCTTTTAGAAGACACGTTTTGCTGTCCCAAAGCACCTCCGGATTTCAGCGTCATATTTTCCATCCTCTGATAAAATAGATCCGTGATATTTAAATTGTTGTACATGTTTGGTATTTCCAATTTATAATTTGCATGTTGTGCTGATATCTGAACATATCATGTTAGAGAATTCTCAGGACGACTTGGAAGTGGTACAGAGTTTATAAAGATATATAACTTTCCCAAAATTATTATCAGTATAAACTTGATTATATAACAGTTCTATTTATTCTGTTTCTCATACCAAACCTACCAGATCATTTGACATTGTTTGTGGCTGTGTATTTTTCAGACACAATCAAAAGATATTATGTAATGTATGATAGTTGATGGTATATTCAGTTTACTTTATTCTCTAAATATTAGAATTCCACAAACTTATAATAATTATATTAAAAGAAAATAGGTAAACTGGACAAGTCATGAAATATGGATAACATTCAATGTACCATCCAAAATATTCTCTGCTGAAATATTAACCAAAAAAAATTCTATGTACTGTGTCCCTTCTGGATGTTGACAATCACGGCTCTCCACAACAACCTCTTAATAAATTTTATCTTTTTGTTATTTCTCCTGTTCTGCCGTTCATTTACTCACACTTCTTAGCTAGTTTATCTGTTGCTTTTCTCTCTCCCTGTTACCTTCAATCTACCCTGGGACTATCCAATTTTTCAAGTCATCTTTCCTCTTTGTTTGTCCTAGAAATTACAACTACTCTTTGTAATGTTATGTATAAGTGTAAACGAATATAACGAACCAGGCTGGAATTCAAACTCAGCTCACTGATTTCCAATTTCAAACTATTATTCATTACACCACCCGCACATCCAAGCTTACAGCACCTGGCATTACTCAAACGGTCACCCATCTCGGCACTGACCAGGCTTAATGTTACTTAACTCCGGCGATTATATGAGAACCGTTGTTTCAACATGACATGGCCGTAAGCCGAACATTTTTTCATATGGTTGGCAGTTCATATTTATACTAAATAAGTGCACCAGGCAGTAATATTTCCACACATAAAAGGAGGGTACAATTAATCTTCAGAGGTAAACACATACTGGCTTCTTAAAAATGGATTGGTAAGGGAGGTAAGTTAAGTAATGTAAAATATAAGCATATATTTACATTGCTTTATTCTTCTTCTATACGCCATGTCCCTTCAAGGCACTAGTGATCATGCCTTTCCACAATTTCCTGTCTTTTGTAGCTCATAATGAATTTTGTCTTTTTGCTATCTCTCTTAAACCTTGTTCCACCATCAATTTACTCATGCTTGCCAAGTAAGTTATGTGTTGTTTTACTCTGTCCCTCTTACTTTAAATGTCCTGGGAGCAACAATTTCATACATTTCTTAAGTATATTTGTGCATAAATGAATATAACAAGCCAGATTCGAACCCAAACTCAGCTCCCCGATTTCCAATTCCATTATTCATTACACCACTCGCACATCCAAATTTACAGCACCTGGTATTCTCAAGCAGTCACCAATCTCGGCACTGATCAGGCTTAATGTTGCTTAACTTCGGTGATCATATGAGAACCGTTGTTTCAAAATGATATGGCCCTAGGATGGCAGTTCATATTTATACCAAATAGGTGCACATGAAAGGAGGGAACAGTTTAGTCATCAGAGCTAACCCCGTCGTGGCTTTTTAAAGATGGATTGGTAAGGGAGGTAAGTTAACTAATGTAAAATATATGCATTTCTTTTTAAGAATTTCATCCCTAGCAAGGCGGGAAGCCACTAGGACGCAAGGGGTTGGTTATAGAGGATTTTGAGCGAGAGCAGGTAGGAATGATAGAGGAAAGGATGAGGAGAAGGATAGTGGATAGATCAAGGCAACTGAAGATGTCGATCGACATTACATTTGAATAGTTGAAGATTATAGCTATCAGGGAAATAGGAATAGGGAAGGGAGTTCCACAGGCGAGAGGTGCGAGATATGAAGCTATTGGAGTAGAAGAGGCGGTTACATTTAACAGTTTCAACAGTGAAAGGGTGAGAGCGAGATACCAGCCTCGTAGGACGCTTGAATTCGCGAAGTCTTGGAACCAGCGAAAACAGCTCATCGGAGCAATTACCATAAAAGTATTTGTAAAAAAAAGACAGAGAGAGGCGACAGCACGTCTGTGAGAATTTACATTGCTTTATTATTCTTCTATATGCCATGTCCCTTCAGGGCACTGGCGATCATGCCTTTCCACAATGCTCTGTCCTTTGTAGCTCTTAATAAATGATTGCTTTTTGTTTTTATCCCTAAACATTGCTCCGTCATCCTCTTTATGTAGGTTATGCATTGTTTTTATCTGTCCCTTTTGCCTTCAGTCTCCCAATTGAGTTCTAAACTTTGTATCTATGCTGTATACAGTGTTGCATTGTCATGGTGAAGAATAAAATTTTTGCTTTAATCCACTGTGTACGCTGCCACTACCGCGCAAAAACTTTTTGTAATTTAGTATTTATGTTTCTAGAAGATACAAATCGAAACTTAAAGAAAATATTATTCATTATTATAATAAACAGCTTCCTGTATATTTGCAATTTTATTTTTATATTTTTGAATCATTTCACCCCATGCAAGACAATAAAGCCACCATTAAAAGGCAAGGGGTTACTGGGTGTTAGAGAATATAAGAAAAATACTATTAAGGAGAGAGAACAATAAAATAACAAGAATTAAGAAGACAGAAGATAACGATCGACATTGCATTTAAATTTTTGATGATAAAATTGACTGGGTAGCAAGAAGCCGGACGAGCGTTCCACAAGCGAGAAGTAAATTGAAGAAACTGTTAGCATAGAACTTACGGTTACATCTAGCCATTTCAATTGTAAAATGATAAGACCTTATCGCCAATCTAGTACTGCGTTTAAATTCATAATTTTTAGGTAACACAGTGGAAAGTAATATTTATTTTGTTTTAATACAAAAATGTGACATAAAGCCAAAAGGTGGGGATAAGAGAAGGCTTGTTTCCAATCTGTCTTAAACGTCAACATTATTCATCATTATTCGACCGTATTCGGGATCATCGAACCAATACCAACGATCCTTTCTTTTGCTGTATACATTGTGCTACGCCAGGGTTACATACAATTTTGAATTCAAAGTTACTTTCTCCTAGACTGGTTGCCACCCAAGTCTATAGAACCCAGTCTGTCCTGCTATTTTACCCATCTTAGAGTTAGCTAGCCATGATTACTGATCCAAACATACCACAGTATTCCTTCCACCAAAACAACACATTTTTACTTATGTTTCTTACTACAGCCACCATAATACCAAAACATCTGTGTAGTCCTAACTAGTTCTCATATGTACAAATTTTTCTGGGGGCGGGGAATAAAAATAACAATATTTGAAAATTAAACCCTAATGTATATTTACAATGAATACAATTTATATACAATTAACTAAACAGAGAGAAAAGTTCATCAGAACAATTACCATGAAAGTATTTATAGAAAAGACATATGAAAGCTACATTATTGAAATGCCAGATCAGGACTAATAATATTGAAGATTCTTCCTTGGATTTTATTTAAATATATAGCAGGAGCACCAAACCAGATGTAGCAGCAATATTATTAATCGATACATATTAGCGTTATTGATTAACAATCGTCACAATATTACTTAATAAACTTCCAATAATCGCGGTTAAGTTCAGTTTATTTACATTTCTACAACATGATTTTGTTTCTATATGCAAATGCCTTTACTTTTCACGCATCTTTTCATAATAAACATCCTTACCTTATTATAATAGTGCTCGTTCCTCCGTTAGTGAATAAACACATGCGTTACGTCCTACCATTGCCGTAGATAAATAATGGACCATGTCGTTTTGATTGTGAGAAAAATCGGAAGAAAAAATGGTATATCAGAGACGCTGTTGGATTTTAGTGAGAAAAGAAAGCATGCATAATAATGATAAGAAAGAAAGAAAGAAAGAATGAAAGGGGGGAGGCTATAACGCTCCCATGAGTTTAACGCCAGTGAAGTGGAAAAACTTGTCAATTTTTAATCTGTTCATTTGTAACTTCTCTAAGTAATGAGTTGCATTCATACTTATAATTGTTATTGCAAGATTTTGTTAAAGATGTTAAGCTCAAATATTTAACGATATAATAGAGGAACTTACGCGGGTATTTTATAATTGCGAAGCTCAAAATGAGCTTATTTAATCATTGTTAGAAATTATGATTCATCAGAAAATTCAAATAAAAAAACGTGAAAGGATGCCATTATGTCGCTGAATGCTGATTTAGGTGATTCGATTTTCGGGCTTGCATTTTGGGATCTAACAATCACAGCGCATGATCAAAAGGAAGTCGGTTCTTTTAACGTTTCCTGTAAGGCGAATATTAGTTATGTTACAAACAGACATGGAAGCAATAACTGTAGCAGTTCTTAAATAATAAGGTATTCCAGAGATATTCGATGGTATTAATGTTAGTTTAGAGGTAACATCAGCACACATTGTGTGAGTCACTTGTCCTCAAATTTTTATTTCGTTTTAGCGCTTTCTTTCCTTCTGAAGCGTGAAAATGAAAGCGTTAGCTGACAACCATTTTTTTTCGAGATCAAGAAAAGTTGTTTCTTTCTCCTGAGATTGCTTTGATTTGAGCTTTAGGGTAAGCAGCTTGGTTTTCACACCTTTAAATCCACGTTAATTTGCCTTTTACTTGTTGATCAGCATTGTCTGTAAAGGTATAGTTTACAAGATAGTTAAATAAAGAGGGAGGAGAGAGAAATAGACGCATTTATGTAATAAGGCGATGCTTTCATTGCGCCAGATATAATATAACCCTAGAAGATATTCACACACAGACACAGACACCCACACGCACACTCAGAATTAGGTTGCTATACGTGTGTTCCTGTTTCTATCTATCGATATATCTATCTATCTATCAAAAATAACCCAAAATTAACGGTCCTGCGTATGACGATAAGCTACATTCGGCAGAAACGCCTCTAATCGGAATGTTTTGAGAAGTGTGGAACCACTTATTAATTGCTGTTGTACCCAGATTCCCCTTGACCCGGGATAGTAGCACATATTAAAGTTCCAACTATAGCCAATTAGGTAAACCCCAAAACTGGGATCAAAACACTATGGAAGTATAAAAGTACATTTTCATACAAAAAAAAAAATATTACCAGCAATACATTTTTGATAAACAATATTATCACCAATATATTTTTGTAAATGAAATTACTAATGCTCTCAAAAAAATTCAACTTCGGCATTAAATGACCTATAATGAGTTGACAGAAACCACGGAGCCAGGAGAGAGAAGTGCGATAAAAAGAAATTATTATCATTGAACTTACGGTTGCATCTCGTAAGCTCAACTCGAAATTGATGAGATATCGACGCCATTCTCGTACTGTGCTTAAATTCTTAAAGTCTAGGTATCATAACGAAGAGCTCATATGAACAATTACCATGTAAGTATTTATATATTAAACAAGATCCTATTAAAATTAGAAAATATAAATTAAGCTGAAGGATGGGAAAAAAAATTAAAAACAAAACAAAACAAAAAAACGATTATTTTAGATAGAATACAAGTCAAATGGAATAACTGCTTGGTCGTAATAAGAAATATTACTAGAATTCAGATTGAAGGAGGTTTTCCGCTACTCAAAATACACATCAACTTATGCTGTTCATTTCTTCTCGGTTTTCTAGTTACATGGAGGACGCCTTACGGATTTGTCAGCAGAACCCTATCAACAGATACCAGAAAACATCCCGTTTCATCTTTGTTTTCCTGGTTAGCTTTTTTCACCGTTCATCCAAACAATCTTTTGTTCCATCTATTATCATCTCTTATTGCTGTGTTCCGCACAGTTTAATTTCTGTTGATTAATGACGCCTCTGAAATCTCTTGTTCTGTTATCGAGTCCATGTTTAAAAGGAAACTAATACTTAACACCAAGAAGAGAAAGATGAAGAAAACAAGAGGAAAACAACGTATACCTTGAATAAATGGATGGCTGAACTGGGCTTAGGAGAAATAACAAAAATCAAAGTTTATGAAGAGCAACAAGGGACAGAAAATTGTGGAATGCCATTATCGTCTATGTCCCGAGGGGACACGCCATATAATGAAGTCACTTAGGCTTATCCAAGCAGTGTGTTTTTTTTTTCTATTGATGTTATGTATTTCCGAGTTTGTTTTTAAATGATTTTTTAAATTTCTATTAATATTATACATTCATTACAAAGTTTACATTTTAAGCATTTTGGCAAGGTGTATTTTATGATGGGTTTATTTTTATTAACCCATGAATCGTTATACGTTGTTTTATTGTAAGTAATTGTATTCCTGGATCTCTTCCAGTTCTTCATCCTTTATTCTTAAGATTATTTTCGGGATGTTATTACTTTTGCTTGTATTACTGTTTATCTTTAATCATATCTTGATGCCTTCTATATTTAGAGAATTTATATTTTATTGTATCTCATTCGACGATTCTAATGTTAGTAAAGTGCATTACTTTTCACCAGCTCTTCATTAAAATTGTCATCTGAGCTTCATTAAGATCTGACACACTTGAGTACGAGTTACGTGAAACGTCACTTTTCGGTTCTCCAGGTTCGAATCCTAAAGAAGGACGCATCTTTTCTAGAATATCCAGACCGATAGACGAAAATAAATAATGAAAATAAATAAATATACTGTTTAGTAAATAAACGGGGCGTCTACTCAAATATGAGCATCCACTAAAAAATACCGTTTAAAGCGATAAAATCTGTCTGGTTAATAAATAAAAAACCCATTCCTGCTTTAGAAATTGCTTTGTTTACGTTCCAATACGAAAATGGGTAAATATGAACTTTCGAGAATTTGGTAAGTGTTTAGTCTTACTTGTAGCTATTTTAAAGTGTTGTTAACTTTTTACTCCTAATTTTACTCATTATTGATTATTTAATTATTTAACTTTTCCATTTGGGGAACATTGGTGGCGTGGAGAGGGAAGACGCTTTGCATGGGCAACCTCTGATCTCTTATAAAATCCTGCTCAGGCCTGCGCCCTGAGTGGAAGTAATTCCACTGTCGCCTTTGAAATTTGGCAAAAATTATCCAACTGTCTGTATGATGGGAGGATTTCAAAGAAATCTTTTCTGTATGGGGACTTTGCTAGTCGACAAGAACAATTTCGAGTGCGACTTTGTCTTCGCTTAAAGGACGTCTGCAAAAGTGGCATGGGGCGATGGACATGGACATCGAGAGGTGGGAAGAAAAATTTTTTGTCACCATTTGGAATGCGATTGACACCGAAAGCTGGAGCGAGGAGAGAAGACACGGTGACTGGCCGCCGGGTTGAAGCGTGCTCGAAGGAAAGAAAGCAACACGGCGACATTGGCGGAGAGCATCTTCACATACATTCTTTGCAATCGAGACTGTTTCTCCTGTGTGGGCCTGTACAGCCATAACAGATCCTGCTCCGCCATCAGCAGCTGAGGCATAATTTTTTAAATCATTAATAGAGGGATAATCAATGTAGAGGATAAGCATTTATTAAGATTTCTCTCGAGACCGACGGATGCCACATATAGTTAATTTTTTGTTGTTGATTATTATTATATTTATTGTATTTATGTGTGTATTTGTAGTTTGCTGATTTGTTTATTATTTACTTTGTTTATATTTCGAGGGTTGTTTATCTTATTTGTATGTTACATTACTATATATATATATATATATATATATATATATATATATTAAATAAAACAAAACATCCTTTTTTTTTAAAGAGAATTATATATTTTTTTTTAAAAAACAGAAAAAAACATTACCTTTTTTTTACAAAGAAAATTAGTGACATCTTCTTCTCTTGATTTCCTTCCTCTTTTTTATAATCGTTTTTTCTTCTCTACCCTTTTCGATTTCAATATATAACTTCCGTTAAGTTAACCGTTTAAATGTGTCAATATCTGCTAACTCACTCATGTCTTCTCTCTCCCCCTCACTTTTCGTTAATTTACATATGTTTAATACGGCCCGTCAAAATGTATAAATTTTCTTTTCATTTTTGTTTGGAAGTAAAGTTCTGATGATCCGCAGTCCTTTTAAAAGGGCTGTGGTGAAATAATTTATTACATGGAACCTTAAAGTGGTCTGTTTTTATTTAAATTATTTGCTCTGAATTTACATTGATTTTATCCCCATTAGGTTTACCCATACGGATTACCTAGTTTTCAATAAACTCTCTCTCTCTAATCTCTCTCTCTCTCTCTCTATATATATATATATATATATATATATATATATATATATATATATTATATATATATTAATTTTATAAATAAATGGTCTTAAATAAATGGTCTGTTTATAATTAATAGATTGATTTATCTTTTAAATGAAATCTTTGTTTTCTAAAAATATTTCCTTCGAATATAAAAACCTATCTTCTTTCCTAATCTTGCCGTCATTTGTTGATGTGCTATCCTTTTAATCGTCTGGTCAGCAAAGTCAGTCTTAAAAAACCTCTAAAAGCAATAATATGACTTTGCGAACCAGACGCTTCTTCTTAGCTAAAATTATTTCTTTTCCGTGTAGGATACAGGTTTTCATTTCAGAGGGTAAATATTTTTTACGAAATTTTTTGACATTCATAAAATTTCTGGTAGATGTAATTAACTGTTTATTATAAAACAGAGCATTTACTTCAATATTTGTATCTATAAAAATAACGTATAAACAGAAAGTATATTAAAATAATTGTCGGACTTAGTCCATTTCAAAATATATATGTTTGTGTGTGTGTAAGTGGGAGCTGGTGAAAAGTTTTTCGCCCTTCACTTTAGGGGAGTTTGACACAAAGCAGCAACTATGGACTACTCATTATGAAACATTATACAGTAGCAATAGTCAACTAGATTAGCCTATTAGGTATCGTTTTACGTCAAGGCGCCCTTCAAAGATTTTTCTTGTTGCGTGTGGTTCAGTCCAGGTTTAAGACAATCTGTGGGCTTTTGTTCAAGATGGAATCATTTCTGTGAATACTGAACCTTGTCTTACTTCAATTCTGATTTTGACTCTCACACTCACTCTTTCTCATGCTGTTTTCCTCTGAAAGTTTCCCGTGATTGTTTCATTCTCTCTATTTTTCTTACTCTTCCATCATACTCTTTATCTTTCTTTCTTAACCTGTCTCTCTCTCTCTCTCTCTCCTCTTCACTGTCTTTTCTCTCTCTCCTCATGTCTGTTCGTGTGTAAATATATACCTGTATCTGCAATCAGTTATCATAGCATAGATAAGTAAAACCAAAAGAAATGTAGATCAGCTAATCAATCATGAATAGACAAGAAAAACTTTTCTCACTGATTTTTGGAAAGTATGAAACAAAATAGAAAATATATAAATCAGTGTCGAGGTGTAATTATGCATGTTTTATTATATATTATATAGATTCATCAATCACACATATGCATAGAGGCATATTTACTTATATTGTACAAGACAGACATATATGTATATCTATTTGAAAATACTTTCGTATGATTTATATGCACAGGTTTGTATTTGTACATATTTTATTTATATATGTGTATGTTTCCATGAAGTATATATTTTGGTGTTTAAATTTTATGAAATATTAAACTAAGATTATATATATATATATATATATATATATATATATATATATATATATATATATAATATGTATATGCATATTTATCATTTCTATCTATCTAAAAAATGTTTGTCTCTCTCTCTCTCTCTCTCTAATCTATATATATATATATATATATATATATATATATATTTATATTATATTTATATATATTAAAACAATATGCCTGCATTTGCGTACTTCAATTCCGAAAATCCTTGTTGACAACGCAACTATAAATAAAACATGAAAAACAATAAAAAAAAATTAAAATCCTTTATTTTATATAAAAACAGTTGAAACCTAACCTGAAAAAATTAAAACTATGAAATCTCCACAAATATCCTTTTTTGTTTATAATTTATAACAGAAGCATTTGGTTTATACCAAGGGCTTCCCATACTTAATATGAAAAGCCGAGTCTCTTTTTTGATGATGTGTGACGAGCTGAAAGCGATTTTTTCTTTTTTATAATAATACGATTTTCTTGTTACTTGAAATTTTCATGCAGCTGTTGGGCGATCTATTATTTTATTTCGTCCGTTGTTGTGTGATTTATTGAAATTATCATCTCTGATAATGGCTTGTGTAAGAAAGATTATTTTTATTTAAACATGTATCAATATGGTGTTTTTCCTTTTCGTCTTTCAACGATAATTATTATACTTATCAGACAATATGAAAGGAACTTACTTAAAATATATAGACAAAAATGTCTATATTATTTAATGAAACATGCATTAATATATATATATATATATATATATATATATATATATATATATTGATTTCAGGAAAAATTGGTATTCTATATGAAAAAATGGAGTACTGCTATAATATTTGATATTAAAAAATCCATCTTCACTTTCCGGTCTCGAAGTGCCCAAAAGTGTACAAACATTCAGTCTCAAAACTATTTCCCAATTCCAAAAACCTTTTCCTCAAAGGCAGGATAAACAAGCTAAATCCTTCTCTATCTTTTACTTCCATGTAAAGTTCTCAGACAAACTATATTCCTTGGTTCTGCCAGTTCTAATCTTCACGGCTAGGACCCGCCATTCCACTTACATTGTAGTAAACCACCCACATTTCCTCCGTATTCCATTAGTGAGATGTAAGTTCCAATCGAATAGCTTTTCCTGCGACACATTGGTCTGTGGGACCGACTCTCAAGAGAATGTTTCTGCGATCACTACAATCTTAATCTGTTTATGTCTAGGGGTAACCGTTATCTTCCACTTCTAACTATTCGAACTGCCTCTTAATGTAACCCACTACCTCGAGTTGCTCCCGTGCCTTGTACAGGGTAAATGTAAACCTTACTGTAAAAACTTATAGTTAAACAATGATAACTAATATGAAAGAAAGTGTAGTAAAAGTGTTCAATATTGTGTAGCACTTAAATAAAAATATACTTTAAAAAATTATGAAATATAAATTCCTTATAAGTATTTAAGCAAATGCTCTGTTTATGATAAACAGTATTAAATAACATTTACCGGCCTGAATGTCCGAGAAATTTTTTTAAAAATATTATATTCGTCCGACAATGTTAAATACTTGTATCTATAAATAACAACGTTAAACATAAAAAAAAATTTAATAAATAAATTGTCGGACCTTGTCCATTTCTTAACATATGACGTCATTTGTTTACATTCGATACGCCAGAGCAGTTATGAATGTACGAGATTCATGGAAGATTGAAGTTTATAAACAGTAAATTCGACCTTGTCTACCGTAAGGTTCTTTGTGACCGAGACGGTTAAGGCACGTCAGCGTATATGACGGCTCCGTGTAGGATGCAGGTTCGAATCCTGTCAAAGAACGAATATTTTCTATGAAAATTTCTCGGACATTCAGGCCGGCAAATGTTATTTAATACTGTTTATCATAAACAGAGCATTTGCTTAAATACTTGTATCTATAAATAACAACGTTAAACATAAAAATGTCTTTAATAAATAAATTGTCGGACCTTGTCCATTTCTTAACATATATATATGTATGTATATATATCTATGTATATAGATATATATGTATGCATATATATATTAATATATTTTCTGTTTATACGTTATTTTTATAGATACAAATATTTAAGTAAATGCTCTGTTTATAATAAACAGTATTAACTACATTTAACGGACATTCAGGCCGGTAAATGTAGATAATACTGTTTATTATAAACAGAGCATTTACTTAAATCTATCTATCTATCTATCTATCTATCGTCATTAGATCATGAAAGAATGGCCCTCTGGATATTGGTCAGACGATTCATATTTAAAGCTTATTTGGACAGACGGTCAATTTCGTGTGTGGAGGATAATGCATAAATCTATGGATCCAGCCCATCAGCATTTAATAGTTTGGCAGTTTCTTCTGTCGGAATTTTCAATGGCTGTTAGTGAAGCACTATTCTGTTTAGACTTGTGATATAGCTAGACCTTTTTGTAGCCATGTGTACCCCTTTATGCTTGCCATAATTCCATAATTTCAGCCAGATAAAGTGAAGTCTCAACCGGGTGCAGGTGTCATGTAATTGCTTCCGGGAATACTTCGCTGACTTCCATGTACACTATTGGATCTCAAGTTCGACAGCTCTAATCCCCAGTGAGTATTACGGGAAAATGTTGCAAATCTCATTAAATTACCTCTAACTACACCTAACAAATTCAACTCTTACATTAGGCATGTTTAGATATACCTACTCAAAAACTTCAACACCTCTTAGACACCATGTCTTGTCGTGGTGCCGTCGATATTCAGTCAATGGTAGGAGCTACATGTTATCAGGCAGTTGTCTATATTTTTAACCGCATTTATGTATATGAATTACTTATCTCAACCTATTTGTAACTCTCTACGTCATCGATATTTTATATAGATATCCACCCACTATATATACACACACTTGCATACAGATATCCGCAAATTATATACACACATTTGCACATAGATATCCATAAATTATACACATACATTTGAATATAGATATCTGTAAATTATATACAGGTATTTGCATATAGATACCCGTACATTATATATAGACATTTGCATTTAGATATCCGCAAATTATACATATTTGTTATGATACACCCCAACGGGTGCACAGGATCGCTTTATCAGTGATGTTATTAATTGAGGGTAATAAGAAGTTTCGGATCTTCCAACATAATACCCAAGAGCTCCTATCGGGACAATACCTATTCCTGCCGGCGATCCCGAAGCTATTGCCTTCCTTGCACACACTTATGAGCAGATCATACAAACAACTGCAGCTGCTGAATTTGAAATAGAAAGTGACCAATGAGAAACGGCATACGTCACTCTCCTCTCAGTCACGACGAGACAAAAGGAAAACAACCGAAAGCTTATCTTTTGCTTCCTAGGTCCAAAATGTGGAAGGATACACGTTCGCAACGAACACCGTTAGAGATGACAGATAAGAAATTATTACATATCATTGTGAAAGTTATTATATCCTGTGAATCTCAAACTTATACTTAAAAAAATAAAGGCGTACTAATTCGCTGAAGGTAGGAATTATGTGATCAGAAACGAATTATCTTGCGAGGAAAATAAAAAAGAAATCCTGCCTGCACTGGGAAAATCAAGACGCCGTCGAGGAAGAAAATTACTCCCCTCCTCTCAGACGGTGAGCTGGCTAACCTTTTTGTATTTACCTCATTCCTTTCTTCCCTTATTTTTCTCTCCTTTCTCCCTTCAAATACAAACAGCGCCTCAATGCCCAACGATCTCCGACGTAGAGCTCCATGGATCTGTCCTTTTAATCCATAACCACATTAAGATTTTTCTACAGATTCTGAAATTATTCTGATGGGCTTTCACTTTTTTTCTCCCATCAATTCCAAGTCGATTTCTGCATAAAGATCTTCCTGCGAAACCACGTCACCCGACTTCAATAGGAAGACAGGCAGTTCGCCATTGGTTGGACCTGCATTTCTCTACCAGCTCCTGGTATTTTTCGAGCTTTCTTTCAAAAGCCTCTTCCATATTCCCTTCCCAAGGTGCTGAAAGTTCGAGCCAATTGACCAGATTATTAAGTCCGGCCGCAGGGAAAATGTTTCTCTCTGCTCTGGAAATTTCAACTGACTCCCGAGGTTTACTCTCATGTGCCAGTCTCAGGCGGAAGAGAGCATGCAAATTGTCTGTTTACGCGCTTAAGCGGGTGCGGGTCGCTTGCTTTGACGAAATTAATCACTTTCGTTTCAGGCTTGACACTGCTAACACTTACTGTTGCGGCAACTGCTTCGGCAAATGACTTAAGTACCTGGTCACGTAACCACTGGTACCTAACATTACCAAGGGCCCACTTACAGGCACTTATAATGTGTTTCAGCGTACCTTTCCTGGTACAAAGTGGGCATGATGGTGTCTCACTCTTCCCTTAAGTATGCAAGTTTTCAGGACTCAGTAGTACATCATAAACGGATTGTGCAAGAAATTTAATCGGACTGACGTCGTAGTGCCAGATCTCCGACCAGCTTATTTTCTGTCCTAAAAAATTCCCACCACCGTGCTGGCTTAGCCTCATTTTCCTGCATTTTGTTTTATCCTCAACGTTGGCTTAGACCTCCTCCTGAATTAGTTGCAGTCTCTGCTTTCTTTTGGCCTTTTCATTTCGAGTGCCAGGAATGAAGCCGAGGCCAGCATGACCTGTTGCCGCCGTCCCTACGAGAGTCTTCTGTCTTAAATGCTCCTCCGTTATACCTAGCCTTGCATTCTATTTCCTTCCAGTGCGGACCTCGATGCCTGCTGCTGCCAATTTTTGGGTCCTTAGAATTCTATACTGTAAGAATTCTCTGTTCCGAAGGGGGCACAAATTCCTCCACCAAACCTTTAAAGGGGAGTGTAGCGCTTTTGAGTTGCCATATAACGCGGCACTGATTTCTTGGCAGCCCGAGCAATCTGTGGAGGTAGCCGTTAATTCTCCTTTCCATGTCCTCCACTGATGTCATTGGGAAGTCATAGATAAACAAAGGCCAGAGCATTCTGGGGAGCACAGCGTACTGATAAATCCACATTTTGAAACGGCCTGGAAATCCGGATTTATCCACATTGGCTAGCCAGAATTCCAGTTTGGAGATCGTCGCTCGGATGGTCGAAGTACCCTTTAAGGATCTGTTAAAATTTTTTCCAGCACATTTTAGTCACATTTTTCGCGATGGACTGGCTAACATCTATCATGAATAGGGAGGGGAGGAACAGTTCCATGGCCTGTACGTTTCCCTCACCTCAATCATTTGGATTTTTTATCTGTGACGCTTCAGCAACGTGTCATGTGGGTTTGTGAAATCATTCAACACGGTGTGCGAGTATTTAAAAGGGTCCGCAAGTCAATGATATGTCGGGTGCATGCGTGTGTAGAATTAGGCGGAGGACATTTTTGAACATTTATTATGAGTTGTTATGTTGAGGTACAACGATGGCTTTTTGAACATAGGTTTATATGGACATTTTACCTTATTTTGGTGTCAAGAACCAGCCCTCAAAGTTTGTAAAATTATCTTTGATACACTCTGCATATATATATATATATCAATAGAAAATGCATTACTGCTATTAAAGGTGAATCAAATGTTCACTTATATTCTTTCTACTAATTTCGCGTAATTACATTCATTCTTCAGGAGATTTGATTGTAAAACTAGATTCATTTACCTAGGCCATATTTTCCTTAAATTCGTTAACTTATTTAGACATCTTTCTAGGAAGAAAAAAGTCAAATTAATTTACGTCATGAAATAACATATTTTAAGGAAAATATGCTTTTTGAAAATAAACTCAATTATATATATATATATATATATATATATAGTGAGAGAGAGAGAGAGAGAGAGAGAGAGAGAGAGAGACCAGGTAGTGTAATGGAAAGTGGTTCGGAAGGAGAGTTCCTGGAGTCGAGTTCATTACATTTACTTACGCACAAATTGCAATGAGAAAGGTATGAATACATTTCTTCCTCTCCTCCTTGTTGTTATTTAAATAGTAGGGCAAACTGGACTCTTTAGCCTTGGTTGGCAGCTAGTAAATGGACATTCAAAAGCTGACGAGGATCGTTTAGTGACTTTGTGGCTTACTATGTGCACCATTTCTTTGTATTCGGTTCGTCCAGTATGGTTGGTTCTGCACAAACTTTTACCAGTATAATCAAATTATATGTACGGTTTGTCTGATTTTCGCTCCTAAGATGTAGATCTTACCAAAGATGACGAGGAACTCCATCTCTCTATATAATATGTCAGTGTAGTATACATATATTTTCATTATTGCCATTAAGATGTAAATATATGTTTTGGTTCCTTATGTGTAGTGGATGCAGTGTCAATATCAGTGACTGACTATATACAAAGGAATGATGAGTCATTCTGTAAGTGATCCCCAAAATCAATCCCAATATTTGATCATTTAATCAGATTATTGGAAGCTCAGCATTCTTATATATTCTTATACATTTCAGTCAAATTTGAAAAAACACACACTTAAATCCAATGTTAATCTTTTTCTGTTGTCTTTTTAATTCCTGCCTTTAATGTTTCTTCTCATTAATAATATTATACTTTTTCTCATATTCTTTCCTACTCAGTAATCCACTAGCGTCTTAGTGACTTTATTACCTTGATTGGGGTGAAATGATTAGAAAAATATTTTACAATAACTTTTCCCTTCTATCTATATATATATATATATCTCTCTTCCCCCTCCCTCTCTTTCTTTTTATATATATATATATATATATATATATATATATATATATATATATATATATATATATAAATATAGTTTCATGCTAGATGCAATCGTCAGGCCACGATTGCATCTAGCATGAAACAGACTGTCGCCTCTAAGTGTTGACTTCTGTGTTCATGTATGTATATAGTGCCTACTCAAATACGAGTGTCCACTAGAAATAACGTTTAAGTAATAAGAATGTGTCGGATTAATAAAAAATCTATTCTAAAATTATCTTTCTTTACGTTTGGATACAAAACTGAGACATTTTATATCGAGAGAAATTTTGCTGACCAACTGCTCTTCGTGACCAAGTTGGTTAAGGCGTTCTGAGCTTAACAATAACTCCTTCTGCTCTGAGGGACGAAGGTTTGAATATTGCCGGAGAGTGCAAATTTTTCTTTCATAAGATTACTCGAATATTCGGGCCGGTAGACGAAAATAAATAAATATACTGTTTAACAAATAAACGAAGCGTCTACTCAGATACGAGTGTTCACTAGAAACAATTTTAAAGCAATAAAAATATATGTATGTATGTGTTATGGTCCGGTTCCCGGTACCACGGTGATAGTCCAAGGTAGAACCAATAAAGAAGAACGCGAACACAGGTATGGAATAACACAGATATATTACAAACAGGAATATATACAGAGAAGTAGAAGTGTTAGTATGAACAATCAGGTTTAGTAGAGAGAACAATGTAGTCTCAACCAGTATCACTATTCCAATGTCTTGCAGTAATCGTCTGAACGCGACTCTGTTTCGGACTGCCTCTGACTCGACTTGAACTGCTGATTGACCTCCTTGCCTACTTCTGAGGCGCAATATTTATTAAGTATGGAATAGTTCATTATTATTATTATGGGTAAGATCCCATAACAGTATGCGTGTATAATAATAATAATAATAATAATAATAATAATAACAGATTGTTTGCACCTAGCAAAACACATCGGTCAGTAAATTACAGCATTTAACACGCTTAAACGTGTGCAGATACTTGGAAGCAAAATGCTCAGTATTAAAAGATAGAGCATTAATAGTAAACAGATGTTAATGTTAATGAAGTTAATTAATTTCAAGTTTGACAGATAAACCAGTCGTCAGAGTAAGATAAATCTTTAATAATAATAAGATTTAACTTACACTGGCGATCGGTATATTTGCGAAACTTGATGTATGTATGTATGTATAGTTACAGTATCTCATCTCAGAAAGATAGACACAAACAGACACACACACATACATAACTATATATGTGTGTGTGTGTTATGTCAATCATAACGTCTTTTCTTTATCTGTCTGGCCATCTTTTTAATTTGCCCTTTCATCTATTCCTACTTCCCCATCATCAGATCCTGTCAAAAATTACAATGTTCTAGTTGTGACTAATTAACGAACACTAATTGTCAATTGTAAGAGTGGCACATAAATAGGTGTCTCGTAGATATTTTTAGACAGCAAAGCGGGAAAACAGACGCGTCTTACAAAGCAAAAAATGAGAAGAAGAAGAAAGAGGAGGAGGAGGAGAAGGAGGAGGAGGAGAAGAAGGAGGAGGAGGAGAAGAAGAAAGAGGAGGAGGAGGAGAAGAAGAATAAAGAGGAAGAAAAGGAAGATAATAATGAAGACGAATGGAGAGTTAAGAGGAAAGGAAGATGAAAAGAAATGAAAAAGAAAAAGACTGACAATGAGTAGATAGATGAGAAAAGCGACAAAGGGGCGTAAGGAGAAGACGGTTGAGGGGTGGAAGAGGGTGAAGGAGAAAAAGAAAAAGAGAGAAAATAGAATAAAGAGAAAAAGGAAGAGAGGATGGATGAGATGAAAGGAAAGACGTAGGAGAATAGAAAATGATGGAGAGGAATAAAGGAGAAGGAAACAAAAGAAGAAAAACAAAGTGAAATCTTCTTTGTACCTCGAGAGTTGCGGATGTTATTAAATTTGGAATTCGCTAAATTCCATTTGAAATATTGTGAACGGTTTCGAAGCCCTTCAAAGAAAAACCAGAACGAATAATGATTTCAACTAAAATAGCATTTATTCAAAACCTGGTACTGTTTAAACATGACAATTTTACGAAGAAAAAATAATATTTTTTTGAAAATGAAATATTGAAATTATTGAAAAGAAAAAACAGTATAACTACGAAAAGGTTTTCTGGTATCCATTAAAAAAAATATATATTTATAGTTTCGTATAATGTTAATATAAAAGTTTAGATATTTTTATCGTTACATATGGATTTTATAATTCATTTATATAGATTTTTATATTTATAGATATTTGTGAGATTTCTATAAAGACTTAAGCAGAAGGAGATATTTTTTTTTCTATTGGAGTGTTGCACAAAGCAACACTTTTACCACAATGCAAACATAATCATTACTTGATAGGCAAAGAAACGGAGAGAGAATTATCTATCTATCTATCTATCTATCTATCTATCTATCTATCTATCTATCTGAGCCGCTCAATATCTATCTATCTATCTATCTATCTATCTATCTATCTATCTATCTATCTATCTATCTATCTACCCTATCTATCTATCTATCTATCTATCTATCCGAGTTCGTTCAATATCTATCTGAGCCCGTTCAATATCTATCTATCTATCTATCTATCTGAGCCCGTTCGATATCTATCTATCTATCTATCTATCTATCTATCTATCTATCTATCTATCTATCTGAGCTCGTTCAATATCTCTGTATCTAAGCCCGTTCAGTATCTATCTATCTATCTATCTATCTATCTATCTATCTATCTATCCGAGTTCGTTCAATATCTATCTGAGCCCGTTCAATATCTATCTATCTATCTATCTATCTATCTATCTATCTGAGCCCGTTCGATATCTATCTATCTATCTATCTATCTATCTATCTATCTATCTATCTATCTATCTATCTATCTATCTATCTGAGCTCGTTCAATATCTATCTATCTATCTATCTATCTATCTATCTATCTATCTGAGCCGCTCAATATCTATCTATCTATCTATCTATCTATCTATCTATCTATCTGAGCCGTTCAATATCTATCTATCTATCTATCTATCTATCTATCTATCTATCTATCAGTAAATCTAGCATTTGCAGGCATGTTTATCATTCAGTTTTGTTTTGCTCCCGACAGCAACGGTCGAGACACTATGGAATTGTGTTCTTCTTTCTATTGCCATTTTTGTTGTTATGGACACGTGACCTGATTCTATAGAACTATGCAATTGCATAGCCTCGAGACATTTTTTTTATAATGTAACCCGCTCCATCGACATTTTCTTCGTCAGTTTTATGCAAAAGGGACATCACCTGGTTTACGTGGCTTCACAGCTTAATACCACGCTTTAATACTGTCCCAAGGCTGAATCTTCGCAAATCTGGTGACCGACTCAGAAGTAATGGTTCATAAATATAAAACTGGTGAAAATATGTTATTCGAGATTTATACAAACCTTTTGCTTATATTTCTTATCATTGACAATAGTTTCAATTCAAAATTAATGCTTAAGATGACTTTAAATATTTATATTTTCAAAACTGGAATGTTAAATCATTTTTTTATAATGATATTCATCCTGTAAAAGGCCCAAGAACCACTCGTGATAGATGTTTACAGTTTATGCAGATATGTGGGTAAGATAATGGTTAATCGTAAACTTGAGCAGGTTAAAATTGTAGTGATCGGGGAAGCATTCTTCTGAAAGTCGGTTCCACAAAATAGTGGTTCGTGGCAAGAAACTTAACGAGTGATTTGTGAATTTTATCTGTTCACCGTCAACACACACAGAAGAAGGCCCACATCTATCTATCTATCTATCTATCTATCTATCTATCTATCTGTGTCTTATTATGTTCATATCTATCTATCTATCTATCTATCTATCTATCTATCTATCTATCTGTGTCTTATTATGTTCATATCTATCTATCTATCTATCTATCTATCTATCTATCTATCTATCTATCTGTGTCTTATTATGTTCATATTTATCTATCTTTTTATCTCATCTATCTATCTATCTATCTATCTATCTATCTGTCTTATTGTGTTCATATCTATCTATCTATCAATCTATCTATCTCTCTATCTATCTGTGTCTTATTGTGTTCATATCTATCTATCTATCTATCTATCTATCTGTGTCTTATTATGTTCATATCTATCTATCTATCTATCTATCTATCTATCTATCTATCTATCTGTGTCTTATTATGTTCATATCTATCTATCTATCTATCTATCTATCTATCTATCTATCTAGATATAAGAACAAAAGTGATTTGCTTATTTTCTGATTTAATGGGGCTCCAAAATTGTTATGCTTTTAAGTGTATGTTTTGCCAGTGAATCTAAATACTAGATCTTATGAGCGTATTAATATGTTTCTTCCCTTCATTTTAGATACATTGCTGTAGGATGTAAAGTTCGGATGAAAAATATCAGGAAATTGCTAATGGAATCAATTTAATGGGTTTCAAAATCATTAAAAATTTTACCTGGAATTTTTTATGTTTTACACCCAAAATGCATCGTTTAAAAATATGATTTTTTAAAAAATTATTTTATAGACACGGGATGGGGAAAACATACGTAATGAAGAGGCACCTAAATTCTTTTAGGCCAATGGCTTCTTAAGGTCTAAATTCGGTTCTGCTTACTGGTGTCGTTTCTCATGGCTGCTCCATGAATTTTTTGTGGCAAAGTTGGCGTTCTATCTATCTATCTATCTATCTATCTATCTATCTATCTATCTATCTATCTATCTGTTTCTTTCTTTTTATCTATGTTTGTTTCCTTCTATGTTTGTTTCTTTTTTCTTTCTATTTATGTTTCTATCTATCTATCTATCTATCTATCTATCTATCTATCTATCTATCTATCTGGTATCTGTCGGAGATATCTATCTATGTCTTATGTCCATATCTATCTATCTATCTATCTATCTATCTATCTATCTATCTATCTGACAAAACAAACAAGCTGAAAGTGAAAGTGAATACAATGAAATCCATGTGGAAACTTTACCTTAGGTTGGTATAAATTTATTTAACTTTCAGTAAATTATTCTTTTACGCTAAATCATCTTGATGAGAATCTTACTGAAAATAATTTTAGATATTAAACCTCGTAATTTTGTCTTCCAATATTAATAAGCAAAAAAAGTTTTACTTGTTCATGACTATAAAAATTCGTCAAGTTTACGACCAGTGTCTTAATAGTGAGCTTCGTGTATGAATTGAGATACGTTTGAAATGATCACCTTTACTAAGACTTTATTCTCATAAGAAATCCAATTTCGATGATTTTATTCTTCTATTTGCCATGTTGCTCTCGGACACGGGCAATCATGGTTCTCCACAATTTCTTGTCTTTTGTAGCTCTTAGTATGGTATGTCTTTTCATAATCATTTCCATTCTCTCTTCTGCTATACACTTACACAAGTTCATTAGGTAGGTGACTCGTCATTTTCCTCTGTCCCCTTTACCTTCAATATACCCTGTGAGTATAAAAGTCTCTAAGCCTCTGTTCTCATTATGTATCCTAGAAATTTCAACTGCCTGTTTCTCATTCTAAGTGTAAACGTCCATGTTGTTTCAATTTTATTTAACACTTCCTCGTTACTCGCGTGCACTGTCAATGATATTCTCAACGTCCTTCTGTAACCTCATCTCTCTTCTGAGGGAATTGTCCAACATTCACTGCCATAGAGGAGGATTGTTGATATTACATATCAATTCATCACTCTAGTAATCCCCAATTACAGTAGAGTTCTTCATATCCAGAATCCCTCATATGTGAATCCCTCATATCCGGACACGATTTTGATGTGCATATTCAACTGATTTGAAATTTCTGTTTTTCAGGAAATTTACTTTGGATAACTGCTTATGCTTATTTCACCCTAATGGCTTGTATTGGTGTAAAAGATGATGGGAATAAGCGGAAAAGAACAACTTGGACTTAAATTGAAAAAAGCTATTGAAAAGATTGTCAGTTTTATGGAAAGAAAGCTAGCATTCAGCTGTGACGATTGCAATAACGCACGCAGAGTTTTAAAAAGTGTCTTTCGTTTAAAAATTTCAAGAAGAAAAGCGAAAAAAAAAAACCGGAAAAAGTTGAGAATGATATTAGAAGAGAAAGAATCATCATGCAACAGCGATTAAAAAATCCTCGTTACATTATTTGTTTTGCATACTTAATTTAATGAATTTTCATTAACATTACATAATTTATTTCTTTTTCCTTAAAATCAATTCCGTTATATTTCACTCACCATTAACTTATTTTTACTATAAAACATTGAAAATAAAATGTTAAACCTGATTTCAGTTCTTTTATTTTAATCTAAATATAATCCCTCATATCCGGACTTTGTAACAAATTCCTCGTATCCGGAAGGCCTTTTTAGTCTGGTTGTCAGGGATTCTACTGTATTTTGAATTCACATTTTGAGTCAGACAATCTTAGAAAGGTGGAGAATGTCATTCTGATATATGGTGAGAATGATGCATTGGGTAAAAAATTGATTTGTTTTTTTTTCACGGTCTATCATCTCCTTCTTGGTTATTTAAAGCTAGAAAATATTTTTAGACTTTAAGAATTTTTAGGGGAAATAATAATGGTGTAGTGATAGAACTTTTACTAATTAGCCCATAGTTGGGGGAGAAGAAATCGATTTAAACTTTTCCCGAAGGTATTAGCGCGTAAGTGAATATAACGAACACATTGGGAATTAGAACAAGCCATTAACCTTTACGCCATCCGCACACACAAGCTTGCAGCATCTGATATTTTCAAGCGGTCACGTGTCTAGGTACTGACCAGGCTCGATGTGGCTTAATTTTCGGGATAGGTGTTTCAGCATAATGTGATCGTAAGCCTGGGAATATAAAAAGGGTTGAGAACCAATGATGTAGTTGAATATCAGCAATAATAATATAATACTATTGTTGAAACTTGACTAATGCATGGAATAATAATGCAACACAAAATGTACTTAGAACAAAATGTATTGAAACAAGAAAGTGTACACAATATTTACATATAGTCTTTTGTATATTCCTGGGAAGACCGTTCCTGGAGAATGTGTTGACTTAGTCGCAGTCCGGCAGAGTCTCTGGATTGAATCTCTTGATTCCTCTCATTCTCTTCCCGGTACCAACCATATTTATATGGTCGGTACTCCACTATGCAAATTAGGTGGATCCTACCACAACAACTATAAAATATCATTATCATCAATAGTAACAACAGCAACAATTACAATAACAATAATAATATCAATAATAATAAAAGCAACAAAATTAATAATAATACAATAATTAGAAAATAGCGCGACTTAAGAAAGGAAATAAAGATTCAGTGTTTGACAATATTTCTAATTTAATGTCTGTTTTCTTTCTTCTAGTAATTAATTTGCATTTTATAATATGAAAAATATAAAAATAAAGTCTTTGTATAATTTACATTGCTTTTCTTGATAGAAAAAATTATTGTACTAAACAATTTTAATTTTAATAAAAAAATTTTTATTGTAATGCTGTAAGGTTAAATCGTAATTATCTCTAAGTGTTTCTCCTATTGAAAGAAAATAATCAGTCATTTTGTAATTTTAATAAATAATGATAATGATAATAATAATAATTGGTATTGTTATTACGCTATTTCTCTGAATTACATTTGATCAAATCCAGTCAATAGTATAATAATATATATTTTTAACAATAAAAAATGCACAATGTTAATAAAAAAATAACAAACTTAATTCATATAAACAGTTAAAATAATGATTTAAAATGATCAGATATGGACAAATTGCGAGAAAACATATTTGACATTTCCAGAAAAATGCTCTTCAAAAATTCTGAAATTGGTCCGAAATTTAAAATTTTTTCCTTTTTTTACGCATGTTTTTTTTGCAAAGCCTGTTAACAAAAGTCATTTTTTTATTTAAATCTAGTGCATTCTTTGAAACACCGGAGAATACTTGGGAATTTATTTATATCAAAAGAAAAATCAGTTGATCGATTGACTGATTTGTTGTTTTCTTTTTTTACTGCTGATCAAAAAAGAAAATATTTTTTTTCCAAAAATATTTTTTAGATATAAAATATTTTTTTGAGGATAATGATTTTAAATATTGGAAATATACTAATTAACCCATTTGTGGAAAAGAAGAGGTGGATTAATATCTTTCCCAACAAGTGTATTTGTACTCAATGGGAATGTAAGAACCTTAAAATATCTCGGCTCTTCATTTAACAATTTCTTCCACCGTTATCCATTAAGACTTTGAGTTTATTTTTACAGGTTTTCAGATAATACTTTTTATTCTGGAGAATTATTGTCATAAGAATATTGAAAACGCTTTGAGATATTCAGCTTTCAGAACAAAAAAAATCGTTTTGTGTCAATCTTCCAAAAGATGTCTTATAAATTGAGCAATGGTGAGAGGGAAAAAATCATTCATAATATTAGGGAATAAATATTACCAAATTCATTGTCTTTTCCACCTTTAAAAATTGTCCATTCAAGAACCATCAAGTAAATGGTGAAATAAAATTAAAAAAAAAAACGGTACAAATTCCTGAAAAACTGGATCAGGAGGTCAACAATTTAAAGAGGGATCAATCATTTCGATTCTAGAAAAAAAAATTCTTTTTGTTTAAATTAGAGTCCAACAGTGTTATAAAAAATAAAATCTTGAGAATTCCAGTAAATATCTTTAATCAAAAAGTTACAACGTTTCAAAGTTTAATCTAACAATTGGACAATTTTGGATGTTACATTTTTACTATATTTAAATAACACATCATTTATATATATGATTGTCCATATATATATTCGTAGTTTATATATATATATATATATAATATATCCAATTATATCTGCATTATTGGATATTTTCATGAAACCCAATGATTTGTTATCTGTCGGAGATTTTAACCCTAAACCATTGGCACAGAGATGAAAACGTATGTTTCGTTGAATATGACAGATAAGGAAAATTAGATGAAATTTTTTATTTCTTTTTTAACAACATGTAAAAAATTTGGTGAGAATAAAGGAGTACAAAAATTGTCCGCATTGTCAATTGTCCCAAGTGCTTTCATTAATTTTTCAAAATATTATTTATTATATATATATATATATATTTTCAAAATTTTCAAAAGGGGGGTTAAATGTTATTCATTTCTTTTCATGTTTGATTTTGTCATATGTATTTTTTGTGCTGTTAGAATAGTGGTAGCGTTTATTCCGACCGTTATCTCCTGTTGTTTTAGCTTTTATTTCAAATCGAAAAAAATATTACAAAAAATATTTAACATATTTTTTTGCTACAGTTTTCCTGTCTAAAAAAAAATCCACGAATGGTTAATTCCAAACTTTATTTAAAGGAAAAAAACATCATGTTTTCTTGTGTTTAACCATTGTCTGTTGTGTGCAGTAGTAATCCAAATTATTCTTTGACACGCAAAGAAAATATTATTAATATTTTATTTATTTGTTCCAACATTCTTACAATTTTCCGTTTGGTGGGAAGAAAAGAATATAAAATTATCCTTATTGCCTATTGTCCCATGTGCTTTCGGTTACTTTTTAATTTTTTATTTTGATTGTTTTTTATGTTATTTATTTCATTTTTTGTTTTACTATTCATATGTAGTTTTTGTGCTGTTTGAATAGTAATAGCGTTTATTCTGAGCCTCTCGTGTTGAGCTTGGCTGGAATTCGAGTTGAATGTAAATAAAAATATATGTAAGAATGTTAGAAAAACTAAATAAAAAATTCAACAAAAATGTTAAAAAAAAAATAATATATATTAATTTTACAAATATTTACACAAATCATATATATTTTGTTTATTTATGTATGTTTATTTATGTATGTATGTACAGGGTGTCTTAAAATACGTGTTATCATTGAAAAACTCTCAATTCCTGTTGTGTTCGTTATATTCACTTACGCGAAAATATTCTTGAGAAAGGCATGAATTCACCTTTCCCTCCAACTATGGGTTAATTAGAAATACTTGTCTCACTAAACCCCTATTATCTCATGTAAAAATATTTCCTGGCTTTAAATAACCAGCAAAGTGTTGATAAATCGTAATAAACGTATCATTCAATCAATCATTGAAAATGTAAATTTTATATTTATCTACCAAATAACATAATGTTATGTTTTGTTTACAAAGAAATACATTAATAAAATTTAATTATACTTTCATATTGTATATAATAAATGATATAATGGAATTTGCGTAAAAACTTTTTTCTTTTTCACTGGACTATGATTCATTGGTGTCCGTTGAAAATAAAATATATTTTTGTATTAAAATAGAGTTCGAATCAACCTTATTTTTATTTGAGATTTTTGAGTCTATAATGATGCCCATTGGACTATATATTTATCTACAATTTTTTTAAATTGCGACTACGACGTAAAAATAATCGATTAATTGGTAATATTCTATTTGTTATATATTTTATAAAAACCACTAAATATATATATATTCAAATATATCCCTTTCCAAATTACATATCACTAAATAAATAAACTTTTTCATATAGTGTGAAAAAATAATTATTTATAAATATAATAAAAATTTTTATTATTTAGTTATAATTATAATTAATTCATTCAAAATAAACCAATGAGAATCCATCTTTTATTTTCTCCTTTTTTTGAACAAACACGTTATAAATTTTTACAAACGTATAAGTAGTAAACATTTTTTTCTGTCAATATTAAAACATCGATATAACATTTTCTCTCTTTTTTTTTTTTTTTTATGATAGTAAAATTATCTTTTAATTACTTGTGACAAAATTAATAAAAAAAAATAAATTATTCCAGACACTTTGCATTCTTCCAATTAAATTATCTGACACTGATTTAAATTTATTTTTAAAAAAAAAGAAATTGGAAAACAGTTAATTTTTTTCATCATTTTCCTTTTTATCGGTTTTCAATATTTTTTTTGATCTAAATTTAACACCAAACTCCCTTTTACTGTCAGTATTACATTTAATATAATTGGTGTGTCCAAACCATATAAAAGCAACTCCTAAATTTAGATTCATTTTCTTTCATTTTACAGTTGTGTTTCACACACACACACACACACACATTTATATACATATTTATATATATATATATATATATATTTATATATATATATATATATTTGTTTTAAAAAAACTTGGTTTTTATTTCAAATATCCATTATTTTTAAGGAGGTTCAATGTAATATTTCATTAAAAATTTAAAAAAAAAAGATTTATAGTTAAAAAAGGTTCCATTATAATAATTTATTTCACCAGAGCCTTTTTTTTCACGCTGGATTTCAAAAACACTTCCAAAAAATGAAACGAAAGATGAAATGAAAATTATATTTTTGATATATATATTAAGTAACTATATAAATATACATTTTTTAAATGATTTTTATGAGACGTGAAGATATGGTCGAGTTTAAGAAACAGTATTTAATATTTCTTTAATCATTTTATTTTTATTGATTTTTAAAAAACCGAACCTTGACCTATTTAAACGGTTAACTTAACGCATGAAAAGGATGTTGAAATGGGAGGATTGAGAACAGAAAAAAAAAAGAAAAAAAGAAAGAAGGGGAGAAAACGTGGAACAAACTAGGTTTTTTTTAAATTTATATATATATATATATATATATATATTGTATATATATATATATATATATATTTTGTTTAAAAAATATATAAAAATATAAAAAGAAACTGTTATTTATAAAAGAATCCAAGGTTCATTTTAACCGTTTTGACACAAATTTTTTTAAAAATATATGATCGATATAAAAAGTATATATAAATACAATTATTAATTTAAAAATAATAAACCAGAAATGTAATAGACATGACTTAACAGTTTTTGTTTAGAAACTGCAATTTTGTTTCTAAATAATAAAAAAAAATTAAACAATAGAATCGAGTTAACGGTTTTTATATACATCATCAAATTTATGGTTTGAATAATTAGCTAAAACAAAGCATACAATATAATAACTTTTTATAATCCATAGCCCAAATAAATAGTTTAAATACCCTACAAAAAAAAAAATAACCCTTTATGAAGTCGTCAAAAACAAATGTTACGGCAGTTTTTTATATACACAAATCCCTTTCATAAAAAAAAAAAAAAAAATAAATAAATCTCCATAGACACATGTAAACCAGACTAGGGTTAAAACATCTTCCGTTTCAAATTTAGACACCCCCCACCTTTCCCTGACTTGACATCTATGAAAGTAACTCTATACTGATACTTATTATTAACACCCAACACACCCCTAACTAATTTAAACAATTCGCCCTAGCTGTTACCATGGAAATTTTGATTTCAATTATTAAAACTATTAAAACACGTAAATTTCAGAAATAAGTTATTCCCAAAAAAATTTCGCTTGAAGATGGAACAGAGCTTACTTTAACTCAATTTAATTCAAATAATTATATTGAAGTTTTCGGCTCTTGTTTTTTTGAAACATGAGACCTCTTATGTCGCGAGTTGGAATCATATTTTAAATAAATAATTATATATATATATATATATATATATATATATAAAATATATATATATATATAAATGTATATATATATAAATGTAGTTATATATATATATATATATATATATATATATATATATATATATAAATGTTTGGGAGTTTATAATTATTTAATCAGAGTTATAACTACGCTACAGTTTCAGCGACAATATATTATTAGAACATTTTAGTGGTCGAATCATGGAAGATGATTTCATAAAATTTTTCTGGTTGCTATTTCACAAGTATACGTTTTCTTCCAATTGGAGCGTAACTTTTGGGATACCCTGTATAAATTGTATTAAGGCAGTAAAAATTCATCCGTTCTATCAATAAAGATCCAATAGATGTTTTTCCGTTATCTATAGTATCCGCAAAATTGTCGACCGTAAGATTCACTTGCGTAAAAAGTCAAATGTATTTTAAGGAAGCTATTAAATTTAGCTTTATCAAAACGAGGAAATGAGAATACAAGATTTAAGGTAATCTAAGATTCCTATACTTTTTTAGACTATTGCAGACAGACTGGGTCAAAATGTTGTGGTCGCAGGTGAAATAATTCTATAATTTGACTAAAAATCGAATTTTCATCTAAATTTAAAATTAAGAGAAATTGACTGAGAGAAGTACAAATATTCATTTCTAATTTGCCAGATTTCTGTAGATTTAGTTAAATTTTGGTCGATGTCAGAGCTCAAATACGGTAAATTAAAAAGGAAATTAGAAAAAAAAACAAAAACAAAACACACACACACAAAAAAACAATATTCCACTAAAATCTTTCAAAATGGAAGCGAAGAAGAAAGATGTCATTTGTTTTTGTATTTTTGCAGGAAAAGCCAAATTTGACTAAATTTCTGCCCTCTAAAATATCTAAATGCGAAATATTTTCAAGAATCATTTGATCAAATGGATGAAAATAGAAATAATTAAATATTTTATTACATGAATAATTTTCAGTAAATTGCTCTTTAATGTTCAGTCGTTTACAGGATGAATATTATAATTCTGTAATGATGGCAGCACCTGTTAGGGTCCTAGCTACAGGCAATTATCGAAACTTCAAGCTTGGATGAAAACACTATGAAAGTATAAAGATATCGGGAATATATTTTTCTAAAAAAAAATTTAAAATGTTCCCTCAAAAATTAAATTTTGGTATTAAATGACCCATAATGAGTTGATATGTCACTAAACAAATAAGCAAAATTCTGTAATTCGTCGTTCTCGTGATAAACATTATAACGTTGTAATGTTCAGTCGCTCACAAGATAAACATTATAACGTTGTAATATTCAGTCGCTCACAAGATAAACATAACGTTGTAATATTCAGTCGCTCACAAGATAAACATTATAACGTTGTCAGTAATATTTTCAAGCTCACAAGATAAACATTATAACGTTGTAATATTCAGTCGCTCACAAGATAAACATTATAACGTTGTAATATTCAGTCGCTCACAAGATAAACATTATAACGTTGTAATATTCAGTCGCTCACAAGATAAACATTATAACGTTGTAATGTTCAGTCGCTCACAAGATAAACATTATAACGTTGTAATATTCAGTCGCTCACAAGATAAACATTATAACGTTGTAATATTCAGTCGCTCACAAGATAAACATTATAACTCTGCAATGTTCCGCCCAGCCCGTGAAGAAAATTATAATTCAGTAATGTCCAGAAGATCACAAGTAGGATATTCAGTCAGTTATGTGCCATGCGTGATACACGTTTAGGCGATTATGTATCTTTCGATACATGACTGACGAGGCAGATTCTTTCCCGCAGTAGGTTGCCATTTTTTTCTGCTGTAGACCAGTTGCCATCCAAGGCTATAGAACCCGGTCTGTGGGGAGAAGAAGAAGATTCATACCTTTCCCAAGGGTATTAGCACGTTAAGTCAATATAATGGATTTGACTGGAACTCAAACTCGTCTCTCCGATTCCTCAATCTGAGACGCTACCCATTACTCCATGGTGCCTTATTTTTCAGTAATATTCTGTCTCTCACGAGATGAATATTAAAATTCTGCACTGTTCAGTATATCAAGTTAAAGAACATTATAATTGTGTAATATTCAGTCAATCCCGAGAAAAAAATTGTAATCCTGCAATTATTATAATGCCAACTGGAGAGTACGGAAATACTGGTAAAATCATTGGTAAAGCATTAAATGACCCGGTTGGTTTAGGTTTGGTTTATTTTGTTTAACTGCATATCAACCTCAGTGGGTTATTTAATGCCGACAACATTTTTAGGATAGATCCGTATGAATAGAATATGTATTCTTTGGTTTAGATTGGTTTAGTTTATTTTGTTTTACGGCACATCAACCTCAATGGGTTATTTAATACCGACAGCATTTTTTTTTATTGCTGGTAATATTTTGTTTTGTCAAAAATCTGTTTCTGGTAATATTTTTCCTTCAAAATTGTATTGCTGGTAATCATTTTTTTCAAAAAAGTATTGCTGGTAATAGTTAACTTTTTGCCCATAGTTGGGACCCTAACAGGTGCTACCACCTTGGGTCAGGGCGGACCTGGGAACACCAGCAATTAAGAGGTGGTTTAACGCTCCTCAAAAACTCCTGATCAGTGGCCTTGCTGCTGGATGTAGTTTATCGTCTTACCCAGGACACGGATGTAGTTTAACGTCTTACCCAGGACACGGGTGTAGTTTAACGTCTTACCCAGGACGAAGCACAACCCGGGAAGAACATTATACTTCTGTAATATGCAGAAGATCAAAGGTAGAATATTCTATTTCAGTAATATGTTGTCGCTCACGAGATGAATGTTAAAATTCTGCACTTTTCCGCTTACTATAAGAACATTATAATTGTGTAATATTCAGTTAATCGCGAGAAAAATTTTTAATCCTGCAATTATTAGAATGTGAGTGAAGGGTACGAAAAATTGGTAAAATATGATTTTCTTTCTCTTTTTATATTTGTAGAAGGCTTGTCTTTGAATTGGTGTTAAACAAAACAACTATTTCAATTAAATATAATCTTCAATTTTTCCCAACAGAAATATAAACATACACTTTTTTAAATGCACTTTTTAATGCTATAATAATATTTTGTGCGACAAACAGCTTTTCTTTTTTTTAGAATTACTTCTTTTCTTATAAGCCACCGAAAAACATAAAAAAAAAGATTTTATAATTCAGAAAAAAATAAAATAAATTTTATTTTCCTCCTCATTATAAAAAAAATCTTATAATTATGCTTTTTCGTCCGTTAGTCATTAGATAGCTGGCCAATAGACATAATACGCACTTTTTGAATTTAAAAATAATAATGGAGCGTCTATCTTAAAATACGAGTATGCACTAATAATAACGTTTGAAGTAATAAAAATGTCAGGTTAAAAATAAATCCATTAATTTTTGCCTTAAACTGGTTGCCACCCAAGGCTCTGTAACCCCTAGCTGGTGAAGGTAGTGGATCGAAAGTGAAAATAAACAGGCTAGGCGAGGATTTGAACTCAGCTTGCTGATTCCATTATCACTTCCAAAACTGTTGCGTTACCCGAACATCCAAATACGCTTCAGATTCTAAATAATTATGAAAGAAAAGTGTAAGAAGAACAGAACGAGGTCTGCTGAAAAGTTCTCGGTCTGGCCAAGAAAGGATTTAAAAAATCTTTGGTCATTTTTTTCCTACTAATATCCACTAAATATGTTGCCAAAGAGCCACTCAATGTAGAGGGACTGAATAAGGTGTGTGATAAGAATGTAAGCGGGGTAAGTAGGGAATGAAGATTATGAGGATATGGAGATTAGGTTACGATTGACCTTTGACTCGAATTGGTCAAAATTGTAGCGGTCATTAAAGCATCCATGCAGTAGACTGGTTTTCAGCACCTCCATCGTATTTGTAAACTGAAGCTATGAAAGTAGTTTTGTTTAAAACAGACAATGCAAAGCAAGAAATTAAACGATCAGTATTTTCGCTGTTACACGCAAAAATAAGTAGAAATAAAATAAAAACAAACAGCAAATCGGAATTTTTCATTGTTAGATTCCTTTTTTACGGCTTATAAACCAGTTGCATGTTAGAATATGCTTTTACATTGTAAGAATTTTTATTTGGTGCGGAAGATATAATGTTTTAGCGATACCAGTCTTATTAATTAACCCATAGCTGGGGAGAGAAGAGATGAATCCATACCTTTCCCAAGGGTATTTACGCGTCAGGGAATATAATGAAATCTTTTGAAATTGGAACACGGTTCTTTGATTTCTTATTATTCCCACATCCAATGCACAAGTCGCATGTCCAAGCTAACAGAACCTGGTATTCCCAAGCGGCTACCCATCTCGGTACGGGCCAGGCTCCACAGTTGCTTAACTTCGATGATCATATGGGAATCGGTGTTTCAACGTGATATAATCGAAAGCCAGAAAAGTATGAGGTTGATAGGTAGATAGTGTGTGTGTGTGTGTGTGTGTGTGTGTGTGTGTGTGTGTGTGTGTGTGTGCGGAAGGGAATTAGGACGAAAATAAAGAGAAGGAAAAGGAGAAGAAGAGACAAGATTGAAGAAAAGGAGATCATAAAGAGCGGTACATGGAAAAGAGAGAAACGATAGAAAAGCGAGACGAGAGAAAAGAAAGGAACAAAACAATATAAATGGAGAAAAGCAAACAAGGGAAAAACAACGAAAATTGAGAAGAAAAAAAATGAAAGGAAGAACGAAAGAGTTAGCATGAAAGAGAGAGAGGGAGAATGGTAGTAAGTAATGGAGAAAATAGGAGAGTGGACAATTCTGAGAGAGAGAAAAAAAAGAGATAGGGTAAAAAAAAGTGAAAGGGAGACAGAGAAAGACAATAGACAAGAGACAAAATGAGAGAGAACAATTTTGAGAGAGTGAGCGTAAACAAGAATGAAAGAGAGAAATAGAGAAAAATAGCAAACGAGAGAGAAAATAAGAGATTGATCCTATTCTGAGGGAGAGAGAGAGAGTAAACATGAAGGAAATAGAGAGAAAGACAGTAAACAAGAGAAGATAAGAGTGACAAATTCTGAGAGAAAGAGAGAGAGAGAGAGAGTAAACATGAAGGAAATAGAGAGAAAGACAAAAACAAGAGATAAGATAAGAAAGTGAAAAATTCTGAGAGAAAGAGAGAGAGAGAAAGAGAGAGAGAGAGAGAAAGAGAGAGAGAGAAAGAGAGAGAGAGAGAGAGTTAACACGCAAAGGAAAGAGAAAGTCAGTAAGCAATAGAGAAAATAAGAGTGAACAATTCTGAGAGGAAGATAGTAAACACGAATGAGAGAGCGTGGGGAGGTCAGTAAACAATTGAGAAAATAAGAGAGCGTCAAATTCTGAGAGAAAGCGAGTAAGTAAACACGAGCGACAGAGAGCGGTAGAAAGACAGTAAACAACAGGGGAAATAAGAGAGTGAAATATTCTGAGAGAATTAAAGAGAGAGAGAGAGTAAACAAGAGTGAAAGGGAGACAGAAAAAGTCAATAAACAAGAGAGAAAATGAGAGACCAATTTTTAGAGAGTGAGCGTAAACAAGAATGAAAGAGAGAAATAGAGAAAGACAACAAACAACAGAGAAAATAAGAGAGTGAAAAATTCTGAGAGAAAAATGAGAGAGAGAGAGAGAGAGAGAGAGAGTAAACACGAATGAAAGAGGGGGGAAAGACAGTAAACAAGAGAGAAAATAATATAGTGAAAAATTCTGAGAGTGAGGGGTGGAAATGAACATGAATCATACACAGTGATAAAACTGAAACATGTTTGGATCGAACACGGATCAAAACTAAGATCAAACATTCAGCTTAACCTTGCTCAACTAACGTTCCGCTGAATTCTTGAAAGACTTAAACAAAAATACTTCAAAGAAGATCTCCCTTCCTTCCTTTCCCTCAAGGTTCTGCTACTGAAACTATCGGCCCAACATCCGATAACCTTCACTATTTCAGATCAGAAAAGACTAACTGCTGTCAGTTGTCTCCCTTGATTCTAGTTTACGCCCAAACGTTCTCGATCTTTGCAGCCATGTTTCTATTTTCCATCATGGACACTTCCTGTTAAATGCTGCAAGGCCTCAACGCTTCTCAGGTATTCAAGAGGGACAAGGCAATAATGAGTCAGTTGTTTAAACATTTAGTAAAGTTGCTGTATTAAAATTTGGATATTATTTTCTGCATTTTCCTCGATCCTGTGTATTTTAGATTTGGACATCTTTAAAATACACAGGGCTCAACTCTTTGAGTTGTGCAGGTGGTGTAATGTATAGCGACTTGGAATGAGAAATCAGAGAAACGTGTTCGGGTTGGTTAGATTCCCTTAGGCACAAATACCCTCGGTGTAAGTATGAATCCATCCCTCCAGCTATGACTTAAATAGTAATTGTATCTGTAAAAATAATTATTATTGCAATTTTCATTTGAAAAAAAAACAAACAAAACAAAAAACAATTTCTTACAATCCCAAATATGTTCAACTTTAAATAATCCGGTAAATGTTGATAAACAGTAAAAAAACAGAAAATCAATAGATAAGTGAGTAAGACGTTAATCTTTTTAATTGTAAATTAACTCAGTGTTTTTTTTTTTTACAATATAAGACCTAAGCGCCACCCAAGCCAGAAGGTTACTGTGTGAAGTTGTGTGGACATAAGGGGAAGAAGAAAATCCATATTATGAGGCGGGATATGTTGGATAGATATTGTTTCATTCTAAACTTGATGGGGTTAAGATTGTCGTGATCAAGGAAATACCCTCTCGGGAGTCTATCCCACAAAGTAGCCATTCCCTTGAAGAAGCTGTGGAATTTCCTCCTTACCTATGGAATACAAAGGGAATGGGGATGATTCGACTTCATGTACATGGCATGGCAAGTCCTAGGCGTAAATTTATCACCTGTTGGAACAAAGTAATGGAGGTCGTTTGAACACTTGGCATGGAAATTGCAATCGAATAGCGATGTTTTATCCGGAGGAAAGGGTCCGTAGGGTTGAAAATATTTCACTCCCAACAAAACTGCGTAATCGCTTTTAAACCCTGTCAAGGGTGGAAAGGGAGGCATTATGAAAGTCTGCGTAAGATTGGATTCTGTAAATAGCATTAAATAAAACGTACATATTCACCAATAGACTACAGACATTTCTATATACCTACCTACTTATCTATCTATCTATCTATCTATCTATCTATCTATCTATCTATCTATCTATCTATCTATCGATCGATGAATTAATTAAATATAATTATCAAATCCTCCTACTAATTACTATCTGTGTTTATCATCGCTTGAACCGGCTTCTAATGCTCCAGGTGGTAGCGGCTTGGTGAGAGTAGTCGTGGCTCCAGGGGGCACAGTCCTATGGTTACAGAGAGCTCAGTTGAGTTCCACCACGGAATATGTGAGCGAGCGGCGCTAAGTTGAGTCTGATTTGGAATCTCTTCGTCACCGAGGCCCATTTGGTATGATGTTTGCTTGACAACCTAACTGTCAGGGTTTCAATTCTCGGTAGTGGATGCGCACTGCTGATGAGTCCCAAATATAGGACGAAACAGCCGTCCAGTGCTTTCTGTTGAGGTTTCTTTTAGACTCAATAAATTAATTAAATATAACTATCTATCTATATATGTGTGTGTGTGTGTGTGTGTGTTGCACCTTCTGCCTCCGCCACTTCTGCACGCTACTGCAGCGATGATTTCTATTTCCATTATCTATCTAGCTAACCAACGGAACAATGTTTATATAGCTATTGTGGCAAAATCTACACTTCGTCCATTTTATGTGCATCAATCATTAAAAATTTAAGAATTAGCGCAGGAATAAAGTTTCAAAAGGTTTCTAATCTGTACTCATTTATAGTCATGAAAGTTGTAGTTCTTCAAATATTTACCAAATCTGACTTAAAGTTCTGCTAAGTTTTCACACCTAATAGCAATCGAGGTCAGATGATTTAGTGGAGAATTACTATACTGATAACCTTTTTGGACAAGCACAGATGGAATTCTCAACAAGTACTAATTAAACAGTTTTGGATGTTAAGTAATATGTATGCTAATACTTGGCATTATTTTATTGTGGAATCCTTTTTAAATCATGTATCACATGATCGTCAGAAATGTTATTCTGCAGTTCTCAAATATGACGGATAACAAATTTATTTGAGTTGACACCTTTGTCCATAACATCGAGCGAATTTTCAGACATTATTTTTCTCTTTTTTAAGGAAAATAAATGCTGGAGCAAATGAAAATCTCATAACATCTCATTGTCCAAACTGTGATTTGCTTACATCTTTGAAGTTTCGGTGCACCCACGCTAAAACTATCTTTTAAATAAATATCGAAGTTTTATTTTAATTGGTGGATAGGTTTAGAAAATACATTTCCCGAACATCTTGGTAGCACCTCGTAGTGAAAATTTCAATATTTAGATTCGGGTTTCTGTCTTTTCGACCTACATGAAATTGTTGTAAAAAGACGCTTTGACTGAACATGAACAAACGTAAATTACCATATTTTACACACACACACCACATATATATATATATATATATATTGTCCAATAAATAAATAAACGTTTATAAATTTATATATAAATATATTAACGTTTATAAATATTTTAACATAATATATCAAACTTATATATGGTATATATATATATAAATATTTATATATATATATATATATATATACAATGAATATATATAAAAAATATCATCATATATCTATATATAACCATCAAAATAAATCTATAACAATCATATATCTTATATATATTCCTGATTATATTTATAAAATATGATTCATATATCATATATCTATCTATATATGAATTCATATATATATATAAAATATATTATATATGAATATATATAAAAATGAATATCTATATAAATGAATATATATATATCTATAAAATCTATATATAAAGATATGAATTTATATATATACTGAAATATATATTATATATATATATATATAATATAATATATATAAAAATATATATATATTTAAATAAATAAAATATATATAAACATTTTATATATATATATTTATATATATCATATATATATATATATATATATGAATATATATATATATATATATATATATATATATATATATATATATATATGAATATATATATATATATATATATAAATATATATTATAAAAAATATATAAAATTCAATATATATGATATATCGCATATATAAAATGCATATATATATATATATATAATATATATATAAATTTAATGTATATATGAATATATAACGTTATATATAAAAAGAATATATATATATAAAAAAATTATCATTATAAATAAAATTTAATTCAAACGGACTATCTATAAAATCTTTTTTGCAGCTAATCTAAATAGGTTTATTATATCTATCTATCTATCTATCTATCTATCTATCTATCTATCTATCTATCTATCTGTTCATATCAAGTTATTATGACAAGAAGAAGAAGAAGAAGCAAAAATTGACCTGATTGCCAATTAGTAGAAGAAGTAAAAATTGACCTATGAAATTAAAACAGATCAAAATGAAAAAAATTATCATGAATCCTAGAGGGCAAACATGTTTGCAGTCCAGATTATTATGCTTAGGACAGTAACATCAAGTGGAGCCTTGATTTCTTTTTCTCGACCATATGTTTTTCTTCAGTCAATTTCTATATGCAATTAATTCAAATTTCAAATATGTGAATTTTCCGATCATTCTGTAGAACCACGTTTCTATTGCCTCGAGTTTCTTCTTCATCTGCGAGGAGATATTCACTGCTACATAGTAGTGATATTGCATAACAGTTCAGTACGACTTTCTTTGTTTCTTACGTAATTTTAGTTATTTATTTCTCAATGCTTTGCTTAGCCTTTGGAAGACATCTTTGGCTGTCCCAATGCGTCTTTCGATTCCGGTGTCGTATTTTTCCGTCCTCTGTTAAAACACTTCCCAGGTATTTAAATTTGTTGAACTTGCTTTATGTTGTTCTCCCCAATTTATAATTGGCATATTTTGGTTGTCCAAAGAAATATTTCCTTCCTTCCTTCCTTTATTTTTTCCTTTATTTCTTCCTTCCTTCGTTTATTTCTTCCTTCCTTTCTTTATTTCTTCCTTCCTGCCGTTCCTTTCTGCGGTAGACTGGTTGCTACCCAAGGCTATAGAACCCAGTTTTTCCTGTTATTTAACCCATAGTTGGGGTGAAAAGAGATGGATACACAACTTTCCCAAGAGTATTTATGTGTAAGTGAATGTAACAAACTCGAAAAAAAGAATTATGATCGGGATTAATTAAGCTTTTTTTTTCTATTAAAAGTTTTAAATGTATTGTTAATTGTTTTTTAAAAAAAAAAGTATTGCTAGTATATTTACTATAAAAAAATATTTTTAAACTTTCCTAGTCTTTTGATTTTTGTATGAGGTGTTCACCATTTGCCCACAACTGGGACCCTAACAGTTGCTACTACACCTGGTCAGGGTGGATCTGGGAACAACATCAATTAAAAGGTTGTTTCACGCTCCTGAAAACCTCCAATTTTCCGATCAGAGTCCTTGCTGCCGGATGTAGTTTATCGTCTGTAAGGAACACATATATTAAAATCACATTCAGTAGACAGGTTCGCCTATCGTCCGGTTTACAGTCCTCCTCAGTTTTTTTTTATAGGAGTAAAGATTTATCGCTTGTTTCCTGATTAGGATTGGATTTCCGGTTACTTCTCATGTCTTTTCATTCTCTTTCACCCCCAGTAGTCCCTTGCGTCTTAGTGGAATTATTGCCTTGCTTAGGTAAATTGATTTAAAAATATATTAGATAAAAAGCTTAAAGTTCTTAGTTTAATGAGTTAGTAGGGTGCGATGTTTTTTATATCTAACTCTAGTCATCTGAACATTTTACTGATATTCGCACGGCTATTTTTCAGAATGCCACAGCTCTGTAAACCAAACAAGGGTATTCTTAGCTTACATTTTCAGTCTTTATACGTTTTTTGATAAAAATATAAATTAGATGAGCTGTAAACGAGTGAGACATGCCGTAGAACACATCAGTCGAACTATCGTGTTGAAAACAACAACAATGAAGATACTAGACTGAATATCTGTCTTATTTACGAAACAATTTACTCTGTTGTAGGACCCCACAGAGAAACAGAAGATAGTATTTTGCCAGCCTCCCACGTAAAGATGACCTTGTGCCACATTTCTTTTACGTGACAAGATGAATCTGTACCTAGCCTGCCGGTTGCCCTGCTGATTCATTCTATGGCTGCCTCTTTGCGAGATTAACTACCAATTTGCTGAGTTTTTACTTGGACTTCCCTTTTATCTTTTGAGAACTTTAATTGTAATTTTTTCCTTTTTTTGGCAGGTGGTGGACATTTTTGTTCACCAGGCTGAAGCTTAAAAAGACCGAGTTAAAAATTGTTGTTTTTCGGATCTGGAAATAAAAAAAAATAAAAAAATAAAAATAAAAACGTGTTAAAAATTGATGAAGTGGTTGGGTTGACCCCGAGAAGTAGCGGCGGCCGTCAGTTTGGCGGGAATCGACTAAAGATGGCGGGAAATGAATGGAATGCCCGGTTGAACTGGCAGAATGATCGACGAACGAAAATAACTCTGGCGGTAGAGAGAGAGAGAGATAGATAGATAGATAGATAGATAGATAGATAGAGAGAGAGAGAGAGAGAGAGAGAGAGAGAGAGAAGCAAGGAAAAAGAAACCATAATCAACAAATAGAAACTAAAAAAAAAGATAAAAAAGAAAGGGGGGGGTGAATATTTTTTCAATAATTTTTTTCCCTTAAAATTCTTTAAACTCGTTGAATGAAAGAAACGCAACTACTGTTGTTATTATTACTTCTGCTACTATTAATACTACAATACAAGCCTTTTTTTTCTCCTCCTCCTTATCATCATCATCATCATAAAAAATATAACAATATTGTAAAATGCACTTTAGGGAGCTAAAGAAACTGGAGTGGAGCCTTCTGTTAGTCCAGCAAGCTATAATAATAATATATTTAAAATGGAGAGTCAGAAAACTTCTTCTTAATCATTTCACCCCAAGCAAGGCATAAAAGCCACTAAGATGCAAGAGGCTACTGAGTGTGGGAGAATATGAGAAAACAAACATTTTTAAGACGGGAGAACAATAAAAGAACAATTTACTTATAAGTAGAATTTGAACATATTTTATACATGAACCAGTAAACAAATGATGTAATGAATGATTTCATTTCTCGAATATTTAAAGACACACTCATCACCTGTTTGTTTACAAACATCAGTTACGTTAAATGACTTTATTTGCCAGCCTCTTAGACGTACATTTTACGAGAACAATCTTTGGACAACTGCTCTCCACAAATTATCACGAATCCTTACCTGTTCAAGCAATTCCTTAAGTGATCAGCCACATTTCACAAAACGAACGTACTGGCAACTGTTGTAGGCATAGGCTTGTTGATATTAATCTTACTTATTATAAAACGCAGATTGTGTGTGTGTGTGTGTGTACGTACGTACGTTTATATATTGGATCGGATTTCCTACATTTTTCAACCGATTTCAACAAAACTTCACAGGACTACGTAAAATTACCTTGCGGTGGTTCTGACAGCGCCAAGAATGGGAAAAACACAATTGTTTTTGCACGAAATCAATTTGAAAACACGATTAAGAGGCATCACGAGAATGAAAGGGGGACAACTCATATCGAGTTATACTTATTATAAAACCCAGGTTGTTTGTGTGTGTGTTCGTTTATATAGGGAATCGGATTTCCTACATTTTTCAACCGATTTCAACAAAACTTCATTTTTTTTTTGGCAGGTAGTGTTTCTTATTTTCTTGCACACTTTTTCTTTATTTTTACATTCAGAATACTTTAAAAATTCCATTTACAAGACAATTGTTTATAATAAAATTCTATTCAATCGGTAGACTCACAACGATTGAAAACAATGTTTTTGTTTGAGTTTGAGTCTGACAAATTCGTAAAAAAAAAAAAAACTAATTAAGACATGCGTGTCCGTCAACCTTAAACAATAATCTTTGTCAATTTTATTTTTCAGTCTTTATGATGGTCGATACTTGATCTATTTCTTACTGTTACATCCCCGGGCAACGCCGGGCTCTACTGCTAGTCACTAATATTAATATAGAGAAGTCAGTCTTTAAAAGTAAGGAGAGAAAGCAACTGTTGGTATGTTATTTATTAGTTTTGTTGATGGAAGGTCAACATTCAGTTATAGCCAAAATTAAGTAGTAGGTAACGGGTGAATTGTGGAGAGAGAGAGAGAGAGAGAGAGAGAGAGAGAGAGAGAGAGAGAGAGAGAGATGAGAACGGGGGAAAAGAAAAGGAGATATGAACAAGATGAGCTTAGCTTTTTGCTGAAATAAACGAGCTATACAGGGTTTAAACAACGAATATCTCTGATGAAATAATGTAACTATGTGATAGGCTTGTCTATATAGATATGGCCATATGAATTACTTGTGAAAGTGATCTGAGTTAACATTTTTAGGTTTGTTCATTCATTCTATACTTGTTTTTTCGGTTAAAAGCGTACTCGTAAGATTGTTCTTCGTGAAAATTAGGGGCGGGAATTTTGGCAATTTTGAGTTTCTCGTAACCCCCAGTAAAAAAAAAAAATAAAAAATAAAAAAAATATGGCTTCCAAGAACTGGAATTTGTCACCGTTGACTTTCATGGGTCGAATAGCATCACGTGAGTGATTACTACGAACTACGCATGCGTGGTACTTTTTTTGCTAGGTCAGTCCTGTCTGGCATCAGTGAGTTGGAGGTTATGGCAACAGAAAGAACACTTATAATCAGAATCAGGAAAAAAACATCTGGAATAACTTGGAAACACAATGAGGAAGGAGGGCTTAGAAAGCTTAACAATCACGGGGTATATTGAAAGTAAGAGAGGGGAAGGTAGCTAGTCATTTAGCTGTTGAGCTTGTGGGAATGGGTGGCAGAACGGAGGGCGAGGACCTTAATAAAAGGAGAAAAACTACTAAGATAGAAAATTGTGAAGAGCCGTGAACGCCTGTCATGAAGAGACGCGGTACATAGAAGAAAATGAATTTATTCCTAGGAAGCATGTCTGTACTGTATAATGTGAAGATGTTTTGTTTGGGGAAAAAAGGAAGATGGTGCTTCTTATAAATCGACAAGTACGATATTTCGACCTCTGCTACGAAAGTTGCGCGTAACTTTGAACAGGAAAAGACCTCGACTTAGTTTGATTCATGGTAAGGTAGTCTGCTGTTTTCGCTTGCAGTACCCCTGAATTGGTGACAGCCCCAGCAAGTGTTCAAAAATGCCTTTGAATTATGGCGAAGAATATCAGGAATACGGATTCCTTATGAGATTATCTTTTCAAATAAAATCACGCACATCACTGGCATTTGCTATCGCATCATTCGTTGAATGATCTGTGTATACATTCCCAAGCGCGCATGCGTGCGATTTTTCATGCGATTCTATACAAAACCATCCACCATTGACCGATACTCAGCGCGTTAAGATTTTCATTCATACTTATTGACAGTGCCGGACTTACATATGGGCTACTACCCAGGGGTGGCAAGACAAATGCTCCCCACATACCAAGGGCGTCTTGAGTCCTTGATAAAACTTAAAAAAAAAACAACTAAAGATATAAGAACAAAAGTGATTTGCTTATTTTCTGATTTAATGGGGCTCCAAAATTGTTATGCTTTTAAGTATGTTTTGCCAGTGAATCTAAATACTAGATCTTATGAGCGTGTAATACAGGCCCTTCATTTTAGATACATTGCTGTAGGATGTAAAATTCGGATGAAAAATATCAGGAAATTGCTAATGGAATCAATTTAATGAGTTCCAAAATCATTAAAAATTTTACCTGGAATGTTTCATGTTTTACACCCAAAATGCATCGTTTAAAAATATGATTTTTAAAAAATTTATTTTATAGACACGGGATGGGGAAAACATACGTAATGAAGAGGCAGCTAAATTCTATTAGGCCAATGGCTTCTTAAGGTCTAAATTCGGTTCTGCTTACTGGTGTCGTTTCTCATGGCTGCTCCATGAATTTTTTGTGGCAAAGTTGGCGTTCTATCTATCTATCTATCTATCTATCTATCTATCTATCTATCTATCTATCTATCTATCTATCTGTTTCTTTCTTTTTATCTATGTTTGTTTCCTTCTATGTTTGTTTCTTTTTTCTTTCTATTTATGTTTCTATCTCTCTATGTTCCTATCTATCTATCTATCTATGATGGTTGTAAGAGTCTTGAATACCAGTTACTGTAAGCTTAGATTTGCGTCTCGTGTAATGGATAACGGTTCAGAATTGTTTATCGGAGAGCCGAGTTCCAATTCCAACTGGGTTCTTTTTATTCCCTTATGCGCAAATACCCTACGGAAACTTATGAACCAAACTCTCTTCCTCCCAGCTATGGGTTAATTAGTAAGACTTGTGCCAGTAAATCATTATTATCACCAAAAACATCTTACAATCTAAAAAATATTTTCTGGCATTAAAAAAACCTGCAAAGGCTTGATAAGCCGTAAAAAATCAAATCAGCCAATCAAAAGAGCACACACACACATGCATAGAGAAGTTATTCATTACACATTATGCGGCATTTATGTAACAACTACTGCAAAAGACGTCCAACGTTACCACATCTACACAAGAGTATGTAAGACTCTAGCAGCACTAAAAAGTCACATATATTTGAAGATGAATCAAGCGACGGCATTGCTCGAAATCGAGTCGCATATTACCATCTATCTATGATGAAGTAGGGGTACCGACAAAATTATAACAGGGGACTTTACTTTTCATAGCTAATACTACCTTCTATTCAAACCGTAGATTTCGTCAACTTACTCCCAGATATTTTATGTGTTTGTTCTACGTTCGGTAGCCGGGAATTCAAATCAGGTCAAATACCTGGTGCACCTGATCAATGTTCGGATGTGAAATTTGAGTTGAATATCTATCTATCTATCTATCTATCTATCTATCTATCTATCTATCTATCTATCTCCACCTTTTCTATAAATATCTATCTATCTATCTATCTAGATCTATTTATCATCGTTCATCTATCTATCTATCTATTATCATTTATTTTATCTATTTCATTTCAACATTATCTATCTGTCTATTATCTATCAAAATATAAAACTTTATAAAATATATATAAATAAGACCTTTCGTATGGGGTGGGGCATATTCCAAAGCCTACATACTCACCAGATTTATCATCGACAAATTTTCATTTATTTTGATCATTACAAATATTTCATTGAAAACAGAAGGTTTAAAAGTCTTTCAAACTTTTTTTTTTTTTGAAATTTGAACATGGAATCAAAAATTTGCCTTTGTGTTGGATGCTTATCATTGAAAATTGTTTTCATTAATATCCTTTCTGGGAGAACGTAATTACTTTTGCCCTAACATTATTTAAATAAATGTAACTTCTATTAGATTTCTATATCATTTCTATGGAAAACGATATTACTTTACGAACACCTCCATATTTAAATAAATTTAACTTACACTTGTTTTTATATTTTTTTTATAAAAAAAACTCAATTACTTAGCAAACACCCTAACAGTTTGGTAAACTGTGACGAATAAAGAGAATTTTTCTCGTTATACCAGCAATCACTTCACATTAATGCAAACAGTAATAGGTTGTTTATAATATTAAGCGTGAAAATATCGAATATTTTTCATAGACCTCTGACTACTGAGGAAATAGCTTGTGAGAAGCATTTCAGCTTAGATGAAAGTACATCCGCCGATCTAAGCCTATTGTACGTATGTTAAACTCAACGTGTGAAGGTGTAGAGGACCGTGTATGTTTGCGTTTTGTTGTATTAGAAATACGTGTGTAACTCCTGGTAGAATATTAAAAGGTCCAACTACAAGAAAATGGCCGTACTTGAATTAAGCTCAACTGAAGATAAAGAAGACAAACAAGACCGATATATATATATATATATATATATATATATATATATAAATATATATATAAAACAAATATATATTAAACAAAACAAGTTTACAATGGATAATAACATTTGCGTGTGTGTAAACATTGGTGCTTGTTCTTTGGTGAATGTTCGTATTTTTAGTGAATGTTCGTACGTGTATGTGTGTATAATGTTCATGGCGTCACCCACAAATGGGAAGACGCGGATCTTCTAAGAGAGCTTACATTGTAGTGGCCCAGTATTTATAGTATAGGGAGAATGACCCCTAGTGACAATTTGGGAATTAAGGAGGAGCTAACTCCGACAAAGGCATTGTGTAGATTCTCGTTAATAATAGTTAGACTATCTACCTGATGAAGAAAAGTATATTGAAAGTATTTAAAAACCCTCTAATATACTAGTAGTTTCATATACAATGCCAGAAAAAAAGAGTACAAAATCCACAAAACAAAAATGAAAAAAAATGTATAAAGGAGAAAATAAAAAGTAGGCTTACAATATTATCACAATTAACTTCATAACGAATGAACTTGAAAGAAATTCAGCTAATTGAAATATAAAAATGATTACAAAACAATTGAAAAACAGTTAAAAGGTGAATCAATGTAAAACAGTGAAATAATTTTACATCCGAAGCAAGAGTCTAGCAAATAGAGAATATCCTCAAAATACATCGGCGAAACATTCTCTAAATTTAAAGTAAATGATGAGAAAGAGGATGTAAAATTTAGGAGTACACTCACTAAAAATGTAAATAACCGGAATATTACAATTTCAAATTAGAAAATATCGTTTTAATAAAAGGAATATACTCAGAAACAACGCATTGAAAGTGTCGTGATTTGAGTCTCCTATGATTAATATACAACAATTTGACTTGCTGAAGACATTAGGTTTATAATATTCAGAAATTCATACCCAGAATTGAACGCCTTTAATCCACTATGCCATTTGACTCAAGGACACATGGCACTGTGGATAAAGGCGTTGGTTAGATCCAGTGACATGACCCAAAGAGTGTGAGTTCAATACCCAATTAAGGCAGTGGAGAACTTTCAGAGGAAAATTAACTGATATCCATCAAACATGTTAGGTGGAACTAGAACTGCACCAAGTTGATTAAAGAAAATAACAAGAAAAAGAAGATTCAAACAATCCATAGCCACAACTGGGAATAAACTTGGAATTTTTTGTTCTCTTAGGAAAGGAAGTTAGTTTTTTTCTTTCTTTTCTACATTTGTATTTATAAAAATAATTGCTATAATGGTAAGATGCTTCCTAATTTTGGAAAAATTAAGTAAGTCCATTTTACTTTCACATCTGTCACCTATTTGTCCATATTGATACTTTGAGTGTTATATTTTAAGTTTTTGTGTTTAGCCAAACTTTTTGTTGTTTATTTTGTGTGGCGTGACTCAGACCCCTATGGAAGAGCCTTCCCAACAACGGTGAAATAAAGGGTTCAGTTCGACATTCCAACCACCTGAAGAAGGCCGGAGCGTACAACGGCCGAAACGTTGTAATAAATATAGCGACAAAGATGAGGACAATAGTCCGAATAATGTAAATAATGTACATATACCTCATCTCAGAAATAAAGACAGACACAATTTGGATATTTCAGTTTATCTCCTGTTTTAGGGCTGAAGCAACATTTCAACCTTGAAAAATAGTAAATAAATAATAAAAAGTTGAAATTAGATAAAATCTAATAATTTCTATAACGATGCAGTTAAAAAAGAAAAGACGAGACAAGCATTCAGCTGAACCACCTTTTGTTTCGCTAATTTTTCCCAAAAATTATTTCATATTTTGGGTTATCCCAAAATCTCGTTGCTTATTGAGTTGAAAATTTATTTAATAAACTCAAACCTGACATTTAACAATAATACTTATATGTGTATTAATAATTGGTCCATTGTTTATTGGCTATAAGCGGGGAATATATTTATGTCTAAAGATACTTTTATGCCTTCCATTCAATATACGAATTTTAATTTAACGAAAATATGAATCAACTAACCCCCAAGTTTTCGTTTGAAAATTTGCTTTTAAAATCTCAACTTATACAGGAGTATTTTTGGCCCCTCAAGGCAGTGTAATGGTTAGTACGCTTGTCTCGCTAGAACAATTACTACTGAGTTGTAAGTTCGTTCCTCACTAGGTGCCCGATACTTTCGGCCTTGTGCCACATCTAAGCTAGGCTTGTAAAATCGGTATACACAAGTATTTTAAAACGCATTCTTTCCCCATTGCATTTTCAATATTAAGTCATGTAGAGTTGATAATATTTATATTAAATAATGGAGGTTGCAAGAAAAGATAAACCTTTCATTTACTGCCATCTTTCTTTTGTTAATAGTGTTATTATCTGCTTTACTTTGTAGCCATTTGCAGCAATTCTAAACTTGTTAAACGATGAATCATAAATCGCCTTTTCCCTAATAATTGAAAACCAAGGTTTTATATTATACATTAATACAGTCTTTGTCTCTACATTAAGATATATTTTTATGAAGCAAATATAAAATTTACACCGAGTTAGGGGATATGGATGAATTTACGACCATAACGTTCATATTTTATTAATGCATATCGCTTACATTTTTTTTAAACGTGGCCTATCCATTTGTCATCTTATAGCTTCTCGTTAAAAAGAAAAGAATTATGCTTAACTTTTATGAATGTAACAAATGAAAAATTTGGCAAACGTGGATAAACGTGCCCGCGATAAGGCGTAGTGTCAAAGGGACGGGTTTTTCCATAACACCGCTTTTTTTTTAACTACCTTCACTGTTCAGCAATCTTTATTGTTTTAAAAAGCGATCATTAGAATTGGAATAAAACCTAAACATATGATGAAAGTGAATTTATACATTTTATTTGTTCTTGAGAATTGACAATAAAATAAACACTTTATTTATTTATTAGATTATTTACGAGAATAATTTTATTCTTGCAACATTATACAAACTAATACAATTAAAACTAATGCAATGCAATATTTATCATTTACTAATTTATGAAGAAAGAAATGTGAAAACAATTTTTAGCCATAAATTTATAAGCATTTACTAAATTCTTAGAATATGGAACCTGTCGGAGTTCGCTCCTCCTTAATTCCCTAATTGTTCACCAGGGGTCGTTCTCCATACACTATAAATACTGGGAAATTTATTGCGTCGTTCTCTTTTTCTACTTTGCATTTCAGCGGACACATTTTAAAATTTAATCTCTCACGGAGATCAGCGTTTTTGCCCACTTCTGGGAAAACACCATGAAACACGTACGTACGAACATTCACCCAAGAACAATCTCTTTACGCTCACACACAAACACAAATGTTAATGTCTTTGTCACTTGTAAATTTGTTGTTTAATATATATATATATTTGTTGATAAATATATATATCGGTCTTGTTTGTTTTCTTTACATCTTTGGTTGGACTCAACTTGAGTCCGCCATTTTCTTGTAGTTGGACCTTCTTCTAGCAGGAAATAAACAGCACGTGTTCCTAATTCAACAAAACAACAAACCCACACGGTCCTCTACAAATCAACTATAAGGAAATCCTTAATATTTAACATTTTATAAAGTTTGAATCAATTGGCAATATTCTGCCAAACATTTCCGTAAATAATATAGTAAATAAATAATCTAATAAATAAATATTATTATTATTATTCTATGTTTATTATTTCTATGTCAATAAACAAGAACAAAGAAAATGTATAAATTCACTATTATATGTTTAGATTTTATTACAATTCTGATCATCGCTTTTTAAAACAATAAACATTACCGAAGAGTGAAGGTAGTTAAAAAACCTATCTCAATGAAAAAAAAACCGTTCGTTTGCGGGAACGTTTATTCATGTTTGCCAAAAAATCTTTATAAAATGTATTTCTAACGTATTTTTTTTCTCTCTCTCCCTTTCATCCCAACTTTATTTAGATCTTATATCTTACGATCTGTTTCGTTAAAGAACTTCATATATATTTCTTTGGAGGAATATACAGTTTATTAGCCTCTTCCAGAGCTGGCGATGGAGCTAACAGCCTTTTGATAAGAAGCGAATTAAGAAAAATATGTCATGTCCCATGAGGAAATAGACCATCATGGCTATCAACGTTTCTCATTTCATGATTATCTACGAATTACTATGGCCTCTTGTGAAAGATAATTGAGTGTTTTCCCATTATCTTCTTCATGGGTTTGATTTCAGAGTTCTCCTTCTCTGCTGCCAAAGACAATAGACCCCTTTTTGTGTTCTTCCACTGAAAAATACAAAACAACTTTAGACTGGTTGAGCAACCCGAAAACCAAAGATAACTGCGAATTTATGCAACTAGATATAAAAGATTTCTCCCCTTCTATAACATAACTATTGTGAGACCGGAAACTACCTACACAATAGATTCTTCCAGGTGTATATTAACTATGCGACACAACAGACAGAGAGACAGTGAGAGCCGCGTACGACTACCAGTATTGGACACTAACATATAGCAAGCTCCGCTTACACTATCTCTGTAACCTGCTGTTAATATATCTTTCTTACATCTAATCCGTGTTCCGTATTTTCCTTCTGTGGTCCCAACTTTGGCCCCCACATCAATAACCTATGCTGGATATGTTCACCTCCTTAGCTGAAGAACAAATATTAAAATAAGCACAAAAAATAAAAAAAATTATTAAACATTCCCGAAAACTACTACTATTCGAAAACGAAGACGTGTGTATGAAGAAAGAAGGAACCTTTGACATTATAATGGTAATCATTGATGGTGCAGAGACCTGTGAGTTTATAGGTATACATGAACTAAGTAAAATAATCGATAAAAAGGGTATAGGCCTCTACAGGCACGACGGTCTCATAATCTTAAGAAATTGCAACAGACAAAAAACAGACAAAACCAAAAAAATAATAATAAACATTTTAAAAATAAGGAACTCTAAATAGACATAAAATTAACTTAAAAGAAATAGATTTCCTTGATGTTAGATTCAACCTAAGAAAAGGTACACATCAGCTATACAGAAAACCTGACGACAAACCACTTTATATACACACCTCTTCCAACCCCTTGCGAGTTATCTGACAAATCTTCCGGTGAAACTGTCTTCGACGATGCCAAGAAAGACTATGAAACAACACTAAAAGATAGTGGATTTTTGGCAGCACCGACATACACATCACAAAAAAGCCAACAGGAAAAGAAATATCATATGGTTCAACTCACCGTATGAGAAAAACGTAAAAACAAACGTAAGAAAAATATTCATTAAAATCATACACAAACTATGTCTCCCATCAAACCTTCTCCACAAAATAATCAACAAAAACACAGTAAAAATCAGTCACAGTTGCACCGAGAATATAAAACAAATAACAAAAAGCACAACAGTAAAACAACCAAGAAAATGCACAAATCAAACCCACGTGTAACTGCAGAAAAGAAAACAATATTCCTTAAACGGCAATTGCTTCCTGAGTAATGTAATATACCAAGCCACTATAAAATCTGCAGATAACGAAGGAAACATGAGAAAAACTGAAGGACCCTGGAAACAAAGAAAATACGCACACAAAACATCCTTTACACATAGTATACACTCGAACAGCACAATACTTTCTAAACATATATGAGAAATTAAAAACAAAAACAAATCACACCCAAAAGATCCTGGAAAACAGCGTAAGTCTACAATAAATCCCAAAACTGTAAACTCTTTTTGGAGGAGTAGATATAATTACCTTTCCAAATCAACACAAATTACTAAATAAACGATCAGAACCTATCTCAAAGTGCAGACAAGGAAACAAATTTTTACTGTGGTACTTAAAAATCGAAAACCAAAGACAAATATTAAAAGAAATACGTAAATTAAATTAATCCAAATCAATAAGTAAACAAATTATATAAATAATAAACGAATCAACAAACTACGAATATAAACAGAAATAAACGTAATATAGCAATCAAAACAAATAATAAAGTAATCAGTAATAAATAATAAGTAAAAACTTTAACGAACAACTATAAATAAAATAACCACAAATCTGCATATTATTTTCACTCGATAGCTTCTAGAATAATTTGAAAACGTTATCGGCCACCCAATAACTGTTAGAATGATACAATAGATCTACCCATAATGCACTACTGACCAGAATACATAAATAGTCGAGTGAAAACGCAAGGCACATGGTCTGCGCATCAGACTGTCGCCTCAATAAATGGTGACCTCAATATCCATTTTATATTTACATAGACTCTATCCCTGATATTTTATCACACACACACACACACACACACACACACACACACACACACACACACACACACACACACACACATATGTATGTATGTATTTATATATTTTTTCTTACTAATCCAGACGTAATGTCCGAGAAATTTTCTATGAAAATTTCTCGGACATTCAGGCCGGTAAATGTTATTTAATACTGTTTATCATAAACAGAGCATTTTCTTAAATACTTGTATCTATAAAATAACAACGTTAAACATAAAAAAATGTCTTTAATAAATAAATTGTCTGACCTTGTCCATTTCTTAATATATATATATATATATATGTGTGTGTGTGTGTCTGTGTGCGTGTGCGATTTTTATTAACTTTTCCAGTGTATATAACTATAATGTATGCGTATCTGTTTACTTCTAGCCTAAATTATAGGTATAAGTTGTGCTGTCCAAACACTCGCTGAATTTTAACTGACTCACTTAGATTTCTATTTGTCACATTAACCGGATGTGTTCATGTTTCGCCGGAAGTTTTACGCATCTCTTAAAATCACTCGATCGAGAAATAAAAGATTACATTAATGACATTTCTTAGATATATATATATATTCTTCATTAATGACAATTTCTTTCTTTGAGGTTGATATTACACGCCTTAGTGTGAAACTATATTCTACTGCTTGTAAATATCTATTTCATTTCCCTTTTCAGTTAGTTTTCGTTCTTTTTATTTTCTTCTCATCCATTTTTCTTTTTTATCTGCCGTCTTTTCTTTCTTAACTTCCATTTTTCTTTCTGTTATATGTCCTCTTTTCTTTCTCCATTTCTTTCTGTTATATGTCCTCTTTTCTTTCTCCTTTTCTCCTTTTCTTTCTGTTATATGTCCTCTTTTCTTTCTCCTTTTCTTATTTTCTTTCTGTTATATGTCCTCTTTTCTTTCTCCTTTTCTCCTTTTCTTTCTGTTATATGTCCTCTTTTCTTTCTCCTTTTCTCCTTTTCTTTCTGTTATATGTCCTCTTTTCTTTCTCCTTTTCTCCTTTTCTTTCTGTTATATGTCCTCTTTTCTTTTCCTTTTCTTATTTTCTTCTTTCTTTATATGTCCTCTTTTCTTTCTCCTTTTCCATTTTTGTTTCCTTTATATGTCCTCTTTTCTTTCTCCTTTCTCCTTTTCTTTTCTCTTATATGTCCTCTTTTCTTTTTCTCCTTTTCTCCTTTTCTTTCTGTTATATGTCCTCTTTTCTTTCTCCTTTTCTTTCTGTTATATGTCCTCTTTTCTTTCTCCTTTTCTTTTATTATATGTCCTCCTTTCTTTCTCCTTTTCTTTCTGTTATATGTCCTCTTTTCTTTTCCTTTCTTTTCTTTCTGTTATATGCAAAATTTCTTTCATTAAATTTTTCTTTCTCTTATATGTCCTCTTTTCTTTCTCCTTTTCTCCTTTTCTTTCTCTTATATGTCCTCTTTTCTGTCTTTTTTTTTCCATTTTTTGGTTCTATTATGTGTCCTCTTTCACTCTCCATTACCATTCTTTTCATGCAACATTAAATTAATGCATCGTTCCATTCAACTTTGCTCTTCTTTTTTTCTTCCTTGCTTTCCTTTGTTTTCTTTTATTTTTGCCCTTTCTTTTAATCTACTCTTGATCTCTCACATCTTTAACTTCATGTCTCTTTTTCATTCTTTCTACTTTGATTTAACATTCCTCTTCTGTTCAGTTGTATCTTTCTTCACAAACAAATTTTGAACAATATCATCTTTTTTATTACTCAATCCGACTTAGAATCTTCTTTTTTGTTTGTTTGTTTCTTTTTTTTTTACCAATTTAGCGTAATATAACTGTATTTATTACTCAATCCGCCTACCATCTTTTCTTCCTTCTTCTTTGTTTCTTTGTTTGTTTCTTTCTTTTCTCCTTTTTCACTCCGCCGATCTTCTCATACAACCTTAGTGTAAAGCCTGTTTTTTATTCTTTCTACTACTCAACCCAACATGCCATCTTTCCTCCCTTAAGTTTCTTTCTTTCTTTCTTCATTCATTTTTTACATCTTCTTTTTATTTTTTATAATTCTTCTCACGCAACTTTTGTGTAATATACCTTTTTTATTACTCAATCCAACTTACCATGTTCTTCTTTCTTTCTTTCTTTCTTTCTTTCTTTCTTTCTTTCTTTCTTTCTTTCTTTCTTTCTCACACAACTTTAGCGTAACATATCTTTTTACTTCTCCATCCTATCATCCTTTTATACTATCTTTTCTTCTGTCATATAGGACATAAATGAATGGAATCGTCCGTTTATGTAAATAAGCGGATGTGGGCGGAGTTGAGAAGAGTGAACATTAGGTCAATTGCTAAAGTGGATCTTCGTATAGTAATCCTTCTATTTCATTACTTACCTACGAGTTTGTCTTCCTTATTTATTTCTGTCTGTTATCTCGAAAAGAAGAGGTACAACATCTTTCCTCAGTTTCTTTCTTTCCTTCTTTATTTCTCCTATTTCACTCTACCGTTCTTCTCGCACAACTGTAGCGTCATGCCTGTTTTTTCTTTCTACTATTCAACATAACATTCTTTCTTTCTTTCTTTCTTTCTTTCTTTCTTTCTTTCTTTCTTTCTTTCTTTCACTCACCTTCTATTCATTTATCTTTACATCCCTCTTCGATCTTCTCTGTTTTAGCCTATATCATGTTTCACTTCTCAATCCATCATGCCATCTTTTCTTCTTTCTTGCTTCCTTGATTTTTTGTCTATAATCTTTCTTTTTATGGCATTATTTCTTCCTTACTATTTACTGCTAAAATCATTGATTTAATTCTGTTATTTTCATGATAATACTTTTCTCATTTTCTCTATTTCTTCAATTCAAAAAACTTATGAAATATGTCCATATTTCTTTTCTTCGATACTTTTCTCACTCTCCATACCCTTATCAGTCGATATTTTCTCTGTTATTTTCTTACCGGATTAAGACAACACCGACAAACACTACAATGCGGAACTCTTCAGCTAACCTTTAAAAAGAGGTAAAATATCGATCCTTACCAGAACAATTTTTAAGTTTAGCATTATGGCCGGCAAGTGAACAATGGCGGCCGAGTGCACATTTTTCATAAAAGCAGGCGACCACAACAAATTATTGAGAAAATAAATATTTCCATGAGACATACGACTACAGTACTGTTTTTATGAACGATAAAATCAGCTAATAGTCACTTGAAATCATCCATGTCCAGTCATTCTTTTTTACAGGAATAATATTTACTGGCCAGATGAGCACGCTCAGCGTGTAGAGTTCTTATATTATGAAAACATATTTTCTTGGCGGCTTTGAAGCTCAGTATTAACACTCGTCATTATCAACAAGACTATGTTGGTGAGTATAAATATGGTCTGGATTTTCATTGGGTGTGGTCATACAGTGTTTAGTTTTCGAACATGATCATTCATGTTTTAATTGGGTTTTGTATATTCATACAAATTCATAAGGGTGAATAAAAGGCAGACAAAGGAAGACACAGATATACGAATATATGCAAATCACTTATATGTACTCATATAAACACTTTCTCAATTGCTTTAAAACCTATATATATATATATATATATATATATATATATATATATATATATATATATATATACGCTACTGTTCAAATGTTTGAAGTTTTTAGTAACCCCCCAGAATTAGCATGGGATGAAGTTGACAGAAGAATGAAACCATTCACCCCAAAATGGAAAAGAGCTCTTAGAGTCATCGAAAAAAAAAAAAAGAATGGAATCAATTGTGAGACTTATACATTGAGAAACTTTTGCAACGAATGCCAAAAATTAATCAAGGCTAAGGAGGAGATTTTGCCGAGAGCAAA